>VZTR01016876.1:102304-131190 GCA_013400775.1 Chaetops frenatus | reverse complement strand
AAGTGGGGGGGGGGGAAGACATTTCTGAACTCTGATTTAACCATAAGTATAAATTTATTTAATTTTTCTGAACCAGAAACAGAAAAAGTTTTCAAAAGAAAAAAAAACTCATATCCTTAAATTTTAAGGAATCACATCTTGAATTAGATTTGGATGAGTTTACTTTTTTTAGAATAACAGACTCATTGAGGTTGGAAGGATCTCTGGAGATCTGGTCTCACCAGTGCTAGAGAGGAAAACCCCAGACTTCCCCTTGTAGTCTTCAAATTCAATTCCCACTGAGATGACTGAAGAGCTGATTAAGCAAAAGCAGAGATTATCACTCTGGGAGTGTCAGCTTCTACTCTGTCATGCTTCTATCTGTGGTCCTGTGTACATGAATTATGTACATATAAATAAATTGAATTATGAGTAGTCATTGTCAAACATTAGGCCAAGAGAGCATTTTTTTTTGTAAATGCCTTGGAAGCATATGTATAAGATAAAATATATTACCTAGAACTAATCTCTGGTAAAGCAACAATAATTGAAAACCAGTAATAAAACATTTTCTGCTGTTTGTTACAGCTGAATCAATACCATATACAAACAGACCAATACTGATAATAGGTTATTTCTGCACGGTTTTCAAGAAGCCATGCAAGGCAGCCCCATAAATCTGATGTGCTTCCTGGTGCTGTCCATGCCCTTTGCATGTTCACAGCCCCAGCACCTCACCCCCAGCCCCAGGTGTGCTGACTGAGCACAGGGGGCCACTGAACACAGCCCCTGACTCCTGGCCACAACTTCTCAGTGTCATGAAGACAGCTGAGTTCAGTGAGGCAGGGATGCTGCACAAAATACACTGGGGTATGGGAGTTTTGTTCTAGTTCTACTCACTTCCACCCCTGAAATGTACTCTGGACTTTGAAAAGGACAGTCATAAGTTTTGTGAGTAAGCCAGTTTTTACACAAGCCCCTCCTGATCCTTATTGCTCTTTTTCTACTGGAATATGTTCTCCTCAAATTCTTTTGTTATCCCTTATTTATAAAATACAGAGTAGAATATCCACACACTTGTCTTCATGGGCCACATCACCACATCCTTTCCAACCTATTTTTATGGTCAGGGAGTATCCTACGTCTGTGACCTTTGATAAATCTGCTGAGGTCCTTGATTACTGGAACTATGAGAGCTGTGGTCAGGGGTCATGCTCTACTTCTGAAAAAGCAGAAGGAAAGTTGAAGCTGGGGTTGGAGAGATACAGGTAATCCCAGCAGCCATCACCTCCTTCTTTGCTGGTGCAAGGGGTGGAGTGGGAGAAGAGGCTGGGAACTGTAGCTCTTGCTGGCCTGTGACATTCCCCTCTAGTAGTGTATTATTTAATGTACCCCCCAAATCCTCCTTAGTCAGCAACTGGAGGAAGGGCAGTGCAGAGACTGTTTGAAAAAGTGGGGTTGGGATGTGAAGTCTGGAACAGCTGATTCTCATTATTTCAGCCACAGCCAAAATGCACTGTTTCCTCTTGCAGAGCTTTGCCTCCATTGCCTCCCACTGCTATTTGTGTCAACAACATACAAGCAATTTTAAAACTCTGATCACATCAAAGCTTGCCCATGCTGCTGGTGACACAGGACTTCTTCTCACTTTGCAGTTTTACTGGGGTGCCCAGTCTCTGCTGTTCAACCTTCTCTTCTCCAGTCTGAACAGCCCCAACTTTCTCAGCCCGTCCTGGTAGGGGAAGTGCTCCAGTCCTGTTATCAACTTCCTGGCCCTTGTCTGGACTTGCTGCCACAGTTCCATGTCCTTCCTATGGTGGGGACACGGAGCTGGGTGCAGCACTTCAGGGGGGGATCTCATGAGAGCAGAGCAGAGGTGTAGAATCACCTCCTTCAACCTGCTGGCCGTGCTGCTTTTGATGCAGCCCAGGGCACACTTGCTTTGAGTGAGCACTCACTGCTGGCTCATGATGGATTTTTCATCAACCTTCACACCCAAGTCTCTTTCTCAGGGCTGGTCTCCATCCCTTCTCTGCCCAGCCTGCAGGTGTGTCTGGGATTGCTGTGACCCAGGTGCAGGACCTTGCACTTTGCTTCATGAACATCATAAGGTTTTTATCAGCTCACTTCTAAACCTGTCAGGGTCCCTCTGGGGGCATCCCTTCCTTCCAGCGTGCCAACTGCACCTCACAGCTGGCTGTCATCAGCAAGTTTGCTGAGGATGCACTTGATCCCACTATCATAATAATAACAAGATTTTTGAAAAACTTTTAGCTCATAAAGTAGATGGTTGATTGATTTACCTTTGTACCACAAACTAGTACATGTTCTTTATTTCTGCTACACATACAAGGAAAATATGACCTGACATCCTGTGTGTCTTTGTCATTGAGTTCCAGTGCACATGCAAACAGACTTGAAGCTGGTCCAGCAAACTGAGGTTTCTGCACATTTATTTTTTTATGTTAGCTTCTTCCTAATTTTTATTAAACAAATCCTAAAAATCAGACTATTCTTGGGCTACTTTAAATTTGTTGTCAATCTCAAATGTAGGCAGTGAAGTTGTTCTATAGGGTAGCAGTTCAAGGGAATACCCAAATGGCATTTGTAGGCTCACACCATCCTCACATGAGTGAGAGAACCTGACCCAGCCCTGGCATCTCCTCAGCCCGGGGTTATCATCATCATTATCACAGGGCTGGGTCTGCCCTCTGTGTCCTTTCTCTCACTCCATCACATGGCAATGCCTCAGCCTTCACTGTGTGTTCCTGTCCCTGTACCAGGCACCTCATTTCTACCACACAGGACCAAGATCAGTCTCTCAGTTCAAGATGTGCCCCTTCCATTCCTGGGCACCTTTTTAGTCTGGTCTCAGTGACTTACCTGCCTAAAAAAAAGTGGTGTGAGTTAAATGTTTTATGTTCTTTGTAAATGGGAGCAGATATTCTGGCAGTGGATCAGATCAAATAAAAGAAGTCAATGTTGTGTCCACAACTTTATTATATTACTTTGAATATTATTTAAAATTTGTAAAATATGACAAACCATCTTCTCTTGGCAAAGCATATTATTTTTGTGCTTCAATTGAATTGTTTTATGTAACCGCATCCCTTAAGCATTAATAAACAATAATGAAATTATAATTTTAATGGTGAGTTCTAGGTAATAGATGCAAGGCAGAAGACACTGTTGGATGTAATAGAATAATCCAGGTCCTGGCTGATGAATACCCAGAATTTAAAAACTGTGTCTGCACTACAGATGATATCTGTAGCATCTCAACTTTGCTTGGGAAACAGTGCGGCATTAATAAAGGTAACTAAACATAAAGCTGTAATTATGAAGACCAAAATCAGTAATTTTGTAACCATCATTTTAAGTGGATTGAACTTTCTTTGCATATTCTCAAGTCTGATAAATGGCCCCCAAAAATTAATTTTGTCTTTTCTGTGATATTCACCCTCCAGCACGCATATGAAACAAATGCCACAAACAAAAGCAATAAAATGCAAGTGAGAAATTCAAATGGTTTCTAAAGCTCTTGTTGAATCCACTGGAAAGCAAGAGTGAATAAACAATGTGTGTTGAGAGCTACTCATTTCCCATGGAGGTTTGAGAGCCACTGGGTGTAGATAGTGTGTATAGAGAGACACATCCAGCACCTTATGAGTGGGAGGGTGAGTGAATGGGGATGCAGAGTGGTGCAGTTGTATCACTCTGTGTTGTGGAAGGACCTTCACTACATCCAGGAGAGGCTACTGGATGTGGGAAACATAGTTACCACCTTCATAAAGCTGTATATAATATATAGAGTGCGTATTTTAAAATTTTTATTGTAATCAATGGGCCCAACTCCCCTCAATTTATTTTTTATTTTTCTGAGAACTACTACCCCTGCAAAAAGCCTATCTCTGTAATTAAGAATTACTTGGTACATGAAGAAATTGGAGTTTCTGGTCCAAAGTCTCCTGGCATAATGATTAGCAAAGCTGACACAAGAGAGATAAAATCATCCAGTGAATGAGAGTCTGCAAAATGAGTTCCAAAGCAATTCCTGGCAGAGATCCACCACATCCTGCTGGCACCAAACAGCATTCATCATATGGTACTAGAATACATGGCCTTATTGCAGAGGAAATAGTAACATCCTGATCTGCCCCAAACTCCTTGCCCCAAAGAGGAAGGATGGGTATCTAAAACCTGATGTTGATGTCATTGGAGCAGTTGTTTTTGCTCCTAGCAAAATGAATTATTTTATATTTTTTTGCCAATGGAGATGACATTTCTCACCACTATAGAAAAAAGTTTGGGTGGACTTACACTAATGTTGAATTTACCTACAAAGGATAGCACATGGTGTTGGTAAGCACTTTCAGGAGTAATTCTCCCAGTAAATCAAATTACTGTTTTAGGTAACGAATCAAGTATCTTCTGGAATTGTCATTCTCTCTTTAAATACTATGCATTAATTTAGGATGATAATCCATAATACCTCCAAACTGTAGGTGGTTAAAATTATGTGAAGTTGAACTCAGTTTTAGCGAGGGTTTTTTTACTAGTGTTTGCAGCTGAACTGTTGGACTGGACTGTACTATACAGCTAACAGCACACAGTGAGCACAAGATTCATTATTTTGTAAGACTCTGAAATTATTCTGTGTTTGCACACAGCTCAGAGCTAAATTAGGGCTGTTTCATTCAGTGTAGCGCACTAAGACAAGTACACTGTTCCCGAGTTTTTGTGCTGATGATCCACCATCTGTTTGACTTCTAACTCTGTTTGTGGCTGTTGTTGCAGACTATGTGGGACCTTTCTCGAGGTCAGAGGCTGAACCGAGTGCTGGGCAGCAGAGGAACCCCGAAGAGCGGGGGGGCTCCGGAGGGCTGGGGGCGGAGTGCGGCCTTGCCAAGCGGCGCTGCCGGCGGGAGCCCCGCTGCTCTGCCGCCCTCAGGAGCTTCCAGCGGGCCTGCCCCGCAGCTGCGGCAACCTGCAGCCTCCCCGGGCCTGCAAAGTGCCTGCTGGCCTGGAAAGAACTGAGCCAAACGGCCCTGGGAAAGTGCACCTGCTCAGAGCCGCTTCAGATGAGATGCATTAAAGTCTGGAAGGGAATATTTAGCAACCCTTGTTTGCGATACTCTCGGGAGAGCCAAGCCTCAGCAGCTAGTGAAAATGATGACAATGATGATGACTATAATGCTGATGTTGATGGTGAGAAAAGTCTGGTCACTGACACAGGTTAGTGCTCTTCCAGCTGTCTGAATGCTTTCGTACAGAACAGTAGCATCCACAGCCTGTGAAAAAGATTTTCTTGCCTATTTGCAACTCAACATTGAAAACAAGATCGTTTTAAGAGGTTTATTTATAAATAAATTCACAATCTGATAGAAAGTGATAGCCTGAGAGCAAACACTGTTGTCCTTCAGAGTGTTAATTTGATACAACCTGATCCAAATCAGTCAGTTTTAGTTTTTCACTATAACTAGAAACAGTATAAAACCAATAAAAATAAATTTCTAATAGCAAGAATTGACTGCCAGCCTTGACTGTAGGTGATCACAGGCAGTTAGTTGAACTTGAAAACTGGTCCACTGATAAATACGTTAAGGCCTCTGGCTTTTATTTATTCACAAGAAATATGACTTTATAATCATGCTGAGATTTTAATGAGATTTTTTTAATGCTGAGAAGCTCTAAAAACTCTTCTTGACTTCATAGGATCTACAATTATGTAAAAAAATGTTAGCAGCAGACTTGATAAACTGTATTTTGACCCCAAAACTTATGAATTTATGTAATAGTGTGCTTAGAATTTGTTAATGGGTTCTATTTGGTCAAGCTAATTTGTTTTATTCGTGTTTATTTTTACTCCTGGCACTATGCCAATAAAACAGCCAATACTTTAAAAAGCTAAGACATTATTTATTGCTAATGCCTATATCTGTATCTTTTTCTTCTAGACAATATTAGTATGGAAACAAAATTACAATGGGGTTTATCTGCTCTCTTCAAACAAGGCAAGTCTGAATTTACTCATCAATCCTAATAAATAATATTAGCTCCATTCTCAGACAATGTGCAATGTACCTTCAGATTAAAAGTAATGCTTTTCATTCAAATTAATGAGGAGGGAGTTAATAGATCCAACATATTTTGAGTTAAGGTATTAGGTAGAGAAGAACCCAAAAATGTAACGGGTAACAATCAAGTAGTGTAAATGTAAATCAGGTAAAAATCATGATTCTGTCAAATTTACAGAGGTAAGTCTTATCCCATAAGCATTTTAGGGTCTAGAAATTTCTAGATATTTTTGGAAGGTTTATTTCACAGTATAGAAATATCTAAACTGATGTTAAAAGCACAAAAAGCCATTTATATTCTCTTCTCCACTACTTATTTAACAGCCTAGCATAAGAATGCACACTGGAGATTTCAGCAGTTTCAGGAGGGTTGCTTGTGAGGGCCAAGCAGTGCAAGAGAGAGTGAAATAGGCTTAAAAGAAACAATGATGGAAGAGCTGGATCAGAGTTTTGGGAGTCAAGCCTGATTTACTGGGAATGTTGTAGACAGGATGCCTACCAGTCATCACTTGAGAAAAATTTTCTTGAGATTTTATTTTAAAAACTGTCATTTCTTTTTTTAGCATACGCAACAAACAGAAGCTGTTTGGATGTGAACAGGGAGTGTGTTGAAGATGAAGTGTGTAACAAACAGTTGTCCCTGTACCTTAAAGTTTGCTCAGTAAATAAGAAGTGCAACATGGAAGGATGTCAAGCAGCCATAAGGTTCTTCTATCAAAACATGCCTTTTGAAGTTGCCCAGATGATGATATTTTGTGACTGTATCCAGCATGATGAGTCCTGCCACAGAGCCAAGGAACTTCTCCATGGCAAGCCCTGTGCAGTTTCTGTAGTTTCACCCCCATCATGTCTGAATGTTATCCACATGTGTGAAGAGAATGAATTGTGCAGGTGAGTAGAAGAAGCATTTTGCTCACTAAGGTGCTTTTGAATAACGATTTGGTCAAACAATTTTTATTATACTCTATATGTCTCAGCTATAACAAAATTATTTTCTGCACTGTATGTGCCGTGTTTGATGCCTTGACAGATGTTTGTGTCAACTGTGGTAATTCCAGAAGTAATCCCACAAGTAAACTGAAATGATTAATTTTCAGAAAGGTTTGGAATCCAATGTGGGCTTTTCTTCTAGCTATATCATGACACTTAACACCATTTCTGCTGGACAAACTGTACTATTGCAAGTTTTCATTACCACTTTCTTCAGAAAACACCTGCCTGTCTGCATCTTTGCCCTCCAGCAATTTGCCCAAGTTGTGCAGCAGACCAGACAAAGTTTATTTGGTTAAAGTAATTGCCTTTTGAGGGCAGAGTCTGATCCTTTGTACCCAACAGCCATGCAAGCAACTTGACCTGTTCAAAAAACTTGTGTCTTATTCTTTTCATCTCAAGGATACTTGCAAAAAGCTCTTAAAAAGCTGGCCTGAAACATGCACAGGCCACCAAAATAATGAAAGATACCTTTCAAGGTTTCATTTTATATTTATGAAACATGCAACAGGATGACACATATTTGTAGTTCAACTTAATTGCCAGCTTTTATGGATGATCAATTGGCCCACTTTGGTTTTCAGTGTAGTCACTTTGTAAATTAGAGCTGAATTTTACCTCAAAACTGTGCTCAAATTAACCTTCAGTCAATAAACCAGGGGGCCAAGAGATCAGGCTGATACCAGTGAGAAGAGCCAAAGGGCTATAAATGTATGTCTATATATGTATAGGCATGTAATATCATACTGGCTGAATTCCCCATCATTTTGGGAACATTAATGTTTCCTGGCACTGACAATAAATGCATATAATTACCAAAATTAGTCTGTGAATTAGGGCTAGTAACATCCATAAATCAGGAGGTGAATAAAAATAATCACATTAGAACAGAGGTGACATCTGCTTTGAAACCTTTGCTTGTGTAATGAAAACATTGACAAGAATTTTCTAGCCAGTGTTGCAACAGTCCATGCATTTCCATGAGACATACTTCTGGTTGCTACACAATATCAACAGCAAATTAATAACATGTCTATTTGATTAGGGAAAAATATTTTAATACCTAAATGTACAATATACAAGACTTTACCTTTATCATCCCCTAAAATTTAATGTGATAAATTTGTTTTAGATTAATATCTACACGTTTTTTTTTTAGTTAATTTATAGTGGATAGTTTCTATTGTCACATACGGTGCATTGAAGGTGAATTTTATTCTGTCCTACCAGCAAATAAACAGAAATAGTTTGAGATTATTGAACTGGGAAACAAGTTAATTCCTCATGTAATTTATCTCTGCTATCAATTTATCTTTATGTTCAACTGAATTACTTCTACTTTTTCCTGAGCCTTGGACATTTTGCATTTTGTTGGCATTCAGGGGGCCAAGGGGTTGACATTGGATGTAGATTATTTAATGCAAACTAAGTTGAATGTTTATTCTTCCTTGACACTGCCAAAAAACTGATCCACTAGAACAGCACCTGGTGTAGTTTCATTGTGATGATTGGTCTAATTCCTGTATTCACATTTCTTCTCTGAGTATCTGAGACTCTTGCAATTCACACAGTTTTTAACTGGACTCTGGGAAAATCCCCACAAGTGCTGATTAGAAGCACAGTTGTTTTTTTCTCAAAATCAGAGCAGAATTTATGTCAGCTGTCGTGAATATTGCTATTTTTAAGACTTAAGTGGTACCTTGGAAATACACTCTTTTTTAGTGGCGTTCCTTGAATGTCTTTTTATGAAATCACAATTGTTAAAGTGTCATTGTATACCCTTTTTTTTTTTTTTTTTTCTTTCCCCTTCCAGGAAAGAATACACAACTTTTTGGTCAAGGTGTTGGAGACATGTGACGAAAAAATGCTATAGTGATGAAGCTTGTCTTGAAACTTTAATCAAGGATGACGTGCCTTGTTCTGCCAACGCTGATTGCAAAGCAGCCTACATCAGCAACTGGGGCACTATGCTGCACATGGAGTGCACCTGCCAAAATTTGCCTCCCGTGGAGCAGCCTTTGTGCAAGCTCTTCCATCACATGCTGCACAGCAAATCCTGCTTCAGTGACTTACGTGGGTAACACTTTACAGAATAATTAGTTTTACAGAGAATTAAGATGTTAATTTTCATCATATCTTTACTATATCTTTACTACCACTTGTTTCAGCTAGATCTCTAGCTGTGGTTTTTTTAAAATCCAAATCTAAAAACAAATTTGGCATACAGTTCTCTTCCCCTGGTTTGTGGAAAAAATTATAGTAATAGTTAACCAATGGAATTGACTACATGTCTCATTACTTGAATTTTCTGAAATTAATATGCAGATTAGAAAAGTCCAAAGTCTACCTGTCATTGGCTTAATGTACTTTGGTGCACTGTTTTTACAAATAATATGAAGAAGCATTTGGTTTTTCTTTCTTTTCTTCTTGGAGTCTGAGTATTAGTAAACCTTACACGTATTTAGCAACAGAATTCATTCTGCAGAAAATAGCTTCAGTTTTTTAAATAGGCTTTAGGATTTGGTCTTCAGTAAAAACACTGGGTGCAATTCAGATGAAATATAGGTACTATCTCAGAACCAGTAATGGCTTTTATGTGCTTAATTAGCTAATTATTTTTGTTAAATATGCATGCTCTTCATTAAGACAATTGTTAATGCAATAAATGGCAATATGGGAGCAAACATTCGTGCTTTAGTCTGATTCTGCAATGTGCCTTGAAAGCAAAGCTCCAGTTTGTCCCCACTTATTGTTCCATGGGTCACATCACAGGGTGGTTCTATCATAGGGTGGTTTCTGGTTTCCTGCATCATAAGCTGAACCTGAAGGTTCATCTGCAGCCTCTGCAGTGCTCCAGCTGCATGCAGACATCTGGTCCATCAACCAGACCAAAGACCAAAATATTCTCTTCTCCTCAAATCTCTGACCTAAAACACCATCTGTTTTGAAATATAAATCTTAGGATATGCTACTCACTAGTGCATCATGCCCTATGCCAGCTATCCTCTACATGTATACTCTACAATTATATATATTCTTAAACTAACTTGGGAGAGGAAATGATATCTAAAGATTTCAGTGAAAATAAGTAGCCCTTAGATAGTTTCACCTGATGGACAGTATTTTGAAACTGTATATGGATTGCATGCATGCATTTTGTTGAATGAAGTAGCTACTCTTAGTTCTAGAAACCAAAATGGTACCACTGAAAAGGGTATAGTTTTTTTCATGTCACTCAAAGCCTACTGAAAAATTAAAATCAAGTTGCTGAAACACTGCTTTTAGTCTAGTTAATCATTACTCAAATGCAGACTCAGAGAAAATATTAAAAATCCTATAACAATTCCCCTGGAAAAGTGATAGCATAATACACTGAGACTTGAGATTTCTAGCAGTGATTTTGCTGATGAATATTATTTACTTGTTTGCTTTATGGCTGAACTTAATGGTCCAAATGAATGAACGCATCATCCTTTTAGTTATTTCTTAACCTACAAAGCAAAAAGATGATTCTCATGTCTGAATAATTAAATAATTGCTGACGAGCTTTTGCCATTCCCTGAAGCAGTCTCAGGATAAAATGGTTTGAGGGTTTTTGTGATTGAAACTTCCCTAACCTAATTGGGACTGAAGAACAGAAGATTATGTTTCTTGTGTTGTGCAACCATTTCCTGGCAGCTAAACAGGAAGAATTTGGGGATCCAAAGCCTTTGGTGGATCAGTACCCACTCTAACAGACTCTACTTGCAGTTTATTTTTATTCTTGTTTGATTTTTTTTCTTACAGATGTCTAGTTGTGATGCAGCTAAACTGATGGTCGTGATGATTATGGGTTTTATTATAAAGCATGTTTTTATTGCCATTCTCTGCAATGCAGTACAGAGATGTGGAGTGACTACTCTGTTGCAGCACTCACCCAATCCCATCTGCTGTCTTATT
The DNA here is from genome assembly GCA_013400775.1 of Chaetops frenatus. Classification (NCBI taxonomy): domain Eukaryota; kingdom Metazoa; phylum Chordata; class Aves; order Passeriformes; family Picathartidae; genus Chaetops; species Chaetops frenatus. The sequence goes on along the minus strand of VZTR01016876.1, from coordinate 120,205 downwards.
CCTTTGGCATGGTGGTGATCTTTGGCTGACTTTCACTCTTACAATGGGAATGATCTTAAACTTTGAAACCTTTCTGAACAGGCAAATACCCAGGGTTTGGAAAGGGGATCTTTGCCTTTGGAACTGGTGTGAAAAGACCCACAAGCGATGTTTACACTGTCTTGTCTTCCTACTCCTGCATGGCACTGCCTTTGCTACAAGTGTTTGCTCTCGAGGCTGTGCTCACAGGATTGCATTTGCTGCAGACTCAGTAAAAGGCACAAATTGTGACTGACTGCTGCTGTATGAAGCAGAAGCACAGTGTGGATCATTGCCAATGTAGGATCAGTGTCCCAATAGGAATAAGCAAAAACGTCAGTGAGGGAAAGAAAAGATTTAACTTTCCAAAATATTTTAAGTCTGGGTTGCACTTTCAGATCTCACAGAAAAAAAAAACCCAAACAGATTACAGGTAGGTGTAGTCCGTTGTTATTTGGACAATGTTTCAGGCTGCAAATGTGAGCCTTTCTTATATTACAAAGTTTTCTCAGCTTGCTGTTCACGTGAGTGACCAGGCGTATCCTTGTTTAGCCTCCTGCTCTGTAAACTGTACTACTTAAGTAAACCTCCTATTTTTCATTTCAACAGAAGATATGTATTTTCAGACATATTCATGAAATTATGCCCACTTAGAGGGCAGGCATTTGTGAAAAAATTTGTTGAGGTCTAGTAACACAGTTGGAGCATAAACTCTGCCTTGTGGAAATTACTTCAGACTACTACCTCTTTATCATTAGTTCTGTATTGTTTTGGTGCACCCAGTTCTTTTGGTGGGCCTATTTTTATTTCATGTGAAAACAGAATTTAAGCTCTTATGTGAAAAGAGAATTTAAGCAGTTTTGTGGCAGAGAATATTTTCAAACATGCTTGTCACCCATAAGAAAACCTACAGGGGAGTCTTAACTGAGATGGAAAGGGAAGAACTCATGCACTCATTCAATTTGTTCATCAAGTACCAGTAAACAGTATTTTTAAATAGCTTCCTTTATAAATTCTGTGGCTGTTAGAAAAATATCAAACAATATTCACTTAAATTATTATTGAATGGATATTTTCTTTTCAATATCCAGGTCAAATCTCTATTCAGAATAAGGGTTTTCACTGGATAAATACAGAAATGCCAGGGGAAAAGATTTCCGGAGCCCAGCTTCATTCTTCTGCGATTAATGGTGAGTTTGGGCAAGCCACTCCATGATTTCCACAGCACTACTCTTGAGATATCCCTCATGTATGATAGAAAAGATCAAAGGTGGGTGATCCTGGTAGAAAAGATCCCTTGGGTGGGTTCAGGCAAGTGAGCTCCTCCATTCGGTCTGGTTATCTCCCTACCTGTTTGGCTTAGCTTATATATCCACGAAATAAAGTTAATCAGACTGAACCAATTACTCTGATAAATGGCTTCGAAATAGATGTCTCAAAATCACTGTATTATAATTGGGGAAAATTAAGCTATTAAGCCTGCCAGAGCCTGACTCTCTGTGCATTCATTAGAGAGTAGTAGTCATAATGTACAGTACAAATTATTATCTTTGATGTCACACCTACTTCTATCTCTCTTGACTTTCTGTAGTAGTTATAATAAAAAAAAATTAGAAGCCACAGTAAGTGGCCTGAGAAGGATCTTGTGTTACACTCCATCAGACTCTACCTTGTGACACAACAGAAGGGCACACAGTATCCCATGGGCTGAAGAGCTGCAGCTGCTTTTATTTTCATGCATTTACAGTAAGAAATTAGGCAACATAAATTTAAAGGATATTGAATTAATACACAAATGTTTTCATTGCTGAAATAATATTATTTTATATTTCATTTTGAGGGGCCCAGTTACAGAGTGAGAACACTAAAGAGCTTAATTCACAAATACCACCTCTAATGAGAATAACCTGTTCTACCTTGTGCAGGGCAGATTACAATTCTCCAGACATTGCTACAAATTATTTCCCAGAACTGTTCATATGGAACACTTTTAACAGTGAAAAAAATAATTCAATCTCTGCATGCAGTAGAAAATGAAGTGACTTCTAACCTCTTCATCCTTCAACTGTTGCTGAAGTGGGCAACCTGGGAAGTATAAAAATGGATTAAGGGAATGGGATTCCTGAGACCTGTGTGTGCATAATTAAACATTTGGCTGTAGGGTTAGCATTAAAATTACTTAAGAATCATGCATTTCATCCAAGTGCTCTGTGTAGCCAGAGGAGAAAGTCAGGGATTCTCAAAGGAAGAGCAGTCCAATCCTTTTGGACTGCATTTGCTGGAAGTATTGACTTCTCCTTGCCAATTACAGAGGGAGCCTGAATCCCCAGTTGGAATGAGACTTTAGTGGGTAAATAATGCAAGTCATAATACAAGAAATGCTGCACTAAGTGAGAAAATGCAAAATGTGAGATATTTCACCCCTGTGACTAGTTCTAACTGCAGACCTTTTCAGTGGGTAAAATGCATCATATATTTCACTGACAGATTCAGATAAATATTTGCAAGAAGCAGCCTGCACCCAGTTAATTCTGTTCACATTGAAGTCTGAATACTTTCCAAAAACCTTTCCTTGAAATCTTAACAGAACTTTGGATGGCCTTAGAGAAACAAAAAGAATGCTGACCAGCCTAAACCATACAATAAAATATTATTTCTATTGTAGCTGTCATGTTCACTAGATGGGAACTCTAAGCCATAACAGTCTCATAGGAAGCCAGGTCAAGAAGAAGAATTTGATTCAGGATATTTGCCTGATGGTAAAAACCATAATGCAAATAGTTTCATAAGTCCCACTGCCAAAAATCTAACCCAGTGTCCTAGATTCACATGCTAATAAATGTGCATTACTCAGGCTGCAAAGCGTATTATCATCTTCACAAAATATTTCTCTTTAATGAAATCAAATCCCAAGAGGAATTTAGGGCATAGAGGCAAAACAGTTAAGTTGTCAAATATGGCCTTTCACATGTGTGAAGACTTTTGCAGACATTTGCTTCTTGGCTATTTTCTGCTTGAAAAACACGAGATAAAATCTGCTGATGTCTCTACATTAAAATCTCAGAAGAATCCTTTACTTACTTTGTCATTGAAAGGTAAAAGGAACTCATTCACCAGATGAAATGAATGGCCATCTACAGATGAACAGGCTCAGAAGAAATTCAATATGTCTTCAGCTTTTTCTTAGTTTTATACTTTAAAATATAGCTTACTGTTCAAAAAACCAGTTAGATTTCTCTATTTTATTTAGCAGCATTGCAAATCATTCCATTGGATAAGATTGCTGTAATAGAATGAGTCTTTCATAATAATAAATCTAAGCATTTATACATATATTCAAATATATTTGTAAATAAATAAATAGAACCACGGAAATTGAAAAATTCTTATTTCAGCTTTTGGTGTAAAAATGTGATGCCAAAATTATGTAAAAATCTTGACTGGATTTAAACACATTCACATTCTCAGGAGAGAACAGGCCAACAGAGTCATCTGTGGGCGGATACAACTCTGTTAACAAGATGTGATGTGAGCAGAGTCAGAACCACATAAAAGTTAATGAGACTTTTCCTGTAAGTTTAGATGGGGCCAGAATTTTATTTCATTTTGGAAACAATATCAAAAAAGTGATAAATAAAATAAAATTTCTCCAAATTTCTAATATGCCTACCTAATTATGCATCTTCAGCCTGGTTTTGACTTTATCCTATGCAAATTACATCAGTGACTCTACAGATCCACATAATTTAAAAGATTGCTTCCTGCACTTTAATTTGAAAAATGATTCATGTTGATAAGGATTTACTTTCATCACCATGGAGCTTTGGAGCTAAGTTGTGGGTTTTTTATGGAAGGGAAAGCTAGAAATACAGAACACTTACCCTGTTCTTGTGAGATACAATAAAATTGGGCTTGACCCAAAACTGTTGAAATTTAGTCTTAAATTGTAGTGCTATCATATATTTCCTACTGAGGAGTTTTGCTGTGCTGAGTATTTAGATAAACAAGTAATTGGCAGGGTTTATCTGTAAGTATACCAGCTGCTGTGGGAGCTGAGATTAGTTTAGCTCCAGTGGCTTTAATTTGTAAGGCATCAAACATTGTCAGTCTGACAGTTTTATAAATGCAGAAAAAAGCCTGTGACAAGCTGCAGGTAGCCAAGAAACCTCTGAGCAGGGGCTGGGATTAATCTGTCCGATGAATATGCACTAGGTGCACATAAGCAGGTAGATCCACAATAGAGTGTAATCCCAGGAATTGTTCCAGCTGTTAGCTCCAGCTGAGCTCACAGTTATCCTCTAGCAAGCCTCCCGACTGGGAATGGCTGTGTGTCTGTGCAGGCAGCCCCAGGCGGTGCTTCGGCAGCCCCCGCCGCCGCATCCCCGAGCCCTGCGGCTGATCCTGCCAAGGGCATCCCGCGCCACGCTGGCCCAGGAGCCTCTCATGGCCACCGAGCAGCCCTGCCAGCGCCGAGCAGCCCCACGCAAATGCCAGCTCTCACCTGTGTCCGTTCCGTCTCTGCGCTCCCTGCGCGCTCAAGTGGCCAAACCACAAAAAAGATATAAAACTGTAGAATCAGCTTTTCAGCCGCAAAACCTTGCCCTATTCTAGCCTCCTTAATTTCCTCACTTCTCAGCAGGTATGAGACAAGATACGGTTTTTAGCATGATCCCATCGCTGAAATGCCTCTTTGCTCCCAATAGAACTGAATCAACATCTCTTTTACCAGCAATTCATCAAAAACGTAGCATTTTTTTCAGATTTTGTCAAAAAAATAGAAAAAAATCATTTCAGTTGATCATTTCAGAGGGTTTTGTTTGATTGAAATGAAGCACCTTTTACAAATTTTAAAAGAAAAAGATCATAATGTTCTGCTGAAAATTTATTAGCCCATTTTTAACCATCCATGACTGTAATTATGATACATAATTTGTTAGATGTAATCATTTTTGTGGTGACATACTTTAAAAGTTTCCATTTGCCTAAAATATGTGTGAAAGTCACTTTCCACTTCAAAAAAATAAGAAACTGTTGCCCCTACAACTGCTCCTACACTTGTAAAGTTTTCAAAAATAGCTGCATGTACAATTAAGATTCTGAAACTGAAAAAAATGCCTACAAATGACTCTTTTGCTAAAACTCATCATCTTAAAGAGAGGTAGGCCAACTGCTGATGTAGTTTTTAATATGTGTTATTAGCAATCCTTTTCTGACAGACACCTCACCCCTCTTTCTTCAAAAATTCACCATATTAAGTATCTTCCAGTAGGTTACTGGATTAAATGGAATGTCCATTCCATTTGTGCAGATTGTGGTGGTTTGATCATTGCTTTCATTTTCTTATATTGGAAAACCTGAACTTGGGATAGCTTCTTGAGAAAAAGGGAGCATTGTCCTACAATGAAAGCCAGGCAGGTCCAACCCCCTGCTCAGCTCCTTGCTTTCCTTGCTGTGGAATACATATTCACTCTCTCTTCCAGAGGCTGCTCCAGCATCCATGCCACCTGTGCTCGTATTACATGACAGTCTACACCTGCTGTACATATGCACTGCACACAGAAATGTCCCATTTAGGGTTTGTGTGTGCATATACACAACACAGGGAACATATAATAACTAATAACTTATTCAGAAACCAGAATATGGCCTTCTCACAGCCCATGTAAGTAGCTCAGTGATGACTGCAGGAACCCATCTCTTCCTTAGTGAATGTTTCACTGGCTATGTAAGATGGAGAAGCTCGGGAGCAGCTAAGGCCCTCTGCATTTGAATTCTTATATAAACAAAACTTACTTGATTCTACAAAGGTGACAGAATCAGTGCAACAGGAAAGTCACAGAAAGGTCTCGTGTTTTAGGCTTGTGGCTCTGCATTTGTGGCCACTTGTCGAGTCATCTAACCTCCACACCTCTCCATCCCATCTCCAGGGCTTGTATTACACTCTCAACTGAAACATTTCCTTCAGATATTTGACCAAAACCAATGGATTCATTACTTCAGGAAAAAGAAATGTTACTCCTCATTTGGAAAATAAAATTTGAAACAGCTCCCAGTTTTCCAACAGTTGGAATTTTTAGCACATAAGCCACCTAAGTGACTTCTTGGTGAGAAGCCTAACAGAAAGAGGAAACTCCATGGGAATGCAGCCCAGAAAAACAGTGTTAGATCCCATTTTACATTAATTCTATTCTAGGTGGAGTAGCTGTAATTACTGTAATATGTGAAAAAGGAAAATAAGTCGAGTTGATAAGTAAGAGCCAAGTCTGCTCTGATACACAGAATAAAATTGACATTTTAAAATCAATAGGGACAATACTCCAAAACAAAAATCACAGTAACAAGCTGTTCCCCTGGAGCAGAGCGAAAGGTAGCGCTATATAAATGAAGTGGTGTTGGAGCTGGTATTTACTAAAAGAAGTCTGAAAATTACATTGCATCAAGTGGCAAAGGAAGAGTTATTCCTACCACTGACATACAATTAGGTCTTTTTGCTCCTTTTAATTACTTTTATCAAAACTGATAGCTAATTTTTCTTACATATGTATGCTTTTCAATGCAGACCTCAAATCTGACTCTTATTACTGAAAAAGTAGAAGTTTAATTTCTGTTTTCTGTTTTTATTTATAGGTGAAACTGTCTACATTATTGCTTACTCCTCCTGCATAGCTCTCATCCTAGGAATAGTCCTGTTGACTCTCCTAAAGATCAGGTAATTTGATAGGGATATTAATCACTGGTTCTAGAAAATTGAAAAAACAGGAAATAAAACGTTTTTACTTAGTTAAAAGGTGGGCATTGTGATGGTCTTTAAAAACAGTCCAGCGTGCCCCAGTGATGGAAAGAACTGACACTGAGGGTGTCAGCAGGGAAGAGTGAAATACGATATGTATCTACAATGCCCTCCATTCATCCAGAGATCCCAGGCTTTGGGAGGTTTCATTTCCTGTCCCATGGCAGGGGAAGGTGAAATCTGAATTCAGAAATTCTGAGTCTACGTTCCTAGCCCCATAGCAGGCAGCGGTAATGCAAAAAGGAAATGAGAATATTCAGCATTATAACATATTTAGAAACCAAATGGTGAATGCTGCTATTGTAGTTAATATTCTTGCCAAATGACATTTTTGCTCATAGGAGTCTGTAAACAACACCCACCGTCCTTGCCATCCTTTCCCATTCCCCCCTCTCTCTCTCTCGTTCCCTCTGTATGAGAAACTGCCCATACACCAATGCTTGGTAAGAAAACAGAAATGTGCATTCACTTAGTTAAATGAACACAGCCTTTTCTTAAATGATACATTTTCTTGGACCAGATTAAATGACCAGATTTCAAGAATTACACTGTCAGATGATAGGTAACAGAACATGATGTAGCAGGAGCTATATATAGTGGGAGGGATATTGAGTCAAATTTCATTATTAAATTCTGAGGCAGATCAAAGAGAAATTGTAGAAAAATGCAAAAGGCAAGTCAAGGATATATGTGAACAGAGGCTTTCTCTTTAGGTTTGCAGTTACAGGAATATCAGCATATAAAGAAAATTCAGATTTAAGGAATACAGAAGATGGAAGAAAAAACAATGCATTAACAATGACAAAGGAGATTATTTCATACCACAGTGTTCATGATAAAAAGAGGGGAATTTTGCCACTGATTTCAATTAAGCCAAAGTTCAAACCAAAAGCTTTATAGTTTATTGTTAAATACATGCACGTTCTTTGTTTTCAGAGCCTGCAGAACAAAATATGAGTCAAGAAGTCCCTCGCCAGACCATTCTTCTGAAACATTTATGGCCCATTATAAAAGTCACAGATGAACTACTCTGTTGCTTATGCTTTTTAAGGCTATTCCTGAAAGTCAGTCTGTTGTACATATGCGTAATAAAATATATATTAGAAAAACTACCATAAATTATGGAATTTTGTAGTTCAGCATACAAAATATTTTTTATATTTATTAGCTTACTTTAAACCTTTCACAAGCTGAAAAAAAGGGGTAAAAAAAAAAGGTAAAACTGTGCTCTCTCTTATTTGTGTAGATTCACAGATCTGTCCTGAGCTGCACATTTCCTACATTTTTAGATGCATATGACAGTGGTATAAATGCTGTATCAACAATGGCAATCTTTGAAGCCCACCCTTTCTGACCTCAACTCATCTGGAAGAAATAAAAAAAATCCACTCAGAAACATTTTAGAGACCTGATAAAGAGCACATATGTGTCAGTTGAATACATCAGGTTCCCAGGTACCAAGTACCTGATGCAGTATTTCTCAAGCAGCAGTCACAGTTAAGCTGCCTGTAGTTTGATGGCGGAGCACTTGCAGAGCAGGAGGAGATCAGGATTACAACCCCTTTCAGAACTAAAAAGATCCTCTGGAATAATGCTTTGACTCCAAAATGTTGTTGCTGAAACTGTTTTCAATTTCTCCTCCAATATGCTTCTAAAAGAAATGAGAGAGGTTTGCCACTTTGAATACAGTAACTTTAGAAAGCATTTTTTGGTCTGAATGCCCAGTGGAGAAAGTCACTTCCTTGGGGCTGAAGTGCCTGCTTCTCAAGAGAGAAGCTATGACCCATCTCATCATCTGTGTTTCCTATTAATTGTCTCTAGGCAAGACTCGAAGTGCCTAATTGTCCCCTTGCACTGTACTGGGAGTCATGGTCCCTAAACACCGTTCTGGATCCCACTTTGTGGCTATGAGCTCTGCATTTCTCTCTATAGCTGATTTGTTTTGCTTGATTTAAGCTTCTATTTACTACTAGTGAGTTGTCTTTGTTAAATCTTTGTAACAATCTGGTTCTGGTGAGCACTGCATAGTGGACTGCCATTTCTTCTTCAACTATTACCATGCATAGCACATGTGTTGCCTTGTTATAATACCACCTGATTAATTAACTTTATTTTGAATGTGATTAGTTTTAATTTTGTTTGAATTATCACTAAATGTAACTCACCTCCAGTTTTGAACATGAGACGACTGATCTTCAGCTACATCTACTGCTAGATAACAGATCTAGGACTAGAAAATAATGTGATCAGAAAAGGAGGAATCTCTACTCTTCAATGTGACTCTTGCTTCTGGCTTTGGTAGCTTGCAAAATTATTAGTGTAGAGCAAAATCTTAAGTGTGCAGTTCTGTTGGGGAGAGGTTTAGAAATCTTAAACAATCATTACAACATGGATTTTCTCTTCCTTTGTTATCTGCATAAACCAAAGAAAGTCCTTTTTGTTTTGCAGTCAAATGTTCTGTCATTACTAAATCAGCGTTTGGACAAAAATACAGAAACAGAAAAGTGCAGTTAGTTTGTTAATCAAAAAGATCTCTTTTAGCAGTCCAGCAATTTGTAGCATCTGGCTTAATTCTCACTAAAGTGGTATATTCATATTCTTAATTTTTGAACTTTTAAGTGGGAAAACTTCAAACTGAAAATACTGTTGAGAATATGTTGGATAAAAACATTTCATTTTACAGGAAATGTACTTCTGACATGAAACCTTTGCTGGTTTGACTTCAAAAACCAGTGAACCCTTCATGTCACAAAATTTAAGGAGATCCATTTAAATTCAGATTTAACTAAACGTCAATCAACAACAACAACAAAAAAATACCTTTTGTCTTAGAAACTTTTTGTTTTCTAATTATCTAATATTTCGACACTAGAAACCCAACTCATATATGTGCTTAGACACACACACACACACACACTCCCAAACAAGTATGTAAAATGTATTTGAAACTCAGGGTATGTAAGTTACTCTGAAAGACAGCAAGCTATTTAGTGGCTATTGTCTTGTTATGCGATTTTACAGGCTCTCTCTTAAGAGATTACTTAAATGCTTAATGGGAAAAGTACATTTCCTCCACTCTATGTGTAAAAAGTAGTCTGTCAATTGTATCTAGGTGTTAGTTATTAAATAAAGGAATGTCTGCTGGGATGATCTGTATTCCTGTAATCCTGATTATAATCTAGCTGCTTCACAGTTTTGTGAACAGAGAATCATAGAATCAGTTAGTTTAGAAAAGACCTTTAAGATCTTTGAGTTGTACCATGATGGAAGAAAAAGCAGTATTTTGTAAGAACTTCATTATTAAAATATTTTCCCCTGAAGTATGACATCTGCATCTAATACTCAGATGAAGAAAATTAAGTCTCACTGATGACAGGATTCCCAGGACACATGTCATTTTGGATAAGGACGTAGCATTCATCCTCTTTCCACTGGAGCTGGGACATCCCAAAGTGAAGAAATGAAGTCTGATTGGGCTAGAGTGAAAAAGCATGAATTTTTGCCTTACAGCACTCTCATCTGAGAGGGAGAATGCTGGGTTCCAGTATTTTCTTTGATGATTGTTTATGCATTTTATCTAACGATCGTTTCAAATTAAATGTGTGCAGATTTTTTTAGTCAAGTACACAGGACTAGCTCTTCCTTTTGCAGTGTGAAGCTACAAGGCTGTAAAGCCCCAGTTTCTACTGTTATCATGCCACAGTGAGCCTTGAAATCTTCAAAAGGAACATTTTTGCCTGGCTGTCTCACCTGTTTGTGTGGTCAAAAGAATGAGCTACTTGGATCGGCATGGGCTCAGGCTTTTCCTGCTGTTGTGGGAATCACATCCAGGTACTCTGAGCTAGGAACCCAGCTATCAGACCAAGCCAGGAACACAGAAGATGGATGGAAGCAACACCAACACCAGAAGACGGGGTGCCATAAAATAGAGAACACCATTCAGTTCTTTTACAAAATGACTGTGACTGTCTTTCCATCAAGGAAAATACCAACCCTTATGTTCAAGCTAGTGAAGATAACTAACTCCAGCTCATATTGAGGCACTTCAAGAGTAGCATGGGGTAGGGAATTTTGCTGTTGATTTTGCCAACAAAGTTCCCTCATCAGCATTTTGATGCTTCAGACCACATGTTGAAGTCATTCAGTCTCCCAGGAAGTGTGTAGGGAATCTTAGACATCACTTACATGGCATAGATTTCTACCCTGCATTGGAACATCTGAAGTTAGATAATGCCTCATTGAATTTTTCAACTCCTACATCCATTCCTGCCTGTAGCTTTTAATGTTTAGTTAATGGAGGAAAGAAATGTTTCCCCAGTAACTTAAAAGAGATTTGTCTGCTATAAAAACACACAGGAACACCAGATTAAAAGGCAATCCTAAGAAAAAGCACTCCAAATGGATTACAAGGTAACAAAGTCAACACAGGCATACATGTCAGTGACAGCTTATATTTGCTAATGCTGTATGCATGAGCTGGTTAGTCAGAGCTGCTGAATCTGGCATAATACATGAGCATATCAGTTTCAATAAACAGCGAGACAGATTTTATTTCAGCTTTAACACCACATATTGCAAAATCACAAATGCATTTAACCAGGCAGATATATGACAATTCCTTAGCAAACATATAATCTCTTTGACATTGGTTTCAAAGGACTAAGCTGACTTTGGCTGTAGTCCTTCTGCCTGCTGTGTTATTGCAGCAATGAAGATCAACACTGCGTTACAGCAGGACTGTAGAGAAAAATAATCTTCAAAAATATAACATAACAAAAGAAAAGCATTGATCAGCCAGTCAAGAACTGGAATTCATTTACTTCTCCAGACTCTTATACCTGTTTAGCCACTTTTCTAGCTACTTCACAATCAATGAAGAAAACTTAAGGCAGTATCAGAAATCATAGAAAAATTCAGTGGCAGAAAGTACTGATTTCATGATATCACAGTAACTAAACAATATTTCTACCCCTTTTAAAAAATTCAGTGAAAAAATAGGCAGATCTTATACATTCACACTCTTTGGATAAGTATTATTTCATTTCAACAGCACTGATCCCAAACGTAAGAGTTTTGCCTCACAGACTTGTAGTCTTCATTTTGTGACTCCCTAATACAATAATAAAAGTTTTATGAACTCAAATGACACTATTAAGAGAGGAAAATTAGCCAAAGCCTCTCTGGACTTATTCACAACACTAGAATATTTAGTTCTTATTTCATAAGCTCTGGTTATACATGAAAATGAAACATTAAAGTGCTGGTCCAGAGCCAAGTTGACCTAATACATAAAAGTTTAAACTACAAAGCAAGCTGCTGCTGGAAGACATTCGAACTGTGTGGGATCTATGTCATTGCTGTGTTCTGGAAGGCACTGAGGGATGATTATGCCCATACTAATGGAACGATCAACTTCTTCTCCAACAAAGCACACCAGCCATTACTTTAATAAGGTAATACCTTGGCTTACAATTTTTTTAATGACACAGTGATAAGAACACCGGCTCATGGAAGCCAAACACCTGGATGCAAGTCCTCCTCAGCCAGGGGGCTACTTCAGGGTGAAGTGACAGTAATGTACTCAGCTGGGGACTGTGATAGGGACTAAAAGAGCAGACACCAGTAGTGATGGGTCACTCTGAATATAAGCATGAAGATTTAGGCAGTCAGAAGCACTGGAGAGCGTCATCCCATGTCTTGACATGTTTTTAAAGGGGTAGTCTCAGCTGCTTTAATATGTGCTGAATTCAATGCTGCCTATGTGAGTGATGCACGCTCATGGCATAGCTATTGGATTAGCCTTTGATCTTAAGAGCAACAGATGATTATTTTGTGAAGCCAGAGATTAGGTGTCAAGATGTTCTGCACAGTCAAAATTATGCCAGCTGCAGAACGCAGAGCAGCAGCATTTTACACATCTAAAAAATGTCAGTAGGAAGAACATAAGATGTCTCAGGATCTTCAGTCACACTGCAAGTAAACAAGGATTTTATAGGGACTGCTCACCTGGACCACAGACCTAAATTCATGCCAGGTGGCAATTTTGGCACATAAACACAGGGTTGGGGTTTGCTTTTTTTTAATTCTGGCTCTATGTTTCTTTCTCTCTTGCAACAATCCTGACAAACAATCTATTTGTCTGTGACCTCCAGCCTGGATTTCTATAACTCAAGATGTGGTTGAAGCTGAACATGTGGGTAAAGTACGGGCTCCAGATGTGACTGCTCATCTTTTCCAATGCTCACATCATTACAGAGTAACAGACCTGCATTTAAGGCTCTCCACAAGCTTCCAAGTAGTTTCTAAAACAGACTCAATAAAGAACTGAGACATTTTGGGTTATTCATCCACATGATTTAATAGGTATTGCATAGGGAGAATTAAGAGCCTTAGAGTTGCAAACCAGACAGTCCAGATGCTGAGAAGCCTAGGATGCACTGTGCACAGAGGCATAAAAATGGACACTACCTGTTCAGTTCCTTACTTGGCTGATAATTGAAGGCCTCACCACCACCTTCAAGGAAAAGAACCCTGCCATCTGTTGCAGAGACACTGACATTCTTTTCTTGGGATTTTTCTGGTCTTAGGAATTCTTATTTCCATTCTACCCAGTGGTACAACATCATCCAGATTTACTATAAAGTGTGTTATTTTTCAGTTCAGAATCACAGAATAAGCTGGGTTGGAAGGGATCCACAAGGATCCTTGAGTCCAACTCCTGGCCCTGCACCAGCACCATCCGCAGGAGTCACACCATGTGCCTGAGAGCATTGTCCAAACACTTCCTGAACTCTGTCAGGCTTGGTGCTGTGACCACAGCCCTGGGGAGCCTGTTCCAGTGCCCAGCCACCCTCTGGGCGAAGACAACTTTTCTAATATCCAACCTAAACCTTCCAGATATAACTTCAGGCCATTACCTCAGGTCATGTCATGGGTGTGCATTTCATCTCCCCAGGCTGAGCAGCAAGCTTAATCTCAGTTCAGTTATTTAGTCTCACATTCAGGCTTGCATCACAACTTCTTTTTTTTTAAGGGCTAACTTCACCTTCAGTCTTTAAGAAGCTCAATATTGTTTATATCAATTAAATATACTTGCTCAGAGGGTTTTGGGTGGAAGAAAATTCATCAGGCCCTACATGAAAACTACATACTTCAGCTCAAAATGAGTCAATTCTGTGCCTACAGAGAAAACTAAACAGGAAAATTTATTATTAAATAGGAAAGTATTACAGTAAGGTTAGTAGCCTTCAGGGAAAAAAGGCACATAAATTAGCAAGTCTTTAAGATGTCAATTCTGGCACCACGTTTAGGCTTAACTACTAATTATTAGGCTGAGTACAGTCTAAGTAATGCTGCAGTTTCCCCACCTCTTCATTGGGCCTAATCCATTACAGAATTTTTAAGTCTGTGAATGAATAAAACCTGGTTTTAGTTTATGTTTTGATATGTGAGGCATAGTGGCTGCTAAATAGCAAAGCCCCAGCTGAAACACAGGAAAAAAAGAGCTTTTTTGTGGTGATCCAACCATGCATCCAGGGCAGGTCAAGCAAATCAAGGTGTTCACATCTTCAGGAGTACTGGGAAGTCTTCTTATTAGACTCTGCAGGAAAAGATTTAGTATTTTGGAATGATAGGCAAGATATTTCTTGCCTCACCTGAACACATTTCTTTGTTTATCCTTTTACTTTTACCATGAGAAGAGTGAAACAAAGTAGCTTATATTAATTTTGACTATCGTTACTGCATAAAGAGGATAGAGGTATTATATCAAATTCATAGCTTTGTGTTGCCTGGCATGCAAAGATTGACTTTCTTAAGCTATGCCAATTCTAAACTACACAACTGGCTAAAAGAGCTCAGAAAAATTCATATTGGAACTTCAAAGGCAAACCAAGACTGCACTGTAACTTAGCAGACTTGAGTTCCAAACAAAAAATTATTCTGCCTTTTTTTATGTTTTACCTTTCACTTTCTTTCATCTTATCTTTTGACATTTCACATTTTTAGGAAAATTGAGAATATGGATGAAGACCACAGTCCAGGGTTTTAGATTTTCATGTCAACAGGCCATATTCAGAAAAAAATATAGATCAAGTTTAAGTACATAGAGAAGTACAGACAGATCCTACACAACCAGCCAGTAACGGTACTGATGTTTCAGGCTGAAAATAATGAGTATTTTCATGGCACACTTGAACATTTATAAATAGGATAAGGCTCTATGAATTTGTCCATTTGTCCATTACTGATCTAAAAATGACAGTGCAATTCATTGACATCTTGTTGAACTAATGCATTTAAAAGAAAAGTATGATTATCAGTGGAGCCCAGAAAAAAAATTTTAAGTGGTTTCCCTCATGTAAACTGGTCCAGCAGAATACTATTATCCTAAAAAAACTCATGACTTCTGAATGAGAATATCAATTCATACCCTACAAAATGAACAATCTAATAGTTTGATGAAACCTTGGATAAAAATATAGCTCCTTCTACACTACTATGAAACTGAATGATGTTGAAAACCTTGCCAACTTTTATTTGCTTCATATAATTAGCTTTTAATAAGTTGACCAAAAAAGGCAACTACAACAAATTTAACATATGTAACAAATAAGGAAATTTGCAGGAGGATTTGAAAGATCTGGCAGAGTGCCATTCACCACAATGTCTTGGAACAAGATAAAGTCATCCATAATTTAACAGATGTTAAACAAAATTTAAGAAATGTTCTATTGCTAAAGAATTCTTATGGTGAATTCAGATTTGGCTCCATGTACATAACACAGTGACTTGACAAATGAAAAGCAAGAATTCAGATAAATAAAATACATAATAGAATGGCCACACACAGTGTGAGATCTCATAAACTACTGAAAATATTTGTACTCTTCTGAAAGCTATCTTGATTAAAATTTAACTATGTGCTCACTACTTCTATCTGGTTTTCCTGAACAGAACTAAAAATTCAATTTAAAACATGGTAAAATGTCTTGGTGTTTATACATTTTTCTCATCTGTAGAAGTACCAAGGACAGGGTTCTGTACTAGAGTCATTTATTTCTTACTTACAAATCAGACAATTCCTGACAAGACAGTACAGTCCAATAACTTTTCCCATTAAAAAAATTATATATGGGTTCTATTTTGCTTCTTTGATGCAATGGTTTTCTTGTTTCTTTTCCTGATGCAAATGTCCTTGGTCAAGGTAAATGGGAAATGTAATCAAGCTGCAAAAAGAAAAATCCATTTAGTTGATAGTTCCAGTACTGAAGGAAGCTTGTGCAACCTTTGAGTTTGTTTTCTTGTTCAAAGCTGTGCAGATGAAATTTCCAGCTTCCATCACGGCACAAAGATTTACTCCCTAAAAAAGAGGTGAAAAATGTTAAAAATAATAAATGCAGATGTTGAAAATGCTTAGACTCTAAGTTTTTTGCTCCAGGGTCTAATTTTTGTAAACAAAAGGCCTTATTCATGTTATAGGTCAGTAATGGGGATCATTAAAACTGCAGTGATTTACGGATAGTTACAGCTTCCTGTTTTTTGAAAGATTCTACTACTTTTAGACTGATTTCTTGTCCCATCAGCAGTGGACCAAATACTGGAGTAGTATCTTTCAACCTCAAAATAATCTGGAATAAAGAACTGAAAATACAAGTAGAAGTTAGAAGAAAAATATAGTGTCTAAATATGTGTTATACTTATTTATTATCCAACACTATAAAACTTCATGCTTGCAAGCGCCCCACTTGCAGCTCAGGAAAATGGAGGAAACACACTTGTACTGGCAACTGAATCCAGGAGAAATTGACTCGTGTATTCTCTTGAATAACTATAATCTCCTTCTTGAAGGCCTCTGTTTCAATACAAAATTACAATTTACCTTGATAGCGCAGCTGCACAAAGACTCACACAACTGCTTGATCTGCCCATGCTAAAAAACATGTCCCTTGAGCCACTGTTTTTTAACTAGGATATGTATCAGCACTGCTTGATAGCTAAAATTAAATCAGCTCACTGGTTAAAGAGGCAAAACCACTTCATTGTATCTCCTTTATTACTCATTTATAGTAAAAGTTTTAAAGTTAGATCATATAAGTGATATAAGTACTTTCTCCAAACGTTGCAGTGTAGAAGCCAGTAAAGTTCCTTTAGAAAGGATGCAAAAGGAGACTTTGAACTACCAATACACCAAGCAGTCATTCAAAACTGGGAGAAGGGTGTCATTCTCCATTAAAGAGTACAAGGTATATTGCACCAGAAATTACACTTTCATCACACTTCCAAATTGATGCACTAATGTTCAGACCAAAAACTGACTTGAATACTCAATCCTTTAACAGAATCCAGCACTTAATTCCATGTTCTGTGGCAAACTTTGAAACTTTGCCTTTTTCATTCTGGAATTGGCTAAAAATGTTAATGAGAATAGAAATGACTTAGCAGAAATGTAATCAGAAACATTTTTAATTTGAAAAAAATGCTAGCACCACTTAAACCACGAAGTTCAAAAACATCCTTTTATAACTATCTAATTTTAATACAGCTATAACAAGGGTAATTTCAGCTTATTCTGTTTATTCTTTATGGGTCATTACTTAGATTTAGTTTCTAAAGTCTTATTGCACATAACATAATCTAAAAAAATTTTAATCCATCTGTGCTTTTTAACAAGGAAGAAATGAACAACATACCACCAAAGACATATTTGGTAGTTATGTTATGAAAGATGTCAAAATAAATTCCCCAAACTACATAATATTCATGTTTTCATCACTGTAACACTGCATAATGTGATAAGAAACATACCTTCACAGTTCACATTCACTAAATGGAATACATGTATCTCTGCTTTTTATACTGTCTTCCTTAACAATAAGTAGTGTGAACCAAAGAGGATTACCATGAGGACACAAAACCCAAAATTCATGAACATGACTCACAGATGGGAATGGGACAAGAGTAAGTGTTTGTAACGTTGTCAACAAAATAACGTGTCTTCAGATAGATACCCAGAATGTACTTATTAAGTATACTTGGTAATCACTCCACATACCCAAAATTACTCCTTCACACCAAAGAATTAATTAAAAAAA
>VZTR01016876.1:28680-63242 GCA_013400775.1 Chaetops frenatus | reverse complement strand
GTGACCACTGCCCTGGGGAGCCTGTTCAGTGCCCAAGCACTCTAGGGGAAGAAGCTTTTTTTAATATCCAACCTAAACCTGCTCTGACACAACTTTAGGCTATTTGCACTGGTCACCAGCACAGAGAAGAAATCGGTGTCTGCCCCTTCTCTCTGCCTCATGAGGAAGTTGTAACTGCAAGGAAGTCTCCCCTTAGTCTCCTTTTCTCCAGGCTAAACAGACCAAGTGCCCTCAGCCGGTCCTCATACAGCTTCCCCCTTCACCATTTCCGTTGCCCTCCTTTGGACCCTCCCAAATAGTTTAATATCTTTCTTATATTGTGGCAGCCAAAACTGCACACAGTATTCAAGGGGAGGCTGCCTCAGTGCAGAGCAGAGCAGGACAATCCCCTCCCTTGCCTGGCTGACAATACTGTCCCTGATGCCTCCAGGACAGGGCTGGCCCTACTGACTGACAGGGCACTGCTCACTCATATTCAACTTGACATTGACAAGGTCCCTTTCCATGGCACTGCTTTGCAGCATCTTATTCCCCAGTCTGTCCGTACANACCATCCCCAAGAGTCCCACCATGAGCCTTTTCCAAGTGCTTCTCAAGCTCTGTCAGGCTTGGTGCTGTGATCACTTTCCTGGGGAGCCTGTTCCAGTGCCCAACCACCCTCTGGGTGAAGAACCCTTTTCTAATATCCAACCTAAACCTCCCCTGGTACAACTTCAGGCCATCTGCCCCTCCTCTTCCCCTCATGAGGAAGCTGTAATTGCAATGAGGTCTCCCTTCAGTCTCCTCTTCTGCAGGCTGAACAGACCAAGGGACCTCAGCCGCTCCTCATATGGCTTCCCTTAAAGGCCCTTCCCCATCTTTGTTGTCCTCCTTTGGATACGCCCAAATAGTTTAATATCTTTCTTATATTGTGGCAGCCAAAACTGCACACAGTATTCAAGGTGAGGCTGCCTCAGTGCAGAGCAGAGCAGGACAATCCCCTCCCTTGCCTGGCTGACAATACTGTCCCTGATGCCTCCAGGACAGGGCTGGCCCTACTGACTGACAGGGCACTGCTCACTCATATTCAACTTGACATTGACAAGGTCCCTTTCCATGGCACTGCTTTGCAGCATCTTATTCCCCAGTCTGTCCGTACATCATCCAGGGTTGTCCCATCCCAGGTGCAGAATCTGGCACTTTCCCTTCACATGGCTGGTGATTGCCCAGCCCTCTAATTTGTCAATGGCTCTCTGCAGGGCCTCCCTGCTTTTGAGGGAGTTGACAGCTCCTCACAGTTTTGTATCACTCTCAAACTTGCTTAGTATTCCTTCCAGTCCTATGTCCAAGTCATTTATGAAGATGCTGAAGAACACAGGGCCTAAGAGGAAGCCCTGTGGAATTCCTTTTGAAAAGGTCTTGCTGTATTTTTATTGGAAATGAGATACAATTCGAGTCAGTTGCAGAAAACTACATGCAGGCTGGAACATATGCAGAAAAGCACTGAGTACTGCTAGTGGTGTACAGAGAGCCTAATATGTGAAAGGAGAAAACATGCATGCCTGTGTGAAAGAGCAAAAATAATAATGTGTCTGGTCTGAGTATTTGCCAGGATACCTAGAATTAAGGCAGTACTGAGAGTGATGCTTTGTAATTGCACTTGTGTGTTTCCAAACCATTAAGTGGATGTGGGAGGAAATAGGTTTCAGTACAAAGGTAGATCTGTTATCTACAGATAAAGTTGGCTGTTACATTTTTCTTATATTTTTGGGTATGAAAGAACCCATAGGGCATTAAAATCACTAGAGAATACAACTGAATCAGAGCCCCAGGACCTCCAGCCATGTGATTCCAACATGGGAAACAACTTTGAAGAACTTGCTGCAGAACTGCTTGGAAAGAAGAAAATTACCAAGACAGAGCCACAGAGAGCAACAGAAGACACAAGTTAAAGGAACAGCCTGGTCAACTGCAGCAAACACTGCTGACAAATCAAGAAGAATGAGGATAAGACTACTGTTTCCGAGATCTTGTCATCAGGGAGTTTGGTGAGAGTTGTTGCAGTTGCAAGCAAGGAACAGAAGCCAAAGTGTAGGAGTTTTAGGAGGGAATCACAGAAGAGGGTCTCCAGACAGTAATTATAAACAGCGCCTTCAATGAGCTTAGGAATGAAGAAGAGATAGGCGATGAGATATGATATGAAAAACCAAGTAGGGTCAAAGGTGCAATTTTTAAGAGGCAAATGCTTGTTTATATTGCAAGTGGAAAAGAGCCAGAGGACAGTGAGAGGTTAAGAAAGAGAATAAGGGAGGGAAGAAATAAGAGCATGGGGTCACTGGGGCAAGTGGAGGGGGTACAGATGGAAAGCAGACAAGAAACGCCTGCTGCTCTGACAGTGGAGGAGAAAGGACAGAAGGAAGAGGATATGGTATCTATTTTTCTTAGGAGAAAAAGCAAGATCCTATGTGAAGAAAAGCAGCAGAGGAAAGAAAAGAGTTTGAGCAATAAATTACAGAGGCAACTGGGATTTAATTTGTGAATTCAATTAAGTTGGAGAATACAGCTGTTTTCTAAAAAGACAGCAGGACTAAAAGAAAAAAATATACCATAATGAAGAAGACTGTCCTGGTCTCAGAATATTCACCAGAGACACTCCACAGCATGAGAGCAGGAGCAAATATCTGGGAGTTCACAAAGTAGAATCTGGAATGGAAGTATTTAATTCTAAGTATGTGCTTAAATCTTTGCTGAATCAAGGCCAGACTTAGCTTAACTACATCTTCAGCACACAAAAAAAGAAAACAGCTAATGAAGCCAGAGATGGAAAGAAGGACTTGCAAGTGAACACATCTATACAGCTGCTCTAGCAACACACAAGTATACATTGGCTTTTCTCACTCAGGTTTTGTAAAATCAGAATACTTCCCTTTTAGAAAAAGTGATAAAAAGAAGCTTTCTACTTGTTTCACCTGGCAGAGCTTACCCAGTCTCTTTTCTGTCTACAGATTTCACTGCAGAGGAGTAATCATTCAGTCTTCTACTAAATTGTTTTCTATGCATATAAAACAAAAAAACAAAACAAAACAAAACAAAACAAAAACAAACAAAAACAAACAAAAAAACACCAACAAAACCAAAACCAAAACCAAAACCAACCAACCAAACAAACAAAACAAAACCAAACAAACAAACAAACAAAAAACCAACCCCAACAACTTTACTGTGTGATATTTTCCACAAAAATGCCTCTGGGGATGGGGAGGGGGAAGGAAGAGGAAGAGAATTTTCAATTTCTTCCAATATGCCAAAACCAAATTTCAGGGTTCCACAAATGATATAGAGAGTATAAGGTCCCCATGGTCAAGGTCACTAGGAATGGTGATAACCACATTAGCCCAGCACCTGTGAAGTGAAGGATATAAAACCACAAACAGGGTAAATGAGCAAACATTTCTTAACCAAAGTGTGTTAAAAGGAAAATTAATCCAAGCAGAAACTGAACTCCATGTTGCAATCAGCCCTTTGTCAACTTGTTTCAGCAGGAGTCCCAGAGCCAGATCCACAGCTGCTACCACAGCTGGAAGCATGAAGCCTCCTGAGAAGCCAGTTGCAGATTCAGATGCTGCTGTTTCCTGTTTATTATTATAGTGTAAGTTTGCATATAAATTACCATGTTCACTGCAGATGTATTTATTTTTATTGGATGTTTGTGCTAAAATGTACATGCCTATCATTTGGTGAATTCATAATAATAAAGTCAATCTATTCTGTCTCTTTTCAAAGAAAACGATTTGTTAAAAACAGGCAATCTTTACTATAAGAAAACAGAAAGAGGAGCAAGAAGATTCTTCCAGAAACAGAATCTCCAAGCCAAGTCCAAAACGTGTAAATAAGGCCAGGATCTTTTTCCACATTTGACCTAAAAAGCAATGAAAAAAACCCAAACATCCTCCTCCCCCTTGCCCCTCCCCCCCCAATCTATTAATGTATTCAGTGTCCAGTTACAAGTCATTTATATTGTATTCTCAGTGAATATTACAGAAAAAACATTTGTTAGTATTTTTAGAATGCCCAAAAAACACTGTTAGATTGTGAACTATGTTCTAGAACATAGCTACTTCTCTAAAAATATAAGCAAACTGTTACAATAATGAAGGGCCACTTAACCATTTAACTTTCAAAAACTCTCTCAAGTTATCCATGGAGCAATCTGTAACATACTAGCAAACACATCATACTGTTACCTTATAATTTCATACTAACACTTCAGATCTGATTTGTGCTACCCTTTAAGAAGACACAGGGATCATTTTTGCTTATTTTTGCTTCCCACAAGCATCCTTTTTTTTTTTTTTTTTTTTTTTTTTTTTTAAGCAGCTCTTCTGGCCTGCTATTAATGTTTTGTCTCTGCAGGTACAGAAACAATGGGTAAAAGTTGGTATAAATTTAGTCCTCAGGAAAACCTCTCCCCTCACATAGTGCAGTCATCCTGTATGACAGAGTCAGTACAACAGCTCCATGATGCTTTTCTTGACCTGTTCCCAGTACAGAGAAATTCACTAAATCCACATATCCCAGCAATCTCTGGCTTCTTAAACTTCTCCAGGACAGTGATTCCAGCTGGCTAATACTGCATAACCCTGTAGATTTGTTTGCCATCCACAGACAAATATATATTGCTTCCAAGTCTATTAAATGCTTATCTACATTTTGATGTCTCCATAACCCCAAACATAGGCACACTTATAGTGATGTGAAGGTGGTCCTGCTATCTAGAAATGTGATAATAGTATAAATCACAAAATTATCAAAATAATTGAGACTGCGCTAAACTACACAGTGTAGTCATTAAAATGGGCAATGTGAAAACACATGTATTTGAGCCCTAAGTATTCCAGGATACCAGAAAATATGAGTTGTGAGTTTGTATTCATAAAACACACACAGCTTTGAACTGTATGTATTTGTGCAAAACTGAATTGTTCAGTTTATATTATGATATTTCTAGTTACATCTAAAAAAATCACTACTGTAAGGCCATCCAAATATCTCAACTTAAGTTATTTAGGATGGACTGTAATAGCAGAAAAAATAAAGAACTTTGTTGAACTGAATTATAAAGATCTGATTATCTTGATAATCAGGAGTTTTAGATAATCAGGATGTGTCTTTATAAACAAAACAGGCTTCACTATTAGTTTCTAAAACAAATTGTTACAAGTACATTAAAATAAAAAAATATTATTCTTTCACAACCTTTCTTTCAAAAGAAATCCAGATATCATTAGCACAAGACAAAGATAACTAAAATCAATTCTTAAAGTCTTGATTATATTTCATTTAATGTGCAATACCATCAAAGTGAACCAATAATTACTTCCTATAATCAACAAGGAATTACGTATGTTGCAACCTGAAAGCTTTATTATAGCATAATATAAAACGTGGTGATGATGATGATAATGATGATGATAATAATAATAATAACAATAACAACAATAATAATAATGCACACCATTGTTTGTTTGTTATCTATTTATCATGGAAAAATATTGCTGTATTTCAAGTATATCAACAAGTATTTGACTTCTGTACAAATACAGGTGTAAGCCTAATAGGGATACATTTCAAAATGCTTTTATGTACTGTGAACTACAACTCATTCTTAAAAGGCATAGGGCATAAACAAAGGAATTACATAGAGGAGTTCAGAATTAATGTGTGATTACATGTGCTTTAATTCATGAAGCACCAGCTTTGTAAGGAAATGCTTCCAGAGGTATTCTACAGCAATCATTTGCATCTGTTTTTCTAACACTGAACCTCTAAATATTTGCATACACATCCACATTTGCACAAATGTCCTTAAAAGGGCTATTCATATGAAAATTTTTCAGGTCTGGGACATAAATACAGCTTTTAATTGCTGACCATGGAGAAATGTTTTTTAGTAGAGCTAAAAAATTACAACCTTTCAAGCTTATATCCCCAGTTCATTTTTTATTAGGAATAAGGCAGTCCTATATAGTATTGAATGTTTCAGAGGGAGATAGTCTGATTTTATGTTGTGGTCAGAGGACCCAAAGCACCATTTTTCAAAAAGAGAGAAAAATCCAGTCCTTACATCCTTTACTGTTCTATTGTACTAATTGCAATTCATTACTGTGTCTTTTTAAATTTTGGAATACATTAACTTAGAAGAATCTAGCTTAATGGAGTACATTACCTTGGAAGAAACCAGCTTATTCAAAATTTAGTTAACATTTTCTGCATATGTAAACTCATGATACATTTAAGTTAAAGGACAATCGAAGTGACTACTTCCAATTACCATTTCCCACCATTTTTTATCAATCCAGGCTGTTAAGACTTAATTTTTAATCACTGAATAAGTTGTGATATTTTTAATAGTACCTGAATTATGCATTGTAAGGTGCCAATTTAAAACCCGCACTATTTTGTGTCACTTTACATGTAAAACACACATAGAAGTGATTAGCTGACCACACAGTTCATAACTGATTTGGCTCAGTGTCTTCACAGAGTGTGTCCCAGATGTTATTGTAAAGTTTTTATGCATGTACCAAAAAAACTCCCAAACTAACCCGAAACCCCAAACAAAAAATCAACAGAACCTCACCCCTTTATGATGCTAATAAATGGTCTAAGACCATACGCAACATTTCAATTCTTCATAAACATTTGAACTGACTTAGTAAACATTTAGAAAACTGTGGACTGTGCTACAGATTTTAAATGTGACAGCTGACAACATAAATTTTCTGCATGATGATGGAGTCAATGTTAGTGCAGCTGTAGTAAGACATGCAAAATCTTAAAGATTAGTTTCAACTGTTTGAGTGCATTTTTCATAAAATTCAAGGATTGCCAATAATTCATGCTCACTACGTAAATTGTAAATTGCCAGTAAAAATAGGAAATAAAATTTGAATCCCTTAAAATTATTTTTGGAAGTATTTTTCAACTGCTTAAATAAGAAGTTAGGGCAAGGCACTAAATTATCCATTTCCTGCAAATAAATAACACTTTAAACAATAACAGCACTTCAGAAAGGAAACAATCTTCGTATTGAAATGAACACAAATACTATTTATGCATATTATAATTTTTATTATTTTAGTAATTCTAGAAAAATATTTAGCCTACAAAATTTATATTAGAATTTAAAATACGTAGTCTTGGGAGCTTACTTGAGGAAAGGCTGCAGGTTTAGGCTGTGGTTCTTTAAATCAGCCAATGTCTAAAAGGGTGATTTAAAAACTAAGTCCACAAAGTAAGAATCTTTCTCTGTATAGCCAACAGCTTTGTTTTGTGACATCTTGCAGCACAAAGCCTATTAATACATTTCTTCTATCTCTTGTAATTTACACAAACTACAAGGTCCTAATCTTTTGCCATATAGAATGACCAACACTGGATGGACGTAAACTCCTTTGCAGCCAAAAGGATGGATCATCCAGAGAGTGTTTCATCTTATACTACGGCAGATACTTCTAAAAAGCACATACAGTAAACCACAGCAAGAAGGTTGCCTAATTCCCCCTAGTAACTACTAGGATGACAAGCTCAGGCTTGTTGTGTGGTCATGCTCAGATGTGCCTCATGTTACAAGAATAGTGATAAACAATATATAATTATTGTCAGTAAATAATAGCCACACAAAAAAACCCTGAAACTAATCTTCAGTTGAGTAACAATGAGTCAAACCATGAGCACCTATTCGAAATACTGAATATCAAAAAAACTTACCAGAAACCCTTGACTGTCTTAGCATTTAAAAAATTTGCATGGAATCAGGATACCAAAATGCCATTTATTGTATCTGTCACTAAAAGCAGCTTCTTTAGCAGCAGCTAAATATGGAATAATGAATCATAGACTTTAATAGCTAATTCTTTTTTTTATTGTTTTATTTCCAGGAAAAAGTCACCTGGATTGCACTGAATACTTCTGTGAAATCTCAGTTTAAGTTTTACTTTCTGATTATCTTTTAATTTTTTTCATTGAAGAAAAGAAACCCAGCGTTTTATCTTATTAAATACAATGAAAAACTCCAGAAGTCTTCCAAATATACTGCAATATTTGGGAAGTAATGAACTACTTTCTCTCAAGCAGTAATGAATTCCCTATAGTGCAGGCTTTTCTTGGGTGTTGCTACCAGAGAAAATTATAGTTTAGTTTTCTAGAATTAAGTCTGAAATGTTGGTCTGCTTCCATAACCTCCCCCCTCACAAGCATCTGAAATGTTGTAAACAGGTTTACTTACTTCCTAGATTTGGCATTCAAAACTGATGCTCTTTCTTTAAGGGTATTTTTTTCATTTTTTTACTAATTAAAAGTTTTAAGTCCACCTTCTAGACCTTTGTTCAACTGCTGAGAGATTTACTATTGAAAAAAAAAGAAGTCCTTGTGAATCCTCTGTTTTCATATTTGGGCTTCTATTTTTTTCTGGTCTTCAGAATTCTACTCAAGAAAATACACCAGAGCTTTAAAGAAAGTAGTGAAATATATGGACACTAAGCAATCCCTTTTGATTATTATTTCTGAGCAATCATTCTGTCTCAATGCTTCCCATAGACTCTTGTAACTCTGCAATCCATGAAGACTGCATCTGAATGAGTATGAATAGGGAGGGACACAAATCAAAGTATCACAACACTTTGCAATTATTATCTTTAAAACATATTTGTCTAGAGTCTGATCCACAATACTATTTTATTTCTCATTAATTACTATTTTGACTCATCAAAATCTTCCTGAGATGGATTTTTTAAAGTGCTCTCAAAATACAAATGTATGGGGTTAACCTGTTCTCTTTTGTCTTCTAACTTATAGTGTTCAAAACCTTCTTCCCAATATTTTCATATACTGAAATCCATGTTCAGTGGATACTGAGAATTCTTGCCTCAGAAAGGGTTTTTTGCTATGACATAAGGCTCCATATTCTGCAATTTAGATTCTCAGCAGGTTTTTAGCAGATTGACTACTATTGAGTTATATTAGATCAACCCTGGAAAAATACCAGCAGTTCTCTCTTAAAATTTTCTAGTTGTTAGAGTGCAACATTAGTCCATCATCTTACCTCTTGTGCCTCAATCTCTACTTTTTACTGGATAAATTAATTCTCAAACTAATATAATGTGATGAAGACAAACGTAACATTCATATAAATGTAGCTTCGCTTCAATAGATGTATCTTCTCTCTTTGAATCCTTTATTACAATACCACAAATTGAATTATTCTGTTAAGGGCTATTTAATTCTGAATGGGTCACTTTCCCTGACCTGTAAGCCTAAAGAAGAAGGCTACAGCTGGAGTGCACTTACATAATTTTCATTCACAACTTTGAATCTGCTCACTTTGTAGCATATCTGATATTAAGCAGTTCTCTGTTGAAGTGTTCTGTAACATACAGCACCTGGCATGACAGACTCAATAAAATTTTCCTGCCTGTACTGTATGAACTTTATCTGATGTTTTCATATTGCACTGGAATTACAGATATTTGTACTGGATATATGAAGCAAGCACTTTCAAAATATAATCTGATTGTATTTTCCCTGAGTTTAATTATCTCCTTTCTCTTCACCTCTGTACTGTTCTTCTGTTTGCTTCACTACCTGGTTCTTGATATTCCTCCCTTTTATCTTTGCTTTGTTTTCATTCTTTAAATTATTACTTTAAATTTTTTTGCTGTGCTTTTCTTCTGTTTTACTGTTTTCTGCCTCCTGGTTTTTTGGTGGTTTTTTGTTGTTTTGTTGGTGTGGGTTTTTTGGGTTTTTTTTTTGTTAAGAAAAATAGAAGCCACATGGCTTATAATAAATGTTTGGGAATGTTGTAGAATCCTGTCATGGAAACAGCTACTTCCACCACATCAGCGTATCAGTGCCAGAATAATTGCTTCTGGTATGTTACAAATGCAACAGACATAATCTGTGGGGCAAAAAAAGCACCAAAGTGCCACTTTTTTAAATATGTGAAAACTAGTGCACAGAAGACAAGTTAATATTTTAATTACATTTTAAACTGAAAATTAATCTATAGTACACCACAGGGGTTTCTTCATCACCTACAATTTACGTCTTAAGGATAAGTTGCAAAGTCCCTTTTTCGACATCTCCATAATTATCCATAAACTTCTACAATACGTAGGCTTTGAGGATTTCCTGGATGGTTGGTTGCCTATATTGTACCATTTGGTTGAATTTTATAAGTTAAATACAGAATATGAACCAGAAAATATCTCCTGACATGCCTAGAAATCTGAAAAAACCAGAAAACAAAAATTTAGTGTAAAAACGTTCACAATTGGACAAGGTTTGCTGCTATGCTGCTTTTCTGAATTGACTGCTTATTCCTTTAACCACACCTGTCTGGGGCCTAAAATTCAGGCATCCCTGAACTTAATCCTACTGGAGAACTCAAATTGCTCGTTATGTTCTCTGTTCAGAATTTAGTTTTAGAAAAAATGTGACTAACAGCGGTGGCAGAGAGCCTTTAAATAAAAGACCTCTTACACAAGAAGCTGCTCAGGGAGGCAAATCGTGACTCTACTGGCAGATTAACAACTGGAAAAAGTATTTCAACTCTGGTACAAGTTACTATTTCTTAATCCATTGAACGTCCTTACTTCTCTATTTGGTGATTTTCCTCCTGAAACATACCCACTCTAAGGAAAAAGAACCTGAGCATGTAAGAGCTATCCTTGGTTGGCTCTGTGTGTGCGCAAAAATCATAGAAGCACAGTATGGTTTGGATTGAAAGGGACCTTAAAGATCATCTAGTTCCAACACCCCTGAAATGGGCAGGGACACCTCTTTCCAATGGACCAGTTTGCTCAGAGCTCCATTCAACCTGGCCTTGAACAACACCTCCAGGGATGGAGCATCCACAACTTCTCTGGGTAACCTGTGCCAGTCCCTCACCACCATCCGAGTAAAGAATTTCTTCCTAGTATCTAATCAAAACCTACTCTTTCATCTTGAAGCTCTTCCCCCTTGCCCTATCATCACAGTTCCTGATGAAGAGTTCCTCTCTGGCTTCCCTGTAGCCCCCTTCAGATACCGGAAGGCTGCTATGAGGTCT
Organism: Chaetops frenatus; assembly: GCA_013400775.1. Lineage (NCBI taxonomy): Eukaryota > Metazoa > Chordata > Aves > Passeriformes > Picathartidae > Chaetops > Chaetops frenatus. The sequence continues at coordinate 52,156 of VZTR01016876.1, read as the reverse complement.
CCACAGAACCTTCTCTTCTCCAGGCTGAACAGCGCCAACTTTCTCAGCCTGACCTTGTAAGAGACATGCTCCAGTCCCTCTGCTGGACTTGCTCCAACAGTTTTATGCTGGGGAACCAGAACTCTATGCAGCACTCTAGATGGCACCTCATCAGAGCAGAGCAGAGGGGCAGAATCCCTTCCCTTGCCCTGCTGGCCATCCTGCTTTTGATACAGCCCAGGACACGACTGGCTTTCAGGGCTGGGAGCACACACTGATGGCTCAGGTTGAGTTTTTTGTCAACCATAACCCACAAATTCTTGGGTTGGACAAGATGATCTCCAGAGTTCTCTCTCAACCTAAACCATACTGCTGTTCTGTGATCCTCTGGGGCAGAGGTATTACAGAAATTCAGATTTCCCTTTCTCAGGGGAAATGCCCAGACAACACACACTGCTGTGAATAAAGATGTGCAGTAGCATTACCTTGTCACTGTATCTGGAGCAAAGAGAGAAACCAGTATTTATTCCCAGAATGGTTTTCAAGTACTTAGTCTCGGAGGTATCTACCTCTACCTGTTTTCAAGTCTAGGTATTTTCTGAGCACGATGTAGTTTATGCTACTAGTAATCCTCAAGGAATCTCACTGTTGAGTTTCTCCTTGAACCTATGTGAGCCCTTGTGCATTGACAGGGATCTTCACAAATAATCTTAGGTAAGTAGTTCTTACCTGTGATACAAAAGAAAATGGAAACTGATACTGTCCAAGAGTGAGTACCATTAAGGATAACTATGTTAAAAAATACATGCTGGACAATTCTAGAGTTTCATGTACTGAAGACTCAAAAATTTCAATGCCTGGGTTTTCAGGAAAACTTCTATACAGAATAAGTTTTATCTTTGGAGTAAATTTGTTTTCTCACTTATATACCTTGATGCTGTAATGTATGAAGTGATATATTATGAATTCTACAATAAAATAAAAATTTGTAGGGCATTTTTAAGGTGCCAGCAAGTGTTATGAATTCTCAACAACACAGAAGAAATTTTATTCTGTCATCTGTAATAGTAAAAATAAATTTTTATAATAAACACAGCTTTCTTTTTTCAATTTCCACAGCAAAAGAGTTACCATCAGTAGTTAAAAATGCAAAAAATAGCTAAATATATTCAACCTTAAAAATAAAAATCACAGTAAAGACTATTATTAAAATTCATCTAAAGTGTAAAAAATTGGTTATAAACTTTTCTACTGGTACCAAATAACACCTGTAACAATGACTCCAGTAACTCCGTATTACTTTAGAATCTGTATATTTACCCACGCACTGGAATATTCATATTCCTTGCAGATTTAGTGACTTCTTCAAACTTTTCTATGCTTTCTTCAATTGAACAATTAATATTCATTTTGCTAAAAGATTCAGATGCTGCACCAAATACTGAGACTTCTGTAGCTCCTGCTGCAATCTAAAAAATACATTTCAAGAAAACAGAATCAGAACACTATAATAAAGGATTAGATTAAGCATTTAATTCTGTACAACATTCTAAAATCTTAAAGTACATTAAGTACATCATCCATATCTAAAATCTAACTTTAATTCAATTTTTTAAGCTATAGCATACAGACAGATTGAATCAAATTTTGAGATCATTCACCCTGGCATAGTTTCTGCCTCTTCTTAGCAATTAGTTAAACATGTTTTTAAAGTGATGAATAATAAAGGTAATAAGACGCAGCAAATCACATGAAACAACTATACAAACAACGACTGATACCTATATTCATCTTTTCAGAAAAGGAAAAGATCATACAAAAACTCTCACACTGTCTTTTCCTCCTGAATACCAGGAAGTCATTCTCATGCTGGGGAAAGCTCTCTGTGTGCCTAGAGCAGCAACAATAACCAACAGGGTTTTCCTTGTTAGAGCCAACTCCAGGATCAAGGGCTCCATTGCTCTTGGTGTCACAGTCGATAAGGATAATATGGAAAATGTGCACATGAGAGTCTGCTGAGAACAAACACCAGTCTAGAAAATGTGTAAATGTGGTGACTTCACTGAAGGGGCAGTTAGCCTGAGCTTGTATTCAGTACTTCAGTGCCTCAGTAAATCAACTAACATGAGACAAACTAGAAGGCTGAAAGCCAACTGATAGGAGCAGAAAACATTTTAGCTTAGGAGAATAGTTAACTAACTCATTCTCCAGTCAGAATAATACTCTTGGTTCAATGAAACAGTATGAAGCTTTTGCTTTTACTCTCTGCCTGCGCAGGATAATGTCTAAAATTCAGCAACCCTTATAGGGACAAATATTCTTTCAAACAGAGAGAAAAAACATCAGCGAGGAATGCAGAAATGATCTACAACTATTTTCTCATTGTTTTCCCTTCATTATATCACTAAATACAGTATAGAGACAAAGCACAATTAATTAAACTCATACAAGCTACCATTGAGTTAAAGCTGTAGCACTATAATCTGACTGTTGATAGTTAAGTCAGCTATGCACAGGATTCTGTTTTAACACATATTTCAGCATAAGAACTGAATGACAGACTAGACCACAAATGTCCACCAAGCAGTATGCTTTCCAAGTACAGCTTGTCCTACATCAGGACAAAAGCACTAAAAATTTTCAAAAAAAACCCCCCAAAAATCACAAAAAACCAACCAACCAAACAAACAAAAAACAAACAAAAAAGTGTAAATATTTGACTAACAATGTGTATATTTTAAGAAGACTGAACTGCCCCATTTTCATACGTTTGCACACTTCAAGTCTATAATTTTGGCTATTTTGGAAGAACTGAAACAATTTAAGCTTTCAAACGCAACCAAAATGAAATCCAGAATTGCTATAAAGCTTTTTCATTTAAATGAGTCTTTCCTCATCCTTCTGCAGTATTTTCCACCACTGAGAAGACACTCTTCAGAAACTTTTCTAGGGCCAACAAGTCAAAGAGAAAGAACTGACCTGCCCTTTATATACAAACATCATTTAAAGGAACTTACAAAGTTCCTGGTCTATGCCTCCATTAAAATATGAGCTTAAAATCACCCTGTGAATTTCCCCATTTTTCATAAAGAAAATGGATAGTTTTCAGTAAAAAAACTATACCTTATTTCTAACATTAAATAGCCAGTTTCTGGTACTGAACTGAAAGTGACTGAAACACAGAAGAGGTAAATGTGAACAACACCTATGAAGGCACTTACAGCAGAATGAAAACCTTGAAGATTAGGTGTGAGAACAGGATACTGGACTCCAGGATGCCGCTCAATGCCCCTCATTACTTCTTTGTGATCTGCCATCTAAAATATATAAATTATTTTTATTGATCAGCAGTTATTTTCTGATTTTATATAGCTAAACAGAAATTGGCTTAGATTGTGGTTTTGCTTTCCTTACTTCTACAGTCCATACAAAAAGTTTAACAAAGGGGGTTAAACTGATTTTGTACAAATACTCTTTTTAAATTTCTTAACTTTTGACTACTTGTATTGTAATCTTTTTAGATCTGTAAATATAGAACTGGGGCTAAAACTTCTACAGTGTTCCTTTGTGTGTATCTGTAAAAATATAATTTGTATCATAAATTGACAGACCTATGATCACGCTGTTCGTGAAGTGTTAAAGCAACTTTAACTTTGCTTCACTGGACTTAATAGGTGGAATTAACAGAATAATTGAGATTCAAAAAACATAAACATTTTGAAAACTTCAGCACTCTGATAAATGCAACTTCACAATGTTAAGCATGATTGCACTTGAATTACTCAACACTGTAATCAGAACATTTGAAAAGACTAAATATGTCTATTCTTAAAAATTAAGCAAAACCCAGTTGTCTGCATAGTGTTATGTTTTAATATATTCAGAAGTTTCTTTCTAAAGAAGAAAATACTTCTTTATTATGGCAAAGATCAGAGCACTTGCTTTCCTTAGTCTCCCCTCACAAAATAAAATCTGCCTTATTAACATACTCTTACATTTTTCTTACCTATTCAAGATTAAATATACTCCCTGTACTAATCACGATGAATGAAACACTTATTCATTTAATAAAAGGCAGATTATTTAGACAGGCACTTTTTCTTAAAAGAAGTGGGTTGAAAGGAAATATTTTTCAATGGTGTGCATGCCTGAAAATAATACAATTAATAAAACATATCCCTCTTATTTTATATCTTAAAGATCCTCAGATAAAAAAAAAAAAAAACAGTACATTTTAAATGAGCTCTCATAAAAGCAAATCTCTCAAGCAAACAGTATTAAATTGAATTTCTGTTTCTTTCCGCATTGGCAAAAAGTACTTGAGAAGTAGCATGTGAAAAGATATATGAACTACAGAGCTTTCATTACTCCTCACTTTCAGCAGATACCTTATTGATAGCTATTCAGTACCACAATTCTAAATACATGGTATTAAATTACACCACTAAGAGTACTACTGGTAACCTGGAATCTTCCTGTCACTGGCTTTCTTCTATGAAAATGAATGGATTAAACTTTATCAGAAAAATCCATGTATTCCTCTTCAAATGTAAGCCCAACATGTATCTATAAGGAAGTGGATATATGGTACAAAAGGTGTTTTATAGCCAATCATTTCTTATCAGGAAATAAGTGGTATCACAAAGCTTTTTGTATTTGCTTCTATGTGAATGAAATTAGTCTGATAACCTCACAAAAAACCCCTTTGTTAACCCCTTAGTTTTTTAAGAACAATTTTTCATTCCTTAATTTAACGTAAGTAGTAGCTACATTTCTCAGGGCAAAAAAGAATGTCTGAAACCAAATGATAAATTAAATGGCAAATGCTGGAACTAAATTCACTCTCCACAATTACAGCCTGGCTTAAAATATATTGGAAAACCAAAATGACACTTTTTCAACCAGTATAAACCAGCCAGATCCAAATAATATTATACGTATTAAATTGCCATTTTTCCTGTAAGTAAAATCCCAACTTTGCACATATTGCATGTTATAAGATTTTAAATTGTAATAAAATACTTCTTTTCCCAATTTCTTTAAAAATAAGCTTCCTAATAGTAGGTATTTATAATTTTTGGCTGTTTATGTTATAGGTGTGGGATCCTGTTTTACATGGCACCTTGCTACTGTGGAACTTTTTCTTTTAGATTTTTCAGTAAAAAAATCTTCGCCAAAAATAACAGTGGATGGGAAACCATAAAAATTTTAAAATATTAAGAACAGAAATAAGTGATTGAGTGATCTAAACATAACTGTAAATTCTATTCCCATGACCTAGAAAAAAAAGAAAGAGCAAAGACAAAGTCAAGACTGCACTCTCTGTCAAAGAACCACAATCTTAGCTTTTACATAAAAAAACTTTTAAACACAAATTAAGCCATTAAAACAAAGTATTCAGACATGAATTTGACATTGATCATTTTTTTTCTAAACTCACAAATCTGTGCTAAATTTGGTACTCATAATGGCTCACAGGAAAAGGAAATAATTAAACAAGAAAGGAAGAAATACATCTTTGCTTTAGACTTTCTCTTCTTATGTTTAAAAAATTACATTATTCTCCGTTGCAGTAACTGACAAAGTGTGATGGTACTAGAAAAACTTAGCCAATTTCCTTTTAACAAACAAAATATCATTGCCCTTGCATTGACACCAAAGAAATTTTGTATTGCCACCGTTCTCTTCACCTTTCCTACTATCCTTCTTCTAGACTCTTCCCTGACTCTGAGAACACTGAAATAAAGCAAAGGAGTCTCTCAGAGTGTTGTACAGTTTGCTTTGCTAACTCATGTGTAAGCACGGCTATACTGTATTTTTCTCAGAGAAAAGCCTAGAATACAGTCCAGGCCCAGGATGTATTCTCAGTTTAAAATGGACAAACTGACGTGTAACATGCAATAGACATTGTTAAAACTGAAGTATTTTCTCAAATTAATTAACTTCTTGTTTTAATTTTTAAATAACTTCTACGTTCCTTGTGAAATATGAAGTATTCAAATGCTTCTGTGCAAACAAGTGTGCAATTCCTTGAAAAATAGTTTAAATTATATAGACAAGTATTGACTTATTTCCTTATTTGCAGGAAATAATTAATTTGCACAAACAGGAGCTAAACAGTAAACTTCAGGACTAAGCCCGAATTTGTAGTGTTAAATCTCAAATAAAAACGTGGCATGCTAATGCCAGTGCAGTTTTACTGCTAATTCTAGAAATGCTAGGTTTTCTGCTGAATTCTGTCAAACGTAAAAATTAATTCTGGAAAAATAATAAGCAAATTATTATGATTCATCAAAGTTTAAGTGTAGTTGCGGATAGAGTGCTAGAACTCCAAAATAATTAATGTGCCTAACTACTACTACATACACAGAAGTCCCAAATTTAGATCTTCCAAACACACTTCTAAACACGGAAAATTAAATTTCATTTAGATAAAAAGAAAATAATGTATAATACTTTTCTTTTTTACATCAATGACTACTAGTTTTAGAAGGGCAGAAAAGAACTAGAAACACTATTAAATTATACTAATGATGTGTCACCATCCCAAATCTTTAGTTACAACTGAATGTCACATAAATAAATAGAATGGCATTTAAATTGAAATAGTTCTGAATGGAGATGATTTTACATACCTGAGGCACCCATTTGGAGGAAACAAAACTAGTCACTTCTATTGCAGGCAGGCCTGTTTTGGAAAGCTGGTTGATTAACTCAATTTTTATATCAGTTGGGACTATCACCTATAGACATGGAGACATACTTTAGCAAAGTATTTCATACATAAGAAACTTTTGTAAGAGAAATGTTCCCTGTACATAATCAATACTTTTTTTTTTAAATAATGAACTACACTTAGGCATTTTACCGTCACTCTACTGTTTCGTGACAGTAGGAAGTAGAAGGAAAGTATAAGGAAGGTACTAGGCAGTACACAAGATCTTACTTCCATTTTCTGTCCATCACGAAAGAAAGCACTTCTGTGTAACTGGTTACAGATCTGGCCTCATTACTTGTTATTAACCAAACACCAAACTAGCAAAAACTGACAAACGAAATACTAACAGTGCAACCAGTGAAAAATGTGAGGAAAAAAGCTCCACAGCTGAGGCAGAGTAACTCTATTCTGCTAATACCACTAACATCTCTGGTATCAGGAACAATGATATATATGAGCTTATCCTCCTGTCTGAGGAAACAGATAACTGTTTTGATACATGTACCCTATAACCACTTTCAATCTTCTTCCATGCTTCCCTACCACCCTTCAGGCAAATAATGCTATCAAAAGAGTAATATTTTTCTCCTGTGTCTCTTTAGCAGGAAGCATGATAAAACCTATTTTACTATTCCTTCCACATTAACACTTGAAGCAGAAACACAAGTTACAAAGATAGTCAGAGTTTCATAGTGTTTACCAATTATGTCATGACAAAATATTATTGATTGACAAGACAAATTCCAGTGAAAAGAAATGTTGAGTAACAGAAAGGCTAATTAGCTAAGTAAAGAAATTATATGATTTAAAAGCTTGATAAATAGGAATTTACTTTGATTCTAATATAAAGAAAGGTTATCAATATGAAAATAGATCTATTCAATAATAAAAAATGGAAGAAACATAATTAGCAGGATGTACATGTTCTACACAATGAAAATAACACTAACATGTATGTCAAAGCACAGATAAAAATAAAAAGAGAAAAGTTACCTTTTCATTTTGTAATCCATCCCTTGGCCCAACTTCTACAATCTTTACGTACTCAGGCAGTCCCAGTGCTTGAGGTTCCTGAAATAAAAATCAATACTGTAAAACAAAACCATTAAGGTCACCCAGATTAAACGGTACAGCTTGTACTTGTCCTTTCATATGATTCTGGGTATAAAGTCATACTGTCAACATTAAGTTTGCTCAGCACATTTAAAAATCTGTGAAAACATGTTTCACATCTTGACCTAAAGAATAAAACTTAAAAGCAGAAGTTAGTGAATGTTCCACTGTTCCTCTGAGGTCACAAAAGTTTATTAAAAATGTATATAGAACCATAAATGAACATTGAGCTTTACAGTGAGAAATACTTCCATTTCAAAAATCTTTCCAATGAACAATCCAGTCCTCCAAACTTATAGCTGAATGTTCTCAATTTAACTTAACAGGCACTTCTCTGTAAACATTTGCAAGACTTGGCTATAAATCTGAAAAGAACATAGCAGTCAAGAAACATTAAAGGTATTATTAATGAAAAATGAAAGTTATTTCTCTGACTGAAGATGAAGATTTTAAAAAAGGATTTAAAGGAGAACAAGGAAAGCCTCTAGTAGATAAGGATTTTTCAGGTGTAAGAGCAGCTATGGAAAGGTGGGAGACTGATGGGAACAGAAGGGAAGGAAGGCTGCAGTAAGGTCAAAGGGCTAAGGAGAGCATGGGGAACTGGACGGTGAGGAAGGAGAAATGAGAACAGGAAAGCAGGTGAAGGGAAATGAAACTTCCTTTTTTATTATTTAGCTGCTCTGTTATTGAATCAAATTGACAGGTGTGGCAGTTAATGTAAACTAGGCCTTTAAGTCCTGAAACAGTTCAGAGCAGTTGGCTGGATTGAACCCTAAAAGCTGTGTGCCCTTAAAAACACCCCATGGCTAATTTGGGGCACACTGTTCATGCCCAGGAGTGGACAGGAGAGACACAAGCAGCCTTGCCAGGAGCTCTGGAAATACCCTGTTTTCTGTATTGCAGTGAAGACAGAAGCCAAACCAGTTCTCCAGTCCACTGTTGAAAGCCTGAGCTGGGATTAGAACAAACTACCTGAAGGGCAGCTGCTCCACTGAACCCACCACCTCTCCTGAGAGTTAACACCACTGGAGAGTGACACTGTCAGCATCGGGGCACAGCTCCCATCCGTGAGAGTAACAGCTCCCCTAGACCGGAGACACTCCACAGATACAGCCCCTAATCTCGCAACATCCACAATCAAAGGAAAAACCATATTTTATTCCTCCTTGACTAGCATCATGGGCATACAAACGGCTGCTAATTTCTCCTCAGTAATGGAAAATGAGCATGCCTATGAGCACCCTTGGTTTCTCCCCGCATTCTTGGTGCCTGTGGGCAGTTCTCTGCAGGACTTGCCAAAATACAATAAATATATTTCAGACCATTTACTGCGTATTTATCTGAGCCCGGTAAAAAAAATGGGAAACAGCTGTATAACATCTATTTGATCACATGGAACATCTGGTAAATTGAAACTCTGTCAGGCCCTGCTAAACCCACACTCACTGACAGTATAAACCTACTTAAATGTGAAGGTAAAACCTTCACATCTGCTGCATATTGTTCCTCTTAAGTTATTTTCACAAATATGGCACTGCTTCAGCACTACAGGCATAAATCTGGGTTATTTCATGATTATCAAATCCTTCTTGTTGCAAGACAAATGCCACAGCTGTGCTATGAGTGAAGCTGTGACTGGAAAATAAAAAGGGAGCTAAAATAGATTATGTGAACCAAAGCTTCATTTAGAGCATGAAAAATGTCCATAAAACTTTGAGAGTAAAAATGTTAATTTTCTAGGCCAAATCTTGTAAATCCTATTTAGTGCCTACTGTGGCAAAATTTTGTGGAAATCAAAAGCTATACTTGTCTTTTCAGAACAGTTCACACAGCCACATCAGGTGATGTCCGCAGCCTTTGGGGTTCATAGGGGTCAGAGAGGATATTGCAGAAAGACATTCAAGTATTGGTTTTTATTTTCTGTCTGTGATATTACAGATATACAATCTCTTTGAACCATAGTCCAGGCCTCTCCGCCCCTGATTTGCTCTATAGCCTTGCTGTTCACTAGTCAGTCCCAACTTGAATTCACTGTTCTTGGAGTGAGAACAACACTGAGAACCACATAGGGAATGACTACCACATACTAGAAACTCAAGGCAGTACTATAGGCAAATCCTTACACTCTTCAAGCTGATGAGCTAACAGCTTAGAGTAAACTCTTGGTTCTGAGTACAGAAGTGTCTTGCTTTGCATTGTATTTCATCTAATTTTATTTATGGTACATTGATTGCTCCTATCTTCAACGCCACTTGGTTTCTCCTGAGTGCCATCCAGGGTTGTACTGAAAATGTCTCCTATCTTTCCTTTATCAGCAGACATTAGCACCTTGATACTTTCTTGTGAAAACGTTGGAACTAAGATCATTACCTTATTTTAGAACAAATATATACTTTCTCAAAACAATTAGATTAGTGCTATAGAAGAAAGATGTTTTAAAAAAAACATGGAGGAACTCCACCAGCAATGTCTTTCCAGCCTAATAAATCTGTTTTCAACATTATCTCCTATCTCCTCCTCAGCCAGTTTCTTATTCATCTCACAAATTCTGTTCTGATCATCCTTCTTCCCAGCATAATTTATAATTTCTCTTGTGCTGCCTTGCTGAAGCTCAGAAAACAAGCAAGTCAATGACAGGCAGAATACTTAGGTTCAGGCCCCTGTATACTATTGATACATTTCACAGTCCATAGCTGCCAGATAGAACTCAGAAACAAACTGGAGACATAAGAGTATGTGTACCATCTTCTGCTAAAGTGACTCCAGCCTTCATCTATGCTGTGGCCCAAGTTGAATCCAAGGAGTAAAGGAATCTCACCTGTCCTGTGAATGAATACTCAGTAACTAGCTGTTGGGACATTCTTCCACGAGAGAAAGAAATATGTACTTGACAATGCTGTTGAGAAGAAAAAGGATACTCCACTTTCTAAGAAGTTTTCTGATCACAGTGCCACACTTTCAGAATATCTGGACATTACTTAGATAGCATCTGAAGAAATCGCCTGAGCCACGAGTCACATTCTGTGCCAGGCTCAATGCCATCTGCACTCACTAGTCAAGCTTCAGTGCACAGAACACACTGAAGTCTGTAAGAGATCAGGCAGAGTTAAACACTTCTCTGTTTACTATCTGGATGGCATCAGACCTTAACCAGGACTTTGGGCTTCAGGAATTGAAGGACTCATTTCCCCTAAATCTAACTGGAGCATTTCAAATGTACACCACATCCTTGGGTAAAAGAATGATTTTTCTGAACCAATGAGACCAACTTAGAGAATTTCAACACCTTTAAGTATGGCATTAAATGGCCTGAAGATAATAATTTGAAAATAGAAATAAATAGAAAAATGAGAAACAGTTTCTATATTTTAAATTAATGAGAAATGGTGAACTTTGCAAAAATACACAAGTATCAATTTTAGCACCACTAAACATGTCCGGTATACAATTTAGTTTCAGAAAAAATATTTACTAAATGGAACTATATGAACTATTTTTATGTAACAATATATGAAAAGTAGTTATGACAAATACTTAGGGGCAACTACTTATTGAATAATACAGGGTCTCTGTTAAAAAGTAATGACAACCAAAGTATCATGTTTTAAATACCAAAAAGGAAATAGCTGACATAAAAGACTAAGAGCCTGGAAAATTTGTTTTTCCGTGTACCAAGCCTTGCCAAGGGAGCACAAAAAACATATAAAACCACAAAAAAAACCTGCCTTCCTCAAAACAGAATGCAGCCAAAGAGTATTTTTAAAAGAAATAGAAAAAAGGAAACCAAACCATTTAGCTTGAGACATTGAATGCCAAATTTCTGAATGGAAACATTTTCTCTTAGCTATAAATAGCTGAAAATTTAGATTCATTACAGAAAACCCTACTAACTCTTAATTAAAGCAGTATAATCTCAGTGTAACAATAAATGTCAACAAATTAAATAAACACATTTTTTTAAGCTCTGTCACTGCTTCAGTACTTCTACTAAAGGTGCTGAGGTTCTTTCAGCCTTCTGATTTTTATTCCATGAAGGTCATTCATATGGGCAGAAACAGCAATGGCAAATATTACCCAGAGCTTCTCAAAGTTAACTGAAAGAACGCAAAAATAAGGGAGAAGGATCTGGAAGGTCAGGTCTTTCCAATCCTTCCAACCAAGCAAGATAAAGCTCTGCTTTCCTTTTCCACAAGGTGGTGTTCTGGCACAGAGGACAACTGAACAAAGGTAGGTCCATCTTGTACAAAGAATTACTCAGGAAAGCAGTTTTCAACTAGAATCAGCAGGGAGGTGGCATCATAACTCCATAATGTATGCATAAAGCAGTGACATGGAAAAATGGCCAAAGAAGAGAAGGCTCTAAAATAAATAATATGATTGCTGGCAGGAGAACAAAGAAAACAGTGGTCAACCTTCTGAACACATAGATGTCTCTAAATTTACAAGGCACGGAGAAAATAAACAGGAAGAAATTAAAATCCTTGTTCACATAGTTCACACTACTAGAAGACAGGTAGGCAGGTATAAAACACATTAATTCCCAGCTTAACTGGAGAAAAAATGGAGAAGATTCAAAAAACAGTGGGATGCACCTGAGGAATATCCCTCAGTAAAGATAAACTGAGTATTCATTCTAGAAGTTCTGCTGTATGCTGCTGACATGATCACTGGGAGAAGAGTAGCCATGAATGGACCACGGCTTGCAAAAACCCTCAAACCCTGAGAATCTTTCATCAAATGAAGTTTTCTTAGGGTATCGCTTCATATGCATGACCTGAATGTTAACACAAACATACTACAAACAAAGCAGTTACAGGAGAGTACGAAATTCCATTGACATACCAGATGTATTTCAATAAAAGCAGTAAATAACACTTAGGACTCTCCATATAGTTTCTGATGCTGACTGAATATTAAATTCCAATATAATCTGCTAGCATACTACTTCTTATTGTTGCAGGGTTGTTTACAACAACAGTCATTCATATGGAAACATAAATGTGATTTTAAATAAAAAGGAATTTAACTGAACTGTAAGAATTATGCTTTTGCTGCTGGAGTGGCCAGTTGTTTGATCTAATTATGTTTATAAAGAGGACTTCAATGGTAAAGGCAAAGGTGATAAATTACATATAATATTAACTAATAAATAAAGAAAAAACCTATTATTTTTATTTAGAAAATATAAATTAAGATTTGTAAAAAAACAATTTTGTCAAGTATTCTGATGAGCTGGCAAATCAAAAGGTAACAAATGACATTAATAAGGAATGCCCAAGAGACTGAAAGAAAATGTTGCTGTGTTAAGAATTCTATTCTTACACAAAACTACAACATTCCAGTCACACTCAACTACACTACTCATGGACATAGTTACAAATTTTAAAAAGCAATATACCATCATATAGCACTATTCCTTTTGAAAATCCTTACAATAGGTCTTCCAAAGCTACAGCAGACAAGGTATTCAGATCAAGGTTAAGAAACCTCAGCTCATTGCTGCTGTCTAAGTAGATGTACCTGGAGTCATTCTGGATGACTTCAGAGTTCTGGCCTGGAAGTGTTGCTCAGAAAAGGCAGGGTCCTACTTTGTCCATTTACTGCAGGTCTCATTTCAAATCTATCAGGGTGTCTTTACACTGGAGGGCATCTGAAATGGCACTAGACACATTTGTTAGGCAACTTACTGAGCTTCTAAATGGTTCTGTCCATGCATGTTCATGATGGCATAACAGATGTCTAAATTGCCATTTCAGCTGAAGAAGCTCCAATATGGCTGATGGAGATAAAGAATAAGTCAGGTCATCCTAAGGTTCACATCTAGTGGCTGATGATCTGTTGTCAGGTTTGTTTAACTACTAGAAGACTGAATGCCATCCCAGAAGGACATAGGTCTCTTGTACATTTTACAATGTATAGAATATCACTACCCTACAAGAATGTCTCATATATCCTTTGTGTTTCCAATGGCATTAGGAACCTATGTTTAGGCAATTGAGTCCTGTCCCACGTTTGCAGTGGCTATCACAGGAACTTCAGATACTGTAGATACCTACGTAGGTCTCAATTCAGATGTCATAATCCCAAGCAAACATTTCCCCTCGGATGAACTACGTATCATCTAATGAGTTATCAAGAGAAATCAGAGGAACTTCTTTGAGTTCCTCCAAGAATTCAGTAAGCAGTGTATTCTTTCCATCATTCTAAATCCAGTTTTCAGCCTTCCTTGCTGACATGATTCCCAATCCATCCTGCTGCTAATTTTACCTTTGCCATTAAATTCTTTCTCAATCAAAAACTGGAACACAGATAAATATATAGAAGAAAGGAGGTAACTTCACAATTTTGTAGCAGACAATTTCAATCCAAAATATCCCCCCAGCAACTATCTTACACATCAACTATTTTCCAGGTAGATGAAAGGCATCATATAGCACGTGAATACTTAGCTAGCATCAGTCTAATGAAGAGGATACTAAGTCATTTTGGAGCATCTCTTTGGAGCAACTGGCATGATTTCCATACTTCTGCCCAAACTACACCTTAGAAGCAAATCAGACCAACTTAATTCTTGCCCCCTTGTTTTCCCATGACTCCTCTGTAAAAAGAGTATTCCCATCGATCCAGACCTAGACCCATGGACTGACTTTGCAGTTTGATCCTGGATCTCTCTCATTGCTTTGGGCCTGCCTGATGGGAACAGGGTTGCGTGGCCACCTCTGTTTACCACCACTGGACCAAAGCCTGACCATGACTCACTGACCTACAGCCCCAGCTGTAACCTTGGACCTCCCTTAGCATCACAAACTCATGCTTGAACCCCCTCCAGGCCTACCCTCTAGGATACCATCTCCAGGCCTACCTTTCCCACCCCACTCAGCTACTGTGGGACTGCCTGGTGACCTGCCTAGTACCACCCTCAGGTCCCTCCCTTAGGGAGCTGCTGGGCCTCACTGCTCCCTGACAAACAGAGAATTTTTTTTATTCTAGAGTTCGCTGTAGTATCTGAACCTTGTTCCTTAACATCCAGTTCAGATATATATTCCTGAAGCATTTCTTTACACCAAGCCAAACAGGCTGGGATTAGAATGCAGCCTATTTCTCCCTTTCTTTGCCCCTTTCTATCAGTTGTACCTAAAACAAAAGTGTAGTAGTTGTTAATGCCTAGCACCCTAAGGATAAGCTTTGCTGATGCAGGCCAGAAATATCACACTTTTCAGATTAGAGTAGCAGTACTCATAAAATACATCTGAACGTAAGTGTTTTGTATATTCACTCTCTCTGATTTATCTCCTTATCCACTAGAGGCTACAGATATCAGATGCTGTGACAGTAATCCCCAAGAATAATGTTTTATTCAAGCAACGAACAAGGGTTTGACATGAAAAAATACACCAAAATCGAAATAATAGTAAAAGAGCTGTCTGATAAATGAACAGACCATGTTTATAAAAGAGAAAACTGAAACCTAATAAGCAATTGTGCTAAATCACCTATTGAACAGACAACTGCCACAGAGGTACTAAGTTTGTGAACCAATTTCACAGCACAGTACTTTCCTGGTCTTAGCAAAACTAAATGAGATGTAGCAAAACAAATAAAGGACTGCTTTCTATAAGAAAGAACATTTCTTTCAGACAAACACAAAATAGCACACTTTCTAAAGACCTACGGAGCTAATAAATCAATATAAACTCTGTCTGCAGGAGTCTAGGAGAGGGAACAGGAGGAATTCCTCACTTCCCAGACTATTTTCCTTTATGTTAGATCAGAAGAGATCAGCTCTCACATACTTCGGGTGAAACACCTGCTGATTATTTTCTGTGATTTGTAGTTTACTCTTTTGCTTACAGTGGATGTACTTAACGGATGGGAAACCAGAACCTGCAGCTGCCTCCAATACACAATTTGCCTCATATAACCAACTGAAGTGAACTCAGCTTGAACTATGAACACACATAAACTGAAAGCCTGGAACTGTCTATTTTGTTTAATTGAAAGGGGAGTCATACATTTTAATAGTGTTTCGAGGTGTATATAATACTGATACATTTTTAAATGCATGAGAGGATGAAAGTTATTTTCTGCTGTACTTTTCATATCACATCGAAGACTAAACTCATGTTCTTTCTTAGGCTATTACTCATTTTCCCCTTTCATGAGGAAGTGCAGAGTTCAGAAGTAGTAAACAGGCTTAAAGATCCTTCACTGTTTCTACCATGTTGTGGGTTTGGACTGCATTCTCAAACTACTACTTGTAGTCCAACAATTACATGGGTTACCATACCGATCTTGCAACGATATTATCCTGCATTTCTTTACAACCTTCTCAGTTTCTTCATAAACTAGATTTCCTCCTTGATTGCTCCATTATTTGAGAACACAAACTGTAACAGTGTTTCTTCCAAAACCTACCAGCTACGCTGAACTACTATACCGGGCAAGTGTTTTTCTGAGTAGCAGGATATAAAGCCCTGATTTGTTAGCCCACATTTTTCAGCCTTAGTCCTGATTAAATCCTTGCTTTTCAACTTTTCATATATAGCTTTCAAACCCCAAAACTGCACAAAGCATAGATATGGCAAAATGATAGCACACAACTTAACTGGTGGTGTTATCTCAGAGACATAGTGAAGGCTAGTTGGACAGAAAAACAATAAAGCAGTATTTCCCAATTTAAATAATAATCATGACCAAAAATCTATTAAGATTAATATAAACATTCATGAAAAAACATATATAAGTTTTACATAAGATAAAATTACTAGTAGTATTTTAAATAATATAAATAAATCTGGGGAAATATAAGCATAAAATTATCAACATTTAGATTTATTATTAGTTTAGACATTTTATTGTTATTGTCATAACTCAATAGAAACAAAGCCAGTGAAAGTATACTGGAAAATATGTATTAAAGAGATTTTGGTGTGAAGAATAGTTACAGACCCCCAGAAGCTTTTCCCATTAGTAAGCAAAGTTAAGTAATGTGAGCACTTGAATTATATACATTATATATCTTAAATTGTGATCATCAAAATCATGACAGTCCATGCTACATTCTAACTATGCAGCCAAGGACAATTTACTGCATGTAAGTGTAGAGTCACACAAACATCTCCAGTGGTCATGGCTTAAAAATTACCACATGTAGGCTCCAGTGGATCAGAAAATTCCACAGGCATATGGCAGGCTAACAAAACTGCTGTTCTGACAGCTCTTCAAAGAAGGAAATCTCAGGAACTATCGATAGAGTGACTAACAGAAGCAACAGCTAGTTCTAAGAGTAACTGAAAACCATATCCAATTCTCTGCCATTATGCTGGATGCTCTCAAAAAAAAAAAGAAGTAGCATTACAGCACAAACACTCAGAAAGATAAAATCAAGCCCAAAGATTGTTCACTACCTTTGCAAACAAAGAAAAACCTTCTTTAATATTCATGTCTGTATTTTACAAAAAAAGCATTCATAACCTTACAGAACAAAACCAATAGGACACATTTGTCAAAAA
The DNA here is from genome assembly GCA_013400775.1 of Chaetops frenatus. Lineage (NCBI taxonomy): Eukaryota > Metazoa > Chordata > Aves > Passeriformes > Picathartidae > Chaetops > Chaetops frenatus. Next base: position 34,834 of record VZTR01016876.1, on the reverse strand, counting down.
ACAGTCTCCTGGATGAGACTGAACTTTCTGAACTGTCACTGATGACACCTTCTAAAAAACATTTGTTGCTGTTTTCAATAAATGTAGAGTACATGGAATCACAGTGATCTAAATACCCAAATTTCAGCCAACAAAATGAACCATTTTTTTAGGTTCGTGCAACATAAAAAAGCACATGGATGTGCTGTAGTCACAGACAATTTGTAATAACTTGAAAAATAATGATCAAGGAATCTATTAGTCGAGTCAGGTGGCAGCAGAGGCATAGGCACAGTTAGACCTGTGTTACAGTGAAATCAATAATAAATGGTACTAGAGACCTCTGTTATTAACAGGAGGCCAACGCAGCCAGTCACTTCAGCAAAAATTAAAAATGTATTTTCAGGACATGGTGTACACATTACCTTTTTCTATTTCCCTAAATGCTTCCCTTGGCTAACAAGCAGCATTTCTCCATTAACCAAGCTGATTTACAGCCAACTCACTTTCATCCATATCCCTATCTTGGTCAAAGCCTGGAAAAGCAATTATACTCTGCCATCTGGGCTGGATGAAAAGGATACAGAGAAGGGAGATCAACAGCATACTGATGACACTGGAGCCAAAACCTCCCACACTTTCCTTTACTATTATTTATGATAATAGTATTATGGTGTGTACAGTGTTTTACAGGCAAGACTAAAGACAGAATTCTAGAAGGGAGAAAAAGTGGTGGTTTTCCACACACATTGAAAAAGCAGAGGCATGATCATCATTACAAATCCAACATGTGCAAGTAATTTGCTCTTTAAAATTCTTTGGGATATCAGTGGGGGGGAAAATGAATATACTGACAATTCAGCCCATCCACCCTATCAGGTAAGTCTCTCTAAATAATTCACTATCAATAAAAGTGAGTTATGCATAGATCTCTAGGAATTAAAATTAAAAGCTGAAAGTTAAATCAACTATTCTCCTTTACTACTGCAATCAAAATCATCTTCTGTGTCCAAAGGCTGGGCCTAAAAGATCAAGTAAATCACAAATTCAAGTATAGGTGGCCCATCACTATGTTTTCCATAGCTCTCTTTCCAAAAGACACTGATTAAAATGACAGTATTTTAATGGCTATTTATTTCATCACTTTTGGCAACTCATCCTTCAGAAGAATTTAAAATTTATAAAGCTCTTTACAAAAATAACATCTGTAAAGTGTTACCATAATAATTTCCCAATAATGGTAAAGAAATTATAACTTGAACACTACGTCATTCTTGATGTTATAAAAATCTTCCATTTTCACAATGAAATTAGTCAAATGTGAGCATATTTAAAGAATATAATTTTCTTTATATAATATAATCTTCTTTTCTTCTTTTAAAGAATATAATTTTCTTCCTATTTAGCTGAAAATAACTAAAGGCATTAGAAATTTTCCTTATATGAAATTTTAAAAACATATAAAGGGCTAGTTTTTAAATAAATGTTTAAAATAAATTATCACTTTCTATAAGCTTACTAAAAATACTCAGGTAATAATGATACATCACAGCATCTTCTGAACTGGTTAAATTTCCAATTTATTACAGTAAATAGTAACATAATAGTAATTTTAGTGCATTCTAATCATGCAAACCTGAAAAAAGTGAAGTGGAATAAGAAGAAGAAAATATACTGGCATATATACAATATACTATGACAAAGACAAAACCAAGTTGGGAATATATCACTTCAGACTATCTGAGAAGGTTAAGGCTTATCTTGGCAAAATGAATCATGGTATTTCCAAATTTTTTATTGCTTTCACTTCTAGACTTCGCACACTTAGGAAGCTGGGTTTTTTTAAGCCTCCATATTCTGGGTAATAAAGCACTCAACTGATGAGAAAGAAATTTATGTAGTTGTAAAATTGGTAATAAGACCAGTGTTAACTAAGGACAAAAAGAAAGGAAAAAAATATCTAACAGTACTACTGTTGGCTGTATTGTAATTTTACTGTGACATGTAAACTTAACTGAATGATTTTTCAAAACACTGACAATAGATAATAACTACTTATGGACTAAATGACAATGCAGCCATACCACTCATTAGGCTCAAAATGTCCTGAAATGTTCTTAATGATAGGACTCAACTGGACTTTAAAGCACCTGAAGTTAAGCATCTACACAGTTATGTCTACAGGTGTCCTAGGTATCCCTGTAGAATCAATGTATATATTCACACAAAATGTCTTAAGGTTCCTTAAACAGAGCAGGCAGGACACAGTACCTGTGGCTTTTTGGAAGCTGGAGATAAAGGAGGATATTATAGGGCATCTTAAATGGCATCCTCAATGAAGCATGGCCAACTGAATGAAGCCACTTCTCAGCACTGTCAGCAATGGCCAAAAGCATATCCACCAATTCAGCAAACTGTGGGGACACAAGTCAGATGGCTAATTGCAAGCATCTTGTGGGATGCATCTTACTTGACCTCTAGCCATTGTGCCAGATGGCACAAGTCTCCTGTAAATCCTATTCAATACCTACCAACCCTATAAGCCATCTCAGCTACCTTAGGGCAACTCACATGGCACCAGACAAGAGTGCTTAGGAAATTGAATCAAGTCATAAATATCAAAAAATGGCACAGAGACAAGAGAAAATTCTCAACCATCAGTTGACTCCTCTCTGCATAGCCAAGAGCCAACTAGCTTAGTAGCTTAGCTTTCTATCATCTTCATTCATCCCATTCAGGCAAAAGTGACACAGCAAGGCCAATGAACTGGCCTACACTCTGTCTTCTCTTTCCCCAATAAAATATTCATGTATGCTGCTTTATTTTATAAGAAGCCAGTATATAGTTCAATTCAAATTATGTTTCCAGGGTTTTAAAAATTCAGCTGTGATCAGCTGTGAATTCTGTTAAATCTTTTCCCTAATCACAGTGTTCCACATGATATACCTTCATCACTTACCTTGTTCCTCCCTTTCTCACATACTAACACCTATATTTAATTTCATCTTAACTACTTGCACTAAAACTAAGCCCTAAAGGTACATAGAGTTCCTTTCCAGATGCTGCTGTTGAATTATTTCCCTATGGGTTTCACCTAACATTCCGGCAATGTCCTCTGGCGCTTCAGTCCACACATCTCATCCATTCAAAGCCTTTAAACTTCTTTTTCCAAGAAACTCATAAACTAACACCTATATTCCCATACAAAACAGCTAACATCTGTGGACAAAAAAACCCCATTCAAACAAAGAAGAAATGTCTACCCAGCACTGTTTTTTCACCACTGCACCTTTTAGCAGTTTTTGCATGTAATAAATCTGTGTTATTGTCACAAAAGCTGCTGAGAATGACTCTCATAAGAATATTTAATCCAAATAAATTCAAATGTAATGCCACAATAGGAGTAACTTTCATTCATTTACACCAAACTGTAAAATAAATCTCCATTTAACAAGGGAATTGTCTAAAAAAAAATACCAGCTACAACAACATTCTGGCAGTAAATACAATTTCCTTCTTATCACTTGCAGCATCTTTCCCATCTTTTGCAATATTAGAACTGTGTCCCAAATGTTAATCAAAATCTTCACCATTGATATGAGGCCTAACCCAGTTAAGTTAAGTTCTGAAAATCAGAAAAGAAAACCTATGAGCTGATTACTTCTAACTGTAATAACTTAAGTTTGAAAGGCAACCCTTAAACTGTCCCTGGAAATATTTTCTGAAATGTAAACCATGCATTTAGCAGTTTTCTGGTTCCTCTGAAGTGATTGATTAAAAGACCAGATAACAAAATATGTATCTGATTAATATCTTACGTAATAAAATTCTTATTATTCATTGTACGTTATGTCTCTATATTACAAAATAGAAAAAGTCCTTCATCTCTGTCTACTGTACTGCTTAATTTTAAATGTGTGCACCACTTTGACATTTCTACCCCACAAGAGCTATAGAAGCGTACATTAACACAGCAGTAATAAAATATTTCTTTTTTGCTAAAAACTACAGGTATTCAGCACAGCATGAAAGTCTGACCTGGATCATGCTCTTACTTCAAAAATTTCAGATCAACCAACAGAGCAACTTCTCTCAGAATTTCAATATGCTGGTAAGTTTTCCTAAGTGACAGAAGATAGATGGATTAGATAGAAAGAGAACCTCTCCCTACAAATTTCTGTCTGATTTTTATTTCCATTCTTAAAATTATTATTGTTCTGTTCTAGCATTTTCTGAGGCTCAATTAATTGATGAGCCTTACTGTGCGTGTAGTACTTCATGATGTCAAGGTCCACATCTGCATTATCCCGTCCACCAGCAAACTTTTAAGGTGGCACACTTTCCCCAGCAAGTTCACAATACCACACACCATCTTTAATATACCTCTTTAGTAATTTCTCTTTCATACTTCATCTATCTTTTAAAATATACATTTAGGGGAAAAGAATGCTACAGAAAATATTATACCTTAGTTAAATGAATGAGAGAGCTAAACAATAGAAGAGAATTCAAGACAGCCTGAAGTACTAAATAACTACTTTTCGGAAGCCCTTCATAGTTTCTTTAAACATAACTTCTTTCATACATGACACATTTAAGATTCTTAGTAGCCTTCAGTTTCTAAAATTTCAGTGAATCATCATATTGTTTAAACACCTCAAATATTTCTGTTATGAAAGACCTAAGAATGACAGGAACTCAGCTTTATCTCTGGACTGTACCTACACTGTTTCTTATATGCCATTCACATATAAACTGAAAATCAAACACACACTTCCATAAACACGTGAATCTTTCAACACAGGTGCTGCAAGAGTTGAAGCTTCCTTTTTCCTCGGAAGCAGCAAAAAATAGCCCTATCATTAAAATGTAGAGAAAATAAGTGTAACTTCATCCTAGGTACCCAGCATTCCACCCTTAAGCATTCTTGGTACTCAGTATTCCTTCTAAGTGAAAAAAACACCCTAAAGTAAGATACAGGCCACTACAAGACAACAGTTACTACTAATTATTAGTCACTACATCAGACAGTTCAAAACAAAAAAAAATTTGATTAATTAGGAGCAGTAAATATTTTAATTTATGAAAACATCTCTGTCTGATCAGGTGGTACAGTAATCTTCTAAGGTGAGATTTCCTTACCAAAACTAAAAGACAGGAGATCCACAAATTGTAAATAAGATACTTCTTAAAATATATTCTAATTTATTTCAGTAGGAATTAAATTGGGATCTGATTGATCTTTGGCAATTCACTTATCTTCATTCCCAGCCAAAGCAATGAGAAAAGAATGATATCAAGAAGCATGAGCTGGAATTGGAGAAAATGAACATCACTGTGCCCTTATTTAGGCTTTGAAGGAGAGGGAGGTGGGAAAAGTCAAAAATGGGATCTCACTAAAAAGCAGATATGGGGGTTTGAGTAAAAACTTCCTGTACATTTTTTTAATTCCCAAATTTGCCAAGCAAATCCTTCACAATATTTCCATCTTTATTATAAAATTTTTAACTCCCTCAATAAGCCCAGTATAGCTTCAGGATAGATCTCTATCAGCTAAAAAGCTCCAGTTATCCATCAAGTATTACAGGTCAATGGTATTAAAGAACTGAAAGTCAGTGCTGTAGGTTTGACCTACACTTTATTATCAGCCTCTTAACTTCTAACATCCTGTTTGGCACTCCTAACAAACCTACTCAGCCTTTTTGGACTTTCTCTCTTCAATCTCCTTGAGATCTTACTCTGCAGCATTGTTGTGGTTTAAAGGACAACAACTTTTTTTTCTCCTTCCTGGGGGGGGTTCTTTGTTTTTCTACTTCCGCCGGGGCACAGTTTCCAGCAGAGGTGAGGAGCCCACGGATTGGCTAATTGTAAGATGGGCACTTCATGTAGCCACTTGAATATTAGAGGCGTCTTTGCAAAGCTTACATTTTTAGGAGCGGGAAGTTTGAAGCTCTCTTCGACTTCCGTCCGCGGGGAAGGTAACTCCGGCGTGGCCCTGGCCGGCCGCTCTGGGCCCCAAGGCCTGGGGGCTGTGCCGGGGCTGCGGCCGGCTCCCCCTTCCCCCACCTCCTCCCTGGCAGTGATGCTGCTGTGGGGCTGCTTTTGCTCTCCCTCTCCTTGCCTGAGGGAGCGGAGAATGGAACTCCAGGAAGGGGGCTCCCGGCCCTCCCCTCTC
>VZTR01016876.1:0-28334 GCA_013400775.1 Chaetops frenatus | reverse complement strand
TCACATGTGAACTAATATCCTTTCTGGGCAAGAGTTCACAGTGATACGGATTCTACGAGAGACTTGTGCTTCTTGTGGGGAAAATCTCCATAGTGAGACAAGAGAGACTCTTCTTCCAATTGGACTGATGAAAGCCTATTTCAAGAGTGGTAAATTGACCAAAGATTTTCTAAGCTTGCTTCTCTGTGTTGTTGATGAGAAAGATGGTGGTAACGGAAGATAAATGAGGTGGGAGAAAGGAACCATCTTGGGTGGGGGGCTGGGGGAGGAAGAAGAAACCACCTGGGGGTTGATTTTGATTTTGTTGTTTTTTTGTTAATAAACTATTTCTATCTTTGAAGTTTAGGCCTGTTTTGCATTTCTCTTAATCCTTATTCTCATGAAACCACTACACTACACTCTCGCCTGGTGTGAGCAGGCGAGCAGGTGAATGTGAAACCGCTACATTAAATGGTGTTTCTGCCCAGTTTTGAACAAACCCATGACAAGCATATAAAATACCTGACTGAAAAAGTTGGCATGAGTCTAATGACTGGATCTTCAGAAGGGGAAACTCCTCTTAACTTCAAAGAACAGTTTAGAAAGAGCTCAGCATTGCACTCTCCCCATTCCAGTTAAATTCAGTGGGAGGGTGTTTTATTTACTGCCTTCAGTGTCAGCATGTATCTTATGCCATTCACCATTTCCAAATTCAACAAGAAAAAACACAGCATGCTGACACCAACTTCAAAAACTGCTATAATTTAAAATTAAATTATAATCTCTTCTACTTTATTCTTCTATTTATTTTTTATAATAACTTTGTATGCTTTACATCTTATAAACATTAAGAAAATAAATACTCCTTGGAATCTGCAACAAAATAAACAAAAAAGTTCCATTCTTGGGACATTCTTGTAATGTATTCACTGAGAAAAAGATCCATCTAATGTATTGACAAGGCCTCTGCACGTAGAAGAATACAAAAGGGCTGGAAGAATGTAGGACTGGAAACCAGGAATTTTATAGTCTCTTAGTAATCAATTATTTGGTCTTAGATTATATGAAAGATGACACAACAACTAAACACCTTGGAAGGTCAGGATGAAAACACAGAATGAGGTAAGAATGGTGGGCAGAGGAAAAAGGGAAAAAGAGATCTTTACCTTATGAAATCAACATACTTTCTCCATAATGATTTCATTATTTATCTTTAACCAATGCCATCCTTTGAAAGAGATAGAAACAAAAATTCTGCAACATAAAGTCCAGGAAAACTACCTTCTTTTTTCTCTATTTATATGCAATTTTCATGAGATAAAAAAAAAGGGGGATGAAAACAATGATGCATGGCAATTGTCACGATAAATTAAAAAATTTTCAATATTGTTGGCAATTTTTTATAGTACTTCCTAACTAGACAAATTAAATTTAAAAATAAAAATAGACTAAATAGTTATTTGACGAGACCCTGCAAATCTTAATTTATTCCTGGAATATATAATTACATGGAAATAAAAACAACATGAAATACAGTATGTCTCAAATAAGTTGCTCTGAGGTGTACCTAAAAGACTCAAATAAAAGAGATCTGCTATCTCCTCCCAGGTTGCATAATACGGTATGTCTCATTTTTTATGCTGTAATTTGAATCAAGAATCAAACATAAGTAAGACATATAATTGTCACATGGACTGTGGGTTTTGTTGTTATTCTTGAGTTACTTTAAAAATAAATTTGAGAGATTTCTAGCATATGTTTAAAACATGACAATTCATTACAAAATCTAAACCAGCAAATTAAAACTGCAAAGGTTAGACACTTGTCTTGAGCCAAGAGTGTCACGCAGTGAAGAGATGAGGAAATCTTATTCTATGCATTTTCATTCAGGATATTTAAGTACATAGTATATAAATCATTGCAATCAAGGCTCTGAAACAGAAGTAAGCTGTTTAAATTAGAGGACCCAAGTTTTTGTTCATTATTTTATGTATTTAACACCTAGCATTTCTATTCCTCTCCAGTAATAAAACTTTCCAATGGTAATATCCTGAACAAGTTAATGGTTCTGGATATTGCATTCCATACGACAGCCCAAGTCTGTGACAGAAATCCTGCAAGATAACATAGCACACATTAGCATTACTTAGATAGATTACACTTCCTAGAGTCACAGCTACATCCAGCAGAAAAAGAGACTAAAGTCTTATTTTTGTCATATTTTTGCTTTATTTGTTGTAAGTGTAGGTAGCCCTCACCAAACCACATGATTCTTAATATATTCATATTTTACTATACCTCTTAGTACACCTAGCTAGCAGGACAGAAATGCAACGGTCTAAGAAAAAGATGCTTGTAATGTAACTATGTTTAGGCACTACCCTCTTGCAGAGTAGGATTCCCTAGTTTAAAGTGGCAGCTGAATATCGATGCTAAAGTTGACACTCTGACCTTAACAAAGTATTGTAAGCCATGCAATGTAATTTAAAAAACTGGACATGGAGTTGTCTCTATTTTAAAACATTTATATATCTAGTCCTCTATTCTTTATTACATAATCTTTAAAAGCTCTTAATCAAATAATTTTCACTACTATGGAAACCACATCATATAATCCTTTCAGTAAACCTAAATAATAACCTGATTACTGTGATTACAAAGCTCCTAAAGAATACCACCAATGGATAATTTGCTTTTAGATTTCTACTTCATATTTATTATACAGACTGAGTACTAAGTGTGTGTTTGTGGGTAGTAGCAACATCTTCCTTTATTTTAAGCAGCTAATTCCTCTTCTTCCCACCCTGCCTGCACATCCTCCAGGTCTTAACACTAGATATCAAACAAATCCAAGCCATTTTACATTTCACCTCCCTTTTCCCAATCATTCCAATGGTGCAACACTAACTTGTCCCAGCTGGAATTCAATTTCTCTAACATGACTAACCAAAACTGAACAGATACAGTTTTTTTGCAATGGTATCAACATTTCCCTGTTTGACTGGAAATACTTGATCTACTCTGTCTGAGGACCTAACTTGATTTTTTTGTAACACCTATATTGGAAGCTCACTTGTGAGTATTCCAAAGTTCTTCCTCAATTTCTTCTAACAATAAAGTCCAACTTTCTAGTTTGGGTTATAGGTCTCAAAGCACCTAATCATTCTGTATCCTTGAATTTCATCCCAGTCTTTCACAGCTCTTTAGCCATCCAGCTCTTCCCTGCTGTGTCCTTAACATATTCCTAGTGCATCAAAATTCCATTCTAGCCTACATAAAGATATACCATTAAGTCTGTGGGATAAGACTAATGTCAATTACTCTCAGACCATCTCTTCTCCAGCAAGAAGGTTCCTGTTAAACCAGAGGACACTAGCAGCAGATAAACATCTTCCCTGCTGCTCAACTTGAGCATTTCACAAAACAGACCACAGTACATTTGCACACTCCAGTCAAATGCTGTGAGTCACCATCAGTAACAACCCTGATCGCCGCAGAAATCTCCCTACTACTGCAATATCTACGGCTACCTCCTTTCTCGGTAGGTGCTAGCACATTTTACAGTTCCAATATAAATCCATGTCTTTAGCAAATTCTCATGTGACTATAGCTCTTATTTAATAAAAATAAATCAGACCTTTAACATTAAGTTAATCAGACCTAAAACCATATACATTGGGATAATGCTAACAAAGTGAGGCTGAACTGTATTCCTTGTATGAAGCATTACGGAAGCGTTCTGAAGCAAACAGTAAAGAAATTAGGAATATGGAGAAAGATGAACACACTGCAACAGGAATGTGGTGTCTCATTGACTAGTCAGGTGTTCAGTAATTTTTTGATGCAATACAGACTAGTCTCAGTAAGACTGGAACAGGTATTAGTAACTTCTACAAATAGGTAGTAGAAAATCCTATTTACTATTTGGCCACCAAGCGAAGTTACCTATTACTTTTCATCTCGCATTTTCAATAACTTTACTACTCAAGCAACTCTATCTTTTAAAGTCTAATGTTGTTCTAAAAATACCACCAAAATGGTGGGCTAAATGAAACAGAAAAAATAAGGGAAAACAAAGACTAAAAAGACATCCCACTACTCACTTTAGAACCTATTATTTCACCTTCAGTAGAGCTGCAAGTGGTTAAACCTGGACAGGACTACAAATTAGTCAACACAGTATATAACCAAATTTTTATACATTTGGAGTTTCTAGACAAAATAGAATGATTTCGCTTTTACGAGAGCCCTGGCAGCAACACTTACTTGGTGGTTAAAGAAAAATCCTGAGGAACTCCTCAAAATATTTCAGCAAGTAAATAAACTCTTTATTTTTACCAGCCATGAAAGTGTTATTTCTGGGAAACTGTTCTTGCACCTAAACCCCCTTCCCTATTTTATTTCTCAGTGCACCCACATAAATGTCATTATAGTAGTGCTGCCATAACTATCTTGCATACACTGGTCATAAAAAAAAAAAAAAAAGACCAACAAATCTTTTTACAACCATTACTTGAACTAGTATAGTTTCTAGACCACATAACAAGAAACAGTTTTTTCTTGAACAGGATTGGTATGGAATGCACTCCTACATAAGGAAAACCTTTGTGGGTTGTTTAGGAATCCATGTGAGAAAAATGGAAATTTGAACAGATTCATGTAAAATCACAGCAAGGTAATCCAGAAGCAAATGGTAAAACATGAACAGTGACCAGCTCTGGATTTAATTAGTGCCCTGTGCAGCTCACATCCACATTACTATGCACAGGGATGTTTGCTGGTGATTCTCATGTTTGCTGTTTACTGATGAAGACATCTTTCTGTATCCTTAGAAGGAGAAAAATGGTGATGAAAAGGAAAGAAGAGCACTGCAAAAATAAAGTTGAATGATACATTATGATAAAGAAAACTTTTTTTTTAATCTACTATTTTCTGAAATGTTAATGACTGTTTTTGACTCTATTGCAAAAGCCTTTTCAAATGCTTCATCTGATAGGGGGAGAGAGACTGACACAATCAACTGTCATATCACGCTATTTTGAAAGAAAGGTATTTTGTTCTGAGCTTGGCTTATGTTTTTAAAGGCTTGAAGCACTGACTGATTACTGGAGCTGGAGTTCGAATGAACGACTGCTCAGAGAGGATATGCTGGAAACTTTCCTTCACTTCTTCCCCTACAAAGCCATGATTAGGACAGTCATGGCCTACGGTGTTCATTTGGCCGCCTGCCTAGGCGCCTCCTCATCTGAGCTACACATAAAGCAGTCACTGTCCACACCTGCTCACAGCTCACAGCTCTCAGCCACGAGGGTGAGCAGCCACCTTCAGTCACCCCTCTGTGACACCCTCCGGCTCTGCCTCCGCATCCCTACGGCTGCAGCGACTCTTCCCTCGACAGCAAACGCGTCCGCCGCACTCGAGTGAGCAATACAAGCTCCGTGGAGCAAGAGCAGTGCGTGGCCTCGCCCAAATGCTTGTCACCCTGCCATTTTATGATTTTCACACAGTGAATGATCACGCGTAGCGAGGACCACTGCTGGGTGGGTTTTCCACTGCCTCACCCCTGCCTCAGCGCCACCCACCTGTGTTAGCACTGCCTGGAACACGGTGTAACACCGGCCGTGGGCTGAAACACTGACCAAGCACAACCCAGCGGCGCGAGGCAGTGGGAACGGGCCTCCCTCCCTCCCCCGCTGCTGCGGGCAGGACTGGAGAGGGGGAGAGAGCCGGGAGCTGCCGGCGGGCAGGGCCAGCAGCGGCGCGGGGGACGGGCCTGAGGGGGCGGCGAGAGGGGGCGGCGGCGCCCGTCTTCCCCCTGGTGGCGGCTGCGCCCTGTAGGGCCGGCCCCGTCCCATCCCTTGATCCCCGCCCGGCGGTACCTGCGCGGGGTGCGCGGCCGCGGGCGGCTCCGCGATCCAGAGCTGCTCCTTGAGGAGGTGCTGGTAGCTGAGGCAGTGCTTCAGCGCGGACGGCACCGTGCCCATGGCTCTCCCGGCAGCCGCCGCCGCAGGGTGGGCGCAGCCTCCCGGCCCGCGCTCCAGCAGCCCCGCGATTGGCGGAGCGCGAGCGCCTCCGCGTCCCCTCCCGCGCGGCTGCGGCGGCCGCTGCCTCACGCCCGCCGGCCCCGGGTGCGCCTCGTGCTTCTCGCCTCCTGCCCCTCTCGCCTTCCCGGCTGAGGAGCCGCGGCAGTGANTGGGGACAGTCAGCCCTCCCGCCTCACATCCCCCCTGGCACGCCCGCGGGACACCGGGCCTAGCCTGACCTGGCAGAGCTTTAGGCAGCAGGGGGGAAAAGGAGCAAAGGGAAGGGACAGAGCTGCTTCCAGACCAAGCCTACCACGGTTTGGGCGCGGCTCAAGGGATGGGATGGGGCCCATCCTGTTCGGCGTCCCGGGGCTGTGCAAACGATGCAAGATAAGCCGTGTCGTGCTTGCTCGGGCGTCCAGGTGACACGAGGCTTCCTGCGCACACTGGCATTTCTGCTTTCCATTTGGGTAGCAGAAACTCGGAGCATAGCAAATTGAATACTGTTCAGGTTTTAACATCTCTCTCCGCAGCAGCAAGTTATATTTTGTCTGCTCCTTTACATTCATTGTGTCAGCCAACTTTCCAAACTCCTCTCAAGCAAAAATTGTTTCTGGATCATTCCTTTTCTGGGGTATCAGAGATAATTTGTTAAATTTTCTAACCTTTCCGTCGATCATTTTCTGCAAAAGATTATCAAGTCTCTGTTTCAGTTTTTCGCAGATAAACACGATGCTCTCAAAGCCTCATCTTTAGCAGTCTTACGTTTCATCCTTGTTGTTCTGTACATCTAAAAATTATGTTTCCATAACTGAATGCAGATTGATTGGCTGGGAAGCTTTTGTTTTTCAAGGCAATCATGGGTTTTCAGAAATAAGGTATGTAAAATACAATATAACATTTTAAAGATATTGCTAGTGGTCATCTCTGCAATTTCAAATCTGGTCTCAAAAGTGCCAGGAGGTATTTTTACTGACTGCTGTCTGATGCAGTTAATATCTTTTCTCCTGGTTTCCAGTAAAATATTTGTGAAGTCAACATTCTTTTATTTTCACATTTGAAAATTCCACTAAGTCTCCATTAAATGCTGACTCTGGGTACTTGCTTTGCTCTTGGTACCTGAAAAGTTAGGGATAAAATATAGAGGAGCTGGCAAAAAAATCATGCCATTCTCTTTTGTCTCCCAGTAAGAGAAAGTTTATCAATGATGTGGTATATGTGAAAGGAAAGACCCTTTATTAAGGTGAATAATTTCGTTTTCAGTTTTCTGTACATTTCCTAGCCAGTTGGAAAAAGGATGAAAGCTACAATTGCAAGAAAGTTAAGATTATGTCTGTGAATGAGGTGTACCTCTTTGTCATGCCCTAAACTAGGACACTCTCCTACCTAGCTCAACCTGTTCTAGAGTTATTCCAGTTCCAAAGTCAAATTTCAGATGGCCTTTCATCATCTTTCTTACAAATAGCTCTGAAATTAGCTGCATTGTAATCCTCTGCAGGTAGCTTATATATCCAACTGCTATTTCCTCCACATTAAATCCCTTCAAATGGTATTGTTTCTATGTCTGTTACTGTTTTGTTTTTGTAGGGCTTAAAGCCTCAGTGTGCTCTCCCAGCCTACATCTAGTATGGATGTTTACTGTCACAAACCTGCTTCAAGAGTCAGCGTGCCACCACATATGCTGAAAAGGAACATTTTTATCTGAAATCCTGGTGCCCTTGGGTAGAAAGGGAAAATATAACAGATACATTCTAAAGTAATCCCAATTTGAGTTCTCATGCAACAGTTTCTCATAGTTTCTTTTCTGTTCCACCTCTCATTCTCCCTGCAATCAGAATTTGTTTTTCACCCCAATTTTGCACAGATGTTTCAACATTCTTTCTAAATGCAAGGACTTGTTTCAAAAACAAGAGATGTATAAATAAAACACATTCATCTGAAACTTGCAGGTTTCTTGGGAGAAGGGTGTGATAATTTTTCTGTTGAAAAGGGCCCTTTGTGTTAAAACCTTTAGAGCTAAAAAGAATTGTTACTGCTAAACATGAGTCACATTGGACAGCACAGAGTGAAAGAAGCTCCAAAAGGAGGTGTTTTAGGTGCATGCAATCATTTTGATACTCTTCTTTGCTTGCAGAGGCTACAAAACTTACTCCACCCCACTGTATGAGTTAAAGTGAAGGCAGATACCCTTGTCCTGTGATAGTACCAGTATATTTACTAGCTGAAGTATTTGCAGGGTCATGTAAAAAATAATGGACACTTCTGGCAGATCATTTTGTAACAGCATATGGACCTCTCATGGTCTGTACTTTTATGTGCCCCGTGCTGTTCCTGAGTTTGATCCTGCATATCTTTTGTTCAGCAATGGCATTTTGGAACAATTTCAGTTTACTAGAACACATGGAAGGGCTCAGATGTTTTTAGTGCTATATCAGGATAGCGAGTAAAAATTGCACATGACTGGCTTTTGGTTTTCCATCTGTCTCTTAAAACTGTTTATCATTCTGATACTCCTCTGAATTTATCATTGTCATTGGCTTGCACTGTGTTCTGGTCAAAGGCTTTAAGACGTTTATTAAAAGGAATGCTTTTCACTGAAATAAATAATCTCTCATAGAAATCATGCCACCAAGCCAACCAGATGGGGAGAACACATTTGTTTAATATGCAGCATAACTCCAACACTATCACAAGAGAGTTTTCTGTACTCCTTATTGTTCCCATGCAGTTACACAGGTAGTTAGCAGTCAGATCATTAGGAGTGGAAACATAAAGCTGTTGGATTTCCTGCAGTGTGACACAAAACCTTGGCCAAGAAAGGCATGGTAAAAATAGGTTGATCATTTATAAGCATCTAAAAGAAAATAACAAAGTTGTTTAAAGAGTGATTTGATGACAGCAAGAAGGACAGAATCAGAAGCAAGGGAGCTATTCATACTGATGATAATCATAAGTGCCAAACTGGCAAGCAGCCAAAGTGCCTACTAGGCAGGGATCAAAGACACATATGGTGAGTCTCAAACAACAAATAAGCCATAGAATTCTGGCAAGCGCTGCAGGAATAATATGCTCCAGTCCCGACAAAGATGAGGGCTAAAGAAAAAAACCAATGGGGCTACCAATACTGGATCATACCTCAGGGAAAGCAAAGCTTTCATCATTTCAGTTTTACTGGAGAAAAAATGTAGATAACTTCTCACATATGGTAGGTCTAAATTGATGGGAAGTGTAACACAATGTTAAAAAGCATCCTTTACAGTTGTGGCAGTAAAGCAGTATTCCATTAGCTGCAGCATCATTCAGAGACGGCATTCTTCAGAGGGTTAGTAATAGATTTACTTTGCCAAAGTAAAACTATATCCCAGGTGATAGACACCTGGCATTTGAAACAGACACAATCAAGAAGAAAGTCCAAGTTAACGTCTTGCCAGATGTTGGAGCCTGTTCTTTTCTATTCTTTTCACTGATTTGTTCAGATGGCAGGGTTTTAGACAACTAGATCACAATGTAAGACAGACACAAAAAGGGAAACATTTTAACTCCATTCTCATGCTACTATGCAGCATCAAATGGGAAAAGAAGGAAATTCTGTGAGTTTAGACTTGGTTTCATAATTTTACACCCATACACAGAGTCATGAAAAAGGGGATATGTCATAAGCTGTGTTATTTTATGTTTGTAAAGGGTGCTGACTTTTACACTGGTAAGAATGGTACTCCGCAGCCCTTTGGGTCTTTGGGTGGTCTCCAAAGTACAAAGTACAAAGCTACATAAAATTGTTATGAGGCATATCAAGGACAGCAGAGAATTGTAGCAGAAAGTGCTTATTTATGGATAGTATTTTCCATTTGAGATATTTCCATAACTGACAGAAATGCTGCTGAACCAAATGTGTTCCTTGTCTGACTCCATCATTCAGACTGTGATTTCTTGTCTCAGTGACCTGACCTACCACTCGACAGTATCAGGAGAAACTATGAGCCAATTCCTGAATGGATTTTCAAGATGCTATTACAATATTTAAGAAAATATTTCCTTTTCAGAGCAAGTGTTTTGCCTACTGTTACACACTTTTTTTCCATCTCTTTTTTTCACATCAATGCACTTAGTATCTCCATCTCCACCCGGTCTTCTCTGCCAATAAATACTGATGTGATTTCTTATAGGGATTATAAGGTGCAATATGCAGTAACCTCTGATTTCCTTCCTCTCTTATGTTATTAAGAGACAACAAAATAGTACCAATTGTCAGTGAAGCCAGTTGTCTTGTTTTTCAAAAAAGTGACCCTTTTACATCATGTAAGATAAAGAGAAACTATAAATTGCTCTTAGGAAATGTTTATTGGATAAAGAAATGCTGGGACAGCTTTTATGCTAAATCCATTGCTTCTCAAATATAGAGCATTTATCAGAGTTTAGTCAAAACAGGACAAAATAACCACCTGAAAATTGTACCTACATTGCGTTCTGGGAATTGTGCTTTCCAAACAGGAAAAAAGAGTTAAAGACCTGAACCTTTTCTGTTCTCTTAGGGAGCAATTCTTCTGATTTATTTTAAATATATATTTTAGTATCCAATGAACCACCTTCTACAAACCGTATGCAATTTCTCTATTTCAAACTTGTCCAGCAAGGGAAAATGAATTAGGCATAAAGCACAAATGTATGTAGGTTATATGAATCCAAAAGCTAAATTGACATGTCCCTTTTTTTTATTTTATTCTTCTAATTACCAAGTTAATGTGCAAAACATATTTTGTGAGCATACCAGGAATAACTATTTGCCTTTTTTTTTGAGGCATTTGACATATAACTGTATTTTTAAAATTACTTGCGGTATGTCCCAAATTGCTATGCCTGTCATTAAATTGTACCAGAGCAATAACGAAGATAGTTTGCTCATGTTTAATGTGGCAATTTCATGTTTTTTAATTTATTTAATATCATTTTGCCTAAACAATGTGCAATTAAAATGTATGTCCACAGTAACTGAAAGCAGTTTTTAAACTATCAATACAACAAAAACTTTTGTAAAAAATACCACTAAATAATGAAAAATAAATTGAAATAATGTGTAATGTAGGCTAAAAACAAATATCGCATGTGCCATAATGCAAAGTAATCTGAGATCATCAAGTCGATGTGTGCATCATTTTTTTCTCCATCTCTGTTTGTATTTAACTTCAGAGTCAGATTGAAGTTTTCAGCTGAATCCTATGATCTAAAATCCACTTTTGTAGTATGCATAAGTAGGACAAAGAATTGTGTTTTTTGGCTTCAATAGTAGACAGTGAACCAGTCAAATGAATACTGTAACTCTAGAGGAAATACTGACACAGGAATTACTGAAATGGTATATACATTCAGAAATTCCCTTTTCAGCAGAATGGTAACAACAGCACTATAAAGTAAAAAAAAAACTTTTAAAAGTCAGTTTTTTTACATCTTGTTTTGTTATCTTCATCACTAATACAAGATTTAGTCACATAAAAATTGATGTTTACTCCTTCATGTTGTGTTTGCTACAAAAAGCACATTCTTGAATCCACAGTATTTCTAACAAAAATTTATCTGTAAACTTCATCTGGGGAGAAAAAACCTACAATACCTTTAAATTAAAATGCTAGTGTCATATTGTGAAGCAGAATACATCTTACTTTTATTATACTTAGGACTCACAGTGTTGCTTAAGCAATATTCTCTGAAACAGAACAGTGTTCTTTTTCATAACAGGAATGTCATTTGCAGTATCAACCATTCCATACTAGCCTTAATTATTTTTTTCCCAATTTAAAACACAGTTCACCTCCAAAGCAGTTGTTTGTATACCAGGATGAGAAGGGATTTGTTTCACATACTGCATCTGGGAGTTTTAAGGTCTATGTGTCAGCTCATAGAATTATCAGAGAGTCATAAAATTGCTTAGGTTTGGAAAGACTTTTAGAATTATTGAGTTCAGCCATTAACCCAGCACTGCCAAGTCCATCACTAAAACATGTCCCTCCCTGAGCATCACAATTATGTGACAACACAAGAGTTAGAATATTCTTAGGAAAATTCATAATTTTCTCATCTTTGAGATTGCAAATAATGGCTTTTAAAAGTGTTAGTGTGGTCCTAGTACAACAGGATGCTAGTTTGGGCTGGGATGGAGTTAATTGTTTTCATCACAGCTAGTATGGTGCTGTGTTTTCGATTTGTAATGTAAACAGTGTTGATAAGAGACCCATGTTTTATTATTTTATTGCTGATCATTGTCAAAACCTACTCTGTTTCTCACTATGTCCTCCGAGCAGTAGACTGGGGGAGGGCAAGAAGATGGGGCACAGCTGGAACAGCTGACCCCAAAATGATCAACATACTAATAAAAGCTGAGGAAGGAGGAAACAGGGTGACGTTCAAGGTTATGGCATTTGTCTTCCCAAGTAACAGTTGTATGCAATGGAGCCTTGCTTTGCTGTAAATGACAGAACACTTGCCTGCCTATGGGAAGTGCTGACTCAATTCCTTATTTTGCCTTGCTTGCACACACAGCTTGGCTTTCCCTATTAAACTGTCTTTATCTCAACCCACAAGTTTTCTCACTTTTGTGCTTTTTTTTCTCTCCCCCATCCCACTGTGGGGAAGTCAGTGAGTGTCTGTGTGGGGCTGAACTGCATACCAGGGTTAATTCACAACAAATAGATCCAATCTGCATGAGACTGCAAAGGATAAAAATAGACATGGACACCATTAGTCAAATCTCCTACTTTAGGCACTTAAATTAGGCATTACAGCATTGCCTAAGCTGCATTTTTGCTGGAGTAAGTGGAGGCAACTAGGTGTCCACATCACCCTCAGGGGAAGGGTTTGTTCCAGTTTAGCTACAGGCTTGCTTTTCCAGTGCAATGAAGGAAACTTAGGTGTTCTCTAGGCAGGGCAACGTGCATGTGTTGAACAGGTAGCCACTGAATTTTGGCCAGTAGCAAACATCAAGCATGGAGGAATACCTACAAAGTTCCTGGCTAAATTTAAGAAGCCTTCAGAGTATTGGACCTACACTTTCCATTTAGTAGGAGAGGATCCTAAATGCCAAACCAAATGTTGACACTGCATCACTCTATAGCCAGGATTTTGAGTGATAAAGAATGAAAAATAATGCATAGAATATTTCATTAAAATCTATAGTAATACATTCGTGTTGCAGTTCTGACTTTTCTTTGACCTTTATGTATTGCAGGTCCTAGAGCAGAAAGATTCTTTAAGATCTATAATTTTTCATGAGGTCAACAGGTAAACAGACTTTAGGACTTAAAAGTTTTTTTGTTTGGTCTTTTGTTTGTTTGTTTGTTTGTTTTGTTTTGTTTTGTTGTGTGTTTTTTTGGTGGTTTTTTTTGTTGTTGTTTTTTTTGTGTGTGTGTTTTTGTTTTTGTTTTTTTGGTTTTGGGGTTTTTTTGTTGCTGTTGTTTGGTTGGGTTTTGGTAAAGCTTTTTGTTCCTTTTCTGCAATTAAAATTTTTGAGGTGTTTTTGCACCTGTTGCACAGTGTTAAGGAGCATCATTTGACAACGCCTCAATTATTATAAATCAGATTTCTTATTCTGAGCTCAAGGGGAGTGCTAACAGAGATTGAGCTTTTATAATTCTCTTTTAGTGGGTCTTTTAAGGAGCATGAGTGAAGGGGAACAGGTCACCATGGGGTGCCAGAAGACCCAGTGCAGACAAGAGAGACAGCATTGCAGCCACAGAGGCAGTAGGACTGCTCCAGTGCTTGACAGCCAGGAAGGGGAGCTTTAACTTTCTTTCACAATTGGTCCCAGAGAGCCTTTGGCTCTTCAGCCTCATTAGCATCCATTTCCTGCTCCTTCCAATAGTGTTTTCACCACATATGTTCATGAGACAATGACCTTGTGTTCCCATTGTAATCACAGTGGTGTTTACCCGTGGTACATCTGGGCCTGATGTAGTGACCACTCTATTTAAGTTACCAAAAGTTTTCTGTTACAAAAATAAGTCCAACTGTTTCTAAAATGACAGAGATCTCCATGTCTTCTGGCAAAAAATTTGAGTTTTGCAGCCTGGAGTAAGGAACATGTCCTCTGTTGTCTCAGTGAATATCACTTTAACTTCTAAAATGTTGAGAAATGTGATTTTTTTAGCTATGTTTTACTCTTTTATGTTTGCCAGAGACTAACAGCTAAGAAGTTTAATAATCCAGTTGCTCTGAGCAGATTTTGTTCTTGCATGTTACTCCAGCATGGGAAACAATACAGTACCTACATCTGGAGCCCACATAACTCAATTCCTACCACTGCTGCAAAACAAATACTCAGAAAGTAAAACTTAGTGAGACACTAAATAAGAGTTCTGGAATGAAAATAAAACTTCATGCTTTTGGGTTTCAGACAATCTCTTAAGTATTAGGGTTTAAGATGAGACCTCCTTAATAGAGAAATAATCCAACATCTGCCTACTGTAGGGGGATTTTGCACCTGTATGTAAAACATCTGGTGCTGGCTACCATCATGGACAGGATGCTGTACTTCAGAGATTACACATCTGATGCATGTGTTTTTTATAGTATGGATAGAAAGTTCATAGAATACTAATTCAGAAAATATGAGTTCTAAAGGTATTTGATTGTACCTGTGGACTATTTTATTTCTACAAAAACAATGATTTCCAGCAAGAGATCATTCAGGTAATGTATATAAGATGCTAATGATGAACATATGAAAATATAACCACACTTGCATGCTTGCCTTGAGATTGACAGTATCCAGACATAAAATAAAACATGTTTTCTATCCCAGTTTATCAAAAGAGAACAGAAATATCGTTAGAGAAAGGTAGTCAGAAAGAATATCAACTTTAAAAAGCCCATTATTGACAAAAAAAGAAGTATAAAATATAGCCAGCCCTGTTCCTTCTAGACAGAAGCAGCTAGGAAAATATGGTAGGTAAGGTACAGAATCTCTTACTGTTCTCTGTTTATCTGTGACAAGATTTTTGGAGTTAGCATGTTAATTATGAAGAAGTGGGTGCATTGTTAAAAGCATTTTAAGGAAACCAATAAATAATTTTTGTTTGTCATAGTTAGATATCTGAACAAATCATTGCTATGGCATTTAAATAGTGATATGGTCCAAAGGGAGTTTATTCAGCCATTCTTACACGGAAGAAAAGTCAAAGGCAGCTCTAGCAGCAGAGTAGTAGGTGGGGGTCTCTGAAGTTGGAGGTAAAATTCTAACCAACGCATAAATTTCTACTTCAAGGGATGAATTTGATGAAGGCTTCACCCAGAAAACAACTGTATGGAAAAAACCAAAAATAGTTAGTGTCTTTTCTGCTGGAAAATGTGCAGCAATCAGCTAAATTAATGAGCACTCTCTGATGAATAATTCACCACCATTGTTCTCATTAATACTCTAGTCTGTCCAGACAGATTTGGGATCATTGTGTAGAAACATAATTAGCCTGGTAAGGGCGGTAATTGTTGCATTATATTCAGAGTGTGGTTTATCTGGAATGTACAGTCATGAATTATTGTGCAGATGGTAGTATATACAGACATGGAATAAAAAAAATACGTTTAAGAATTAAAGAAATACAAGTTTTTATTGTCAATGGACCTTAAAGGTCTCTATGAACAACATTAGTGATTTGAGCTTTCCAAAGTGTGAATCAAAGTGAGATTGAATGAAATCCACAAACAATGAGATGCACATTCAGGATTAACTGGGCATAAAATAAGTGGCCTATTATTCTACATATTCCAACAAAAAATGGACACTTGGCAAAGAAGATGTGTGAAAGAAATTTTTATGAAAATATATACCTTTCTTAAATTGATTATGTTACTAGTCTCTGAGAGAAAAAGAGGAGGAAGATATAGCTGAAAACATATTTCCTAGGAACAATATCTGAAAACAATGCTTCAGTTCTTAAAAACAAACTGCAAACTATATCCCCATACCATTAAGAAAACAAGTGATTCCCTTGATTCCTAATACATCATCATGAGAAATCAGAAAATTACGACTTTTTAACCAAGGTTAAAATTGAATGTGTCACATTTTTCCTTAAAACTTAAAAACAAGGATGTATCACTTGTCAGGCAGAACACTTCAAAGTCGTTACAATGTTCTTATTACAGTACATATTTAGACAATTCTTAAATTGTAGGGATTATTTTCTTTGCATGAGATATCTTGGAAGCTAAGAACTAATTCTAAGAAGGGCTACTGTCAATATGCATGAAAAGATAGCTTCAAAAGAATGTTGAAAAATATGATAATTATTTACCCAGTTGACACTAGGTGGAATTAGAGAGATCTTCTTAGAAGAGTGTTTAAATTACTGTCTGATTTCCCATAGTAACCAATGGATTCCAGATCATGAGACAGGTTACTTCCTAGCTGGACCTTACAGCTGGTGTTAATTGTATCTTAATATGAACAGAAAAGGTATCTTAATTCATACATCTGGTGTAAAGAAAACACATCAGGTGCACCAATATGCGATGTTATGTTTTTAATATGGATACTAATCAGGTCATAATTTTAAAGACTTGATTGCTCCCTTTTATGGAAGCCATAAGGAAGCCCTTCCATCTGTAGTGCTACAAAACATAAGACTATATACAATAGCTGAATAGACAATAACCATGATTACGTGGACAACACATGCTCAGTTGCAATTTCACCTAGCAACACAGTGAGGGATGATGTCAGAAGACAATAAAGTTGATGGATATGTGGCTGTGGTAAACTCAACTTTCTCCTGAAAAGGCTGCCTAGCAGTAAAGGATATCCAGGCAACAAGGGACACCTGACTTCATACAAGATATGAATCAGGACTTTGATAGTAATTAATCTTTTGTGGGGGGAGGCTGGGGGATAAGTAAGCAGAACATCTTATTCTTGGTATCACTCAGTACGCTACAGAAAGAAAAGAGTTCACTAGCAGCTGGTCATTGGGCTCGTCCCCATTCTTAGCCATTACTGGTACAGTGATCTGTACAGAGACATACCCTCAAAGTCTGTGGTCCTGCCCTGTGCTGCCAAAACACAAGTGCAATGCAGGAGTTGTCTTGGCCTCAGAAGCAGAATTAGGATTTACACCTAAGTAAAGGGAAAAAAGGAGAGAAAAGGAGAAAAAGTACTTTTTTCCCCTTGCAAAATAAGAAATCCTGAAATCCTGTGTACTGACAAGGTAATTGGCCTTTGTACATGTGTTGCATCTAGGGTCTGGAGGAAGATAAGTTGCCACATGTTCATTTCTGCTCTACTCTTGCACTACCCAACAAGTATTCAAAGAATCATAGAATCAATTACGTTTATGATCAAGTCCAACCTATGACCAAACACCACCTTGTCAACTAGACGGTGGCACTGAGTGCAACACCCATTCTTTCCTTAAACACCTCCGGGAATGGTGACTCCACACTTCCCTGGGCAGCCCCTTCCAATGTCCAGTTACCCTTTCTGTGGAAAAACTTCTTCCTAATGTCCAGCCTAAATCTCCCCTGGTGCAGCTTAATACCATGTCCTCTTGTCCTGTTGCTGGTTACCTGGGAGAAGAGACCAAACCTCACCTGGCTACAGCCTCCTTTCAGACAGTTGTAGACAGTGACAAGGTCTTCCCTGAGCCTCCTTTTCTGAATAAACCCAGCTCCCTCAGCTGGTCCTCAGAGCACATGTGCTCCAGACCCTTCACCAGCTCTCTTGCCCTTCTCTGGACATGCTCCAGCAGCTCAACATCCTTCCTAAATGGAGGGGCCCAGAACTGGACACAGTATTCAAGTTGTGACCTCACCAGTGCCAAGTAGAGTGAAAGAGTCACTTCCATAGACCTGCTGGCCACACTATTCCTTATACAGGCCAGTGTGTCACTGCCCTTCCTGCCCGCCTGGGCACACACTGGCTCATGTTCAGCCCACCATCAATCCATAACCCCAGGCCCCCTTCAGCCTGTTGTTCAGCTACTCTGTCCCCAGTCTGTAATGCTGCAGGGAGTTGTTGTGGCCAAAGTGCAGGACACACCTCTTGGTCTTGTTAAAACTTCAGATTGTTGGATTTGGCCCATCTTTCCAACCTGTCCAGATCCCTCTCAGAGCCCTCCTACCCTCCAGAAGATTCACATTCCCCCCATCTTGGTGTCGTCTGCATATTTGCTAATGGTATTCATAATAGATGCAAAGCTCATCTTTTTATGAAGCCCACTATCCTGTCACCCCTACTTCCTTACTTGTCCCTATCTTAAGAGCAGTCATATCATTTAACACAGAAATTTCCTACATGAAACTACTTCTGCAACACAAGGCTCAAATATATCTTATGATAGTATCCATTAAACTCTCTGTCCCTGGGATTTTACACTGCTGCCTCTTCCTGCAGCGTTTCATTGTTTCATATATAGAATCAGTAACAGCAATTACTTTGGAACTTTGGACTAGAGTTTGTTCTTCAGAGGCAGGATTATAGTTGCTAGTTTTTGTTTATATGGATATATTTTCAAATACTAACCCTAGAAGCAGTACTGTGACGGTGATGGATATACACAAGAAGTTTTTGGTCAGGTGCAATATCTTTAGTAGTATTCATCAAAATTATTGGAAAAAGCAGATGATCTATTGAGCACATTAAGCCTTCCTTGTCCATCAATTTCTAGCTACAGGGTTAAGGAAGTAGACTAGTTGACAGATTCAGTGTTTTTATGAACAAATTACTACTCAGGGTTACAAATATTGTTTTGCAGCAGCAAGTTTCTTCACAGGAGGATTTTGTTAATGGAATAAGAAGTTTAATGTTATATAAAAAAAAGAAATCTGTTTTGTCTAGTCTTACCAGATTAACTGGTAAAACAAACACAAAAGTTGGTTCCTCTGGAATATGATCCTGTAGATTTCCACGTGTTGCTGTTAATTTAATGCTTTGTATGTACTTTTACAGCTGGATTCATGAGCTGAAGCTGTTAAATTTAATTTCTAGCAACCCAAATAGCTTATGGTCTACTTTTATTATTATTCATATTTCTGAACCTTAAGCAATAAGACATTGCCTGTAGGGATGTTTTAAACCAACACATGACTAATCCACCCCACAAGAGCACGAGCAAAGGAGTGGCAATATATCCACAGCTGATCCCCAGTGACTTTTTCTCATTATTCCTGCAGTCAAAATAGTATCCTTTTAAAATTAGTGTAATAATAGAGAATAAAGCTTGGTGACTAACCTGATGAACTGTTTAAAAAATTTAATAAAGCAAAAAAGACTAAAAGATAAAGTGGACTGGAAAATGTCTTCTTGGTACCATTCTTCAACTTTGACAGACCCACCTGCTGTGAAAGTAGATAAAGGATATTTCCCACTGAGATGTAAACTTTTTAGACCCTGATCTGCAAGTCACAGTGTGGAAACCAGTCTGAGGTTGGCCTTACTCTCCAACTGGAATTTATTTCAAATCATTTATAATTCTGCAGACCCATACTGGTTTGGATACCGGTATTAATCTTAGTGATAAGGTGTATTTTCTCAAAGCACCACTCTTCTATTAAAGCAACCATTCTCTTTTATATTTAAAGTCTGCTTAAGTATTTCTCAGCAAAATACCAGTTATGCATATTTTTTTTCATGAAAAACAACAGGCAAACTGCAGTTATGTTATTTGATGTATGAGTTATGCTCTAAATTACAGCTGCTTTCAATGTGACTCATTTTGTTAAGGGGAAAGCCTTCATATGGATGATACATCCCCTGTGTCAGACGAATGCTTCAAAGTCTTGCCACCCAAATTCGACAGCTCAGCAAAATTGGCAGGCTCAGGTCTGTGATAATCGTGGTGTGGCCAATCAGAGGCAAAGTGGAACAGGAAAGCAGTACTAGGGATTGTTGCCTAGCATTTCTGTAATATATTTGTTTTTACCAAGGTACAGCTGGTTGTGCAACATTGTAAACTGGCCTCTTACTGTAAAGCAAAACCAACAAACCTGAAAACCACCAAAACGTGTGAGCAGTATAAAATTGATAGCTAATCTGAAAAGTGTATGTTTAATGTTAACATAATGAAATGCAACTTCATTACTGTGCTGCTTAAGGACTATCTTTTGTAAGGTGCTGAGCACTCTTAACTTAAGACATGTAATATTTTATAATAAAGAGCTGTGCAAGGCAAAAAGAAAGACATTTCAATATGCTATCAGGTATAATTAACCAAAATAACAGTGCTTGAGTGCATATATCCTATATGCCAACTTTATGTGAAAGCTACTGAAACTTAAAAGCATCAAGTCCATAAGTCCCTCAGCACCTGCAGTGTCTGAGCAGATTCAGTAGTATTATTTTGTTCTATATAACAAGGCTGTTACGCTAGTAAAGCATTAGCTACTGTGTTTAATATAAAACCTGGAAAGCTAATTAAATGTAGCAATGTGCCCCTCTTGATCCCAATTGGATTTTATAAGCATGTGAGTTAGAAGATGATACATCATGCATATCAATAATGTATGTTAAGTTTAAAGGAACGGTTCCTTTCAATATGTGTGAAAGTCTGCTAGATCAAGGATTTCCAATAATATATTTTCTAGGGAGAAAATTTTCACATGTAAGTGCATGCACATACATACACACACAACACACACACGTATGAGGGAGATATTATTAATACTGAGACATAAGCTTGCACATCATTCACATATATTTCTACCAATATTTACATATTGATGTATCTGCATTTACTATATCTAAATTACACACAGGGTACTTGTTTATCCAGGAAAGCAGCACCAGACATAACCAGTGAACCATCCTTTATAAATACTTGCAAGGACCAGTTTCCATTATGGCTTCTTCACAATTAGTTCGGCAGTGACTCAGGTTCATAAACATGGATGCCTGATATCTTTAAGCATTGTAGTTAACAAGACATTTGTGTGAGGCTAACAGAGAAAATTAGAGAGGATGCATGCTTTGAGTGGGATTGGCAGACATATGGGACTGTGACCTGTGCTTTTCTAGAATGGCTGCACATCTGCCTTAGTTGTCTAACAAGTGGTTTAAGGCTAACAAAAAGATAAGCAGTTCCAAGTCCTCTGAATTTTAAGCTGTCTTATGATCTGTCAGAACTTCTGTTTTCATTTTCTAATGAACAAAACAGAAAGGAAAGAAAGGGCATCCATACATATCATTCTATCTTACTTATTCAGCTGTGTATTTTCCATAATGAAGCAAGGTCAAACAGCTTTTCACTTTGATCAGTCCTTTTGATTTTGTGTCTTCCATGTGGCAGTGGGGAATGTCAAAATCTGTAATATAATCTCATAAAGATTTGTTTTTCTAATTCTTAGAATCATCCCCAGTGTTTTTGTTCAGCCGGAATTAACTATTTGTTCTTTTCCAATTATATATTCTAGGTCTGACAACTTCCCTATTGACACAGTAAGAACTGATTTTGCTGGTTGCCAGAAGTGTCAAAAAACCTCCAAAACTTAATTTTCCAAATTAAAAAAGATAAACCATAAAAATATTAAACTTATATTTTTATACTTTACCTCTATTTGTATTTTGAAGGTAGTTTTATTTTTATTGTTATTTTCACAACAAAGTACATCTGAAACACTGAATTTATCCATAACCACAAAAGCCCAAATTTGAATTACAGGATATCAGCAGGCAGTTGAGAAAACTGACCTCTTTAAACATTTTAGAATGGCTGGAAATATTGTCTGCCAAAAGCACATGGAACACCTCTTAAACAGATGCAGACCAGTGTGCTACAAAGGACGCTGAATTCAAGTGCCCTTTAAAACTGTTATCCACCCTTAAATACAAGCTGAAATGAAAGCCAAAAGACATTCATGAGGCTGAAACACCACAGCTTGGACTTCCTCAAACTGTGTGCTGAAGAAAACCTGGACTGTAAAAAGTCATGAGCTGAGCTTCCATTGACCTTTGCTCTGCCTTCTTAACTGAGAAGAGTGCAGTGCTTCAGTACTGTAGATAACTATAGTCATGCTTCAAGAAGAAATATTCCAGATTCAGGGTACCTGCTAATGTGCATATAAGTACCAGACAGGGTAAAAAAATCAATTCCTCAAAGGTAACATATTTCTACTGGGTAATTAAGCAAAATAAAGTGGTTTAAGAATATAATTTCGTTTTGGTAACAGAATTTTAAATTCTTTTTTTTTTGAAACTCCATACTAGTTCCTTTTTTCGGTGGATGTTCTCTGTTGGTTTCACTGAAATATTGCAGGAAGCTGAAAGATGGAAAACCATCTTCACTTTTGTAGTCCAGGTTCTTTTCTGTAGGTTTAAAGCACAACCTTAGAAGCAGTCCTGTTTTTCCAGATCTCATATTGCAAGGAAAAGGAATAGCATGCTTCATTTCTGACTCTTTCTCCTTTTCTTTACTTCTTTCTTTGCCCTTTTCCAGTCACCAGTTGCAAGAAATTTCTGTATGGCCTACCCAACCTTATACCCTGTTTAATTATTGTATTTCTTACTGAGTTTCACAAGCAAGAGCAGAAGCAATCTGTTGCTATGATCTCAGGGGAACTACCTAAGTTATGTCTTGAGTTTATGACATAACTAACAATTTACAGAAAATCCAGAAAAAAGTATCAAATACTGCTCCCTCCTATCTTCATTGTTGATCTTACCAGGTGCAAGCTGGAGTCTCATAGATGTATATAAACTTGTGTTGTATATGTGAAAGACTTACAACTTAAACTTTACCAATTCCTGTGATCACTGCAAATAAAAAGGCAATTATCTGGTGGCTTTTTGATTCAGAAGCATAATTTGCTTCTTTTTTTTTAAACAACTGTTTTTCACAGCTCAGATTGTTAAGAACTGCACCAAATTCTTCCTGTAACTGTCAGTTTCCAGCTGCTGAGATTTGCATTCTGCCCACATCAGTGAATCTCTGCAAAGCAGTTGTAAGCAGGGTACAGGACCTTCAACTCTTTCTATTGAAGGAAGACAGCAGGAAGGATAGCTGGTAAAATTATTAAGTCAGAAGAGAAAAACTTCCTTGC
The DNA here is from genome assembly GCA_013400775.1 of Chaetops frenatus. NCBI lineage: Eukaryota > Metazoa > Chordata > Aves > Passeriformes > Picathartidae > Chaetops > Chaetops frenatus. The sequence goes on along the minus strand of VZTR01016876.1, from coordinate 5,316 downwards.
CTTCAACATGTAAGAAATACAAGTCAGAGAACAAGGCAACCAAATGCGTCTCAGGAGAGTCACAGAAGGGTTCACTTGCTCCCACTGACATGAAATGAAGGAAAGAGAGAATGTCACAGAGTGGGAAATAGGTGATTAGCATTTCAGAAGAGCTAGGAAGCAAGAATCCCACTGGATTGCAAGTGAGCCACAAATATGATAATTACATTTATTTTTCAAGGATAAAGAAGAGATGTTGTGATGCACTTTAGGGAATACACTAAAGAGAAAATACAGGTAACAAGTTATAACTGGGACAGAGGGAGAGATGTTTTCTCTACGTGGGACAAGCACATAGATAGTGCTTAGTCCTGTGAATTCACATTCCTTTTGAGTAGCTCTGTTGAAATCAGTGCCTCATTCCAGATCAAGGGAAGACAGACTGCAGTGGGCTTTCAGTTTTCACCTAGGTGTTGATTTAGAGAGTAAGGGGGTGTCGGGGACAGGTCTTTATTTTGTAATCAGGAAGGTCCTGAATTTTTAAGGTTTTGAATTGTGGAATGATACTAAGAGGGTCTTCCTCAAAAAGAATCCATTCATGGTGTGTATCGTATGTCAGNAGGTTAGAGGGGGAAGAGCTGAAGCAACTATAGGTGAAGGTAAAGTCAGTACTCAAAGGGAGTGATAACAGTGTCTGCTTTTAACATTCCTCAGCATCATCTCTTTCCTTGAACTGAGGCCCCCCAGTACTTACATAGCAAAGTTCTCTTCCTGTAAGCTGTGTGTAAGAGTTTGATTGCTTCACCATACTGAAGGCAAAATACATACTTTGAAGAAAGCACAGTTCATATTTTAAGGTATTTCATCACTCAAGACCACAGCTGGTCAATACCAAAAAAACAATCAAGAGACTAAGGACTGTCAACAAAGAACAGTTCTCTACATCAGAGAATCAGACACATTTGCACTCAATTAACACTTTGCTTAAAAATAGACAAAGATAAGACCTAAAGAGTGTGGTGCCCAGCAACCCCATCATTATATATACAATAGCAATGCATGGCAGCAGATATCATCATGCCTTACCACTCCATTTGCTATAACAACAAAAGCATCCACTATCAATTCCTTATCATGTTTGGATATATTTGGAGATACTATCATAAAGCTGTCTCTATGATATGGTCAAAGGGATGATAATCTAACTTGTTTTTAAAGTGAAATTTATATAATCTTATTCTTTTCTACTTAAATTCCTTACTAAGTGCTGATTAAGCACAAGCCTCTGTCATGTATGGGTGGGAAAGATGATTTTATGTCACTTTCACTGTTCTTGAAGTTCAACAGAAACTATTTTGGCTGTTGTAGAAGTTAGCTCAGCTTCAAAATTATACAAATCTGTGCCTAGAGCCAAAGATACAGGAATCAGTGGAGTGCAGAAATGCCCAGGACTATCACCTCTTCAGAGAGACCCCACTTCTTTTTTTTATGGCTGGAAGTCAGTTGGTACATAGTTTTTCATTTCTTTTCCATTCCCATGACATGGGGATTTAGGCACACGAGAGAATTCATATCTGCATAGATCAGCTAATCCAGCAGCTGTTTTGCAGCACCTGAGTAGTGCAAACCAGAGAGAATTAGGCTGAGAAGAAAACTTTTATTATAGCAGGTCACAATTCAGTAAAGCATTCATCCTCACCTCAAACATTTCCATCTGCAAAGCAGTATCTGGAGAAGGCATACAGCATTTACAGAACACTCAACAAAAGAGTAAACTCTGTCATTTTCCATGGCAGCTTTCTAACGAAGGAAAGTGCTTGTAGATCAGCAGTAATAACTTTCCTTTTACAGAAGTACAGTTCACTAGAGATGGTTCCCACATGGAGAAGAAATGCCTCAGATTTTTTTTTTTTAGCATTTACTTGGCACTTGGGACCTATTTATTACTTCATATACTTGGATGTAATGGCAGTTAACACACAGTTATGATGGGGAAGCGATGTAGGATTCTAAAAAATACAAATTGCACTACATATTAAACTTTAATTTGCTGCCAATCTCAAGTCCTTCAGCTTTTTTAGGACTGGAGGGCCCTTCCAGAAGTGTGGTGGACATGAGCTATATTAGCTGTTGGTTAAACCCAGTGCTGTTGGATAGCTCACTGGGGGAATAATATCCATGTGTTCTCTCCTCTTTGCACTTCCCTGGTGCTGTGGAGAAGACATGCATAAATAATTGCAGATTTTGTGGAAGTCCACACCTACAATACCTGGCTTCCACAGCCAAGTTCGAGTTAGGTGATTTTCAACATTTGCTTTTGTAGCAATATGTTCTCTAAATCCTAATAGTTTTACTGATCACAGTGAAAGTAGTGGAAAATATGACCACTAATTATAAGATTCAGTGATGATTAAGACACCTGAATTTATAGTCAAAATAATATATGAAAAAAATATATCTGCATGCAAATGTCTCTTCTTGTGCTAGGCACATGAGCTCCAGTGGCAGCCAGGAAAAACTTAGCAAATGCAGTCCTTGGAGAAGGAAAAGCCATTCCCAGCTCCAGGCACAAAGAGAATTACATCACTCTCTAGACTGTGCTGATTAGATAACTACTATCACATCAGCCTAATCACCCTTATTGGTATTCAGTTGCCTAAATTTAACATGCCTGCTTACAAAATTGGAGATACCATCATCCCCTGGATGCCAGTCTAGAGGATTAGCCTCCTGCTGGCCCTGTGACATCTGTCAAATATGCCACAGGTGTGTTGGACATCCCCAAACACCTCAAATTAAAATTCTGTAAATAGGAGTTTATCTTCAGCTTCATCCCTTTAAAAGTTTGGGATGCTTAATTACAGATTAAAGAGGTAATTTCTCTCTCATAGTGTTCCAGTTTGAAAATTGAGAGCAACTTTTTTCTTTCAAGGAAACCAGAACAATCAAATACTTTCTTTTTAGTCCATAGTCCAGTGGTAATGATCCACACCCTGCCTGAGCAGAGTTGAACACTTGTATTTAACTGCAGAAGCTCTCTAGCCATCACTATATTTTTTCCAGGGGTAATATGAATCAGCAGGCTGTGGAGTTACTGACTTTCTTAATCACAGCCACTGACTAGAAAACATTTAATCAGGCAGTGGAAAATTAATTAAGCAGGAGAAACCGACAGCTCCTATTCCCTGAAACCTCTGAAGTCTGGCAGTTTAGAAACACTGTTAGATTCATACCCTTTCAGCCAAAGAATGGAACTGAAACCACATTTCTCAACAGTGATAAGTGCATTGTATACTGTGGAATTCAAAATTATATCTCTGCTCTCTCTTTGTCTTGAGACTGAGTTGTCCATGGATATGCTGAAAAATAAAATTTTTGATACTGGAACAACTTTGATATCCTAAGCTTAAATCCGTAAGAATTTTATATACTGCAGTTAGTTGGGTAAGGAGTCAGAAAATCTGTGCTTTAGAGTTAAAGAGACATTTAGGGATATAAAATCCTCTTTAATCTCCATTAGCCCAGTTCTTAAGTAACTAATTTGTCAGGAAGATAATTGTCTCGTTGATTTTAAATGTTCAAAATTTTAAAAATCTTTTATCGTCAAGTTAGGACTGAATTACCACACATTTTGTATGTAAATCTGTTGTGGATTAGTATTTGATTTTTGATTTTTCTGTCTCATATCTTAAATCATTATACTGCCTAAGGAAAAAGAAACATTGAACACAAACACAAAAGCAAGCATATAATTATTTCATTATATAGTACTGATGTATAAAACTGTAAGAAAATGTCACTGAGAGCTTGCAGGGATGAAGTCAGCTAATCACTGAAGAAATAAATACAGATTGGGAATGCAATGGAATCTGGAAACTATGGCTATTTTTAGATAATGGCATCCTTCCACTCCTTCAGTGATGATACAATAACCTTCAAGTTGGGAACTTACAAGGAACTGGGACTGAGTTCCCTGCAGCACATATAATCTCAAGGACAGTTAACAGAAATGTGGATCTGAAATTTTTGTTTTGTCTTTTAGTATTACCTGCTGGAAAATGGAACAATGGTGTCTTTCTCTTTTTAATTACATTTTTCTTGCCTATCTCTTTAGAATATTTGTAGTTTTTCAGAAAGATGACAGCAATTAAGAATGCATTGGCAGTCTAATAGTGATGAAACACATGAAGTCTAAAAGTTGCCTCTGTGTTCATGAATACCTTTATGCTGCTGAATTGTTTCTCAGTGTTCAAACAATAAATGTATTTAGTGAATTATTTCACTTTTACATATTTAAACAAAAAAACATTCTGTGCTCAAGGGAAAAAACAAGGATACAGTCTGAACTCTACTATACTCAGGTTCAAATGATGAGCATCTTTCAGAAAGAGAAAAAAAGGTCTGTTAGCACTCTTAGGCAAGAATGGATTAATTTTTATCTTAATCTGGTTTATGGAAAAGCATTTCCTCCTCTTTGATGTGGTGTATGCTAAGTGAAAACATCATGCTCTACCCATCAGAATCATGCACGTGGTCACTCTTTCTTTTGCACTGATGTTACAAAATGAGATAGCCTGCATGGCTGGAAGGTATCCATGATATTAAACAGTTCATGGGGCTTTGAAGTGCTGAGAGCAATCATGCAGAGCAACAGGCCACAGGAATGCAAATCATCCACAAAGCCAAAAGTGGAGCTAGCAGGTGGCCTCTTCTATTCATCTGATGTCAACACACTGTTCAGATCAACCCCTTTTAACATCTGGGTAGGCCCACTATTGCTTTTAATTAAATATAATACAGCCATTCAATGTTCTTGCATCCATGAAAATCATGCAGTAAAAAGCGTATCTTGTGTGCACTGAGGGTCACTCTAGTTATACAAATAAATAGTACCATTTAACTGAGATTGTGAGGTAGTTTAAATTTCGTATACCTTCCATATACTGCTCAGTTAGAGTCTCTTTGACATTTCAGTGACTGACCATATTTCCATGGAAAATGTTCCTGCTCCTTCAGAGGATTTAGAAGGGGAAGAAAAAGCCTTGTAATTAACTTTTTCTACCTTTGAAACATTTCCACTGTAGAAGATTTTGAACAGATACATTTGTTCTCAAAATTAGTTTACAGAGAGAATTTAACTGTGTTAACATATAAGCCATGGAAACTGTCATAGTATCTAATTAAATTATTACTGATGTTCCAATCAGTAGCAAAAAAACATCTGTAACTGTAATTCTACTACAGAGAAAGTATAATTAAATCTATTCAGTAATGGGGAGCAAGTTATTGCAGAAGTATACTGCAATGCTTTAGAAAGCTGGAATGCTTCAAATATCT
>VZTR01016872.1:34515-50526 GCA_013400775.1 Chaetops frenatus | reverse complement strand
ATATTAAAGTAGATCAAATCAGATTTCAATCCCTCCAACTTTCTCCTCTACAGCGAAGGCATGTGACAGAAATCTTCTTTCTCTGTTGCATATCAATCTGTTCATAATTAGTTCTCATTTGAGCTACTTTACAATGGGCCATAAGTAACAAAATTTCCTCTACAGTTTGACTAATAGAAGTACTTTCATATGCCTGGCTTTATCTTGTTGCACAGGAAAAAATTGTCACCTGTGTACTCTCCCAGGCAAAGAAATATGGTTTGGGTTGAACAGAACCTTTACAGACCATCCAGTTCCAACCCCACTGCCATGGGCAGGGACACTTTCCCCTAGAACAGATTTCTCAAAGCCCCATCCAGCCTTGCCTTGAACAATTCCAGGGACAGAGCATAATGCTGGCAGTACCAAGGAATCCTACCTGAGAAATCATAATGTTTATTCTTTTAACAGGACTCTATCTTCAGCCTTCTACCTTCCTTGGCCTTTACAGATGATCTGATATTGGGTTTATCTATTTAATGAGAGACCCTTGCTGATACCTTTTTTCTTTTCAGATCACACCCATGCTCCAAATCTGGAAGAGAAACCCCTCTCTCATGGTTTTTGCCTCCTCCCTCTTTTTTTCTTTCCAGGTAGGGCAAGTTAATTAATTCAAGCCTTGTCAGCTACATGTCTCCTAGTCCTTCCTGTCTGCTTAAACAGTTCCCTTTCTGTCAATAAAGAGGAATGTATCTCATCCAACATTTTTTACCTGTAAACTGACTTTAATCCTGCAAGGTGCAGCATGTCAGTAAATCGTGTCATCCTTAACATGCCCAGATGATTCCAGAGGGGTTTACACTTCACAAATGTAAGCATCAGATTTCATGGGGCTCGGTGGAGGCTTGTGCTTACCTAAGATGACACTGTCCCTCACATCATGCTGAGCTAAGGAGTAGAATTTACTTTATAGCACAAAATTGAGAATTCTGAAAGTCTAATTTTTTTTTCATTTTGACTAAAAATATATGCTACAAGAAGATATTTTTCTATGTGCTACCTGCATATCTGGGTAGAGTCATTTAATCAGACAGAATCTATGGAGAAAGAAGAACAAGAAGACAGCTTTGATTTCACTCCTTGCACTCTCAGTTTCTGACCTGACAGCTGTCAAACTTTCGTAAGAGAGGAACACTTTTAAAACTTGGTATTTAAGCAGAAGCTCCCAGGGATGAAACAGTATCTTTGCAAGCACACACTTGTTCTGTCATTCAATCCTGTTTTAAAGTATCCAAAGTTCAGACAAATCCATCAGCCTTAAACCAGTGTGATGAGACAAAAGATCTGGCCCAGTAATGAAGCCTTAAATCCTACTAACAAAAGTGTAAGGACAGAGAAGGTACAGAAAATTAGCATAGATTCACTGTGCCTGTGCTAAATTTTGCTTATAACTGTTGTATTAAACATTTAAAAGTACACTTTCAAAAATGCATGGGGCTTTCACAGCAAAATTGTCAGTGACACTCATGGGCATCACATGATTCATCTCCCACACACAGCCTTGAACATCAAATCTGTTCTGTCCTATAAATTTTCTTCTGCCAGAGTCATCATTACATCTCAGCACCTTCCAGTAGTGCTGCAAACACTGTGAGTCATATTTTTCATGAGTGACTTGTTCTTTTACATATGCTCTTAATTTTTAGGTTTTTTTTTTATTTATAAATAAAGGGTTTTTATGCAGTTATACTTGCCTGAAAAGTAGCTCATTGTCTTCCTTCCTTCCCTTCCTTCCCTTCCTCCCTTCCTTCCTTCCCTCCTTCCCTCCTTCCCTCCTTCTCCCCCTCCCTCCTTCCCTCCTTCCTTCCTTTCTCTTAAAACCAGTTTAACTTGAGAAAAACAATCATATTACTCAGAGTTGTCCACAGAAACTTGGAGTAAAGGAATGAAATGCACAAGTGGGCGATTTTCTAAACCCTACATCTGGTACTTCTGGCCAACAGCTCCTTTTGCTGCTCTTGAGGCCTATAAACCCAAGGATCTCTGTTGCATGAAAAGGTTAAATATTGCCATACATGACTTTTAAAAAATTTCTTTAAACCCCTCCAATTATCAGATTTTATTATTTAATATGACAGCTGTGTCATAGGTCATCTCAGTTTTTTATTTCCATTACTTACTTAGTGTTTCATTGGTCAGATATATACTTTCTCACTGAAGTTCATAAAAAACTTGTATCATGTAACTGTCGTGAATGTGCAATATGTTAGAAGAATATTTTATCTTAAAATGAATAAGATTTAAAAAATCAACTTTTCCCCTAATTAGCAAACTCAAATACTAAGAAGAAAATAAAACCATAATTTAAAGATATCACAAAATATAGTTTTTTAAAAAGATATTTGTGGGGGGTAGTTAGCAACAATATACCAGCATACAGCAACACCCCAGTGTTAAAATAATTAATTTACATAGTGGAATATTATTGACTGAGTTTTAGAAGAACCTGTGTATTTTAAAAAATTCATCTATCATTGGTCTGATATATATGAACAATTCCTATAGCACAGACTGTCAATGTAGCATTGAGAGTGAGGTCTAGAACTATTAACAAGATTTTAATCTTTCATTACCTGAGGTGTTCAATGGCCTTTTGCTTTGCTGTGAAGAAGCTGGACAATTTACAGAATTGCATCCTCCTGGAAGTAAAAATAAAAGGGTACTCAGCACAACAAATCATATTAGTCTAAGGAAGTCTGAATATTTACCTTATTACAGGGGAAGAACAGGAAGAATTTAGTAGTCAATGTGAATAATAGAGTAAGAAAGAATAAAAGGTGTGAAGACCTTAGATAACACAGTTTGTGAATTTGAAGAGAGACTTTTTTCCTGGCACCAGGTTTATAACCTCTTTTCCATCCCCAACACCACATCAACAACAATAAAATTCTGAGCTCTCAGCACCTCCAAAAATGGGTGGTGAGAAAGCATACGCCTGGAAATCCAGTCTGGCATTTTAAGATGTGGGATGAAGCATTTCCAGAACTGCAGAGGAAAAGAGATGTTTTCAACAAAGTGACCACCTTTTGGTCACTCATAAGTCTCCTGTCAAGGATTAGGTGACCAAAGATGAAAAATAGGGTAAATTACTTCTAACAGAAGTGCCAGGTCATGTGCATCAAACAGACCAAAATGTATTTTCTTTCTCTTTATTCAGGGGATGTAAATTGTGCTTTAGAAGCAAAGATTACTCTGCATGGTGCAATGGAAAAGAATCCAGAACTTTTAAACCCAGGGAGCCTTTGAAAGCTATTTTTAAAATTGGTTTTTCCTGCAGGGTTCTACTGAGCTTAATGAACCTAGTGGGCTTGGCAGGCAGTCCTGCTGGCTCGTGCAGCCTGTGGGAAGTGGGGTTACTCTGGAGATCATCCATCTCCATGTCACATCTCAAAGCAGCAGCTCTACCAGATGTGCTAATGGAACAGTTCTGTCAGCCCAGTAGATAAGCACTTATATTTTTAAATTCTTCGCCTGCTAAATTTAAATTATCCCTGTACACTTAAAACTACACACACATAAATGCACACCCACACACATGCTAACAGACAAGTCACCAACAAGCCCAGCAAGCATAATAGTGTGCAGATGAGGGCTGGTCAAGCCATTTGCCCATTCTTTGCAAACCCCAGTTCAAAGTAGGCATTTCATTAAATCTGTATTGAAAATATCTCCTTCACAGAAGGAGTTTGTGTAACTATTTCTAGATGCATTGCTACTCCTNAAAAAAAAAAAAAACAAGCCAAGCAGTTTAGGTCTTGTAAAAGTCATTAAAAGTTTTTAAAAACTTTACACTGTAAGATCTTAAACTCTCACCAAAACTAAACAAATCAGTAGAAATTAGTATTAAATTGAGGTACTATGATGAAATATTTTTATTCTTACCAGAAAATAGAGCATCGATTGCAAAGTTTGCATTCAGAAAGGAAAAAAGTGCCATTATGTGCCCCAGAGCTGAATATAGGGAGCACACTATAATTTACTTGTAGAAATAATTGTGGTATTGGTAAAACCCATTTGATCTCCCTCTGTAAGCTCATAAAGTCTGCTTGTCCTCTCAAGTTCCCTTGCTGCTAACTTGCCCTTTAATTAAAATTCTCTAGGACATGGAGGAGAAACACTGTCTTCTTGGCATCTCCAGTGGAATCAATATCAATATTTTCACTGATTTCATTGGAGAACAACCAGTCCTTATGATATACTAAAAAAACCTAATCAGGACATTTATAGAAAGAGCTGTACACTATGAAGAGTTGTGTAAGTGCAGGGACAGTCCAGTAAGATCCCAAAAGGGACTTACAATCCAGCCTGAAATTATGGAAGCCTTCTTTCACTTTGCCTTTTTCCCTTGATGGTGGGAGTGTTTCAAAGAAGGTTTGATCTTGATATCATAGGCTGCAAAGCTGGAAAAAGACAGCTATGCAGGGGGCGATACTGATGGTCTAAACTTGTGGCACCTATTGATTAACATAACTGTGCCCGAGTTTTCTTAATATGGCTTTATTGCCTGTTCCTACATTTACACTTGACAAGCACAGACAAGAAAACTAATTTATGTTTCCAATGGATAGGCTTCAGAAGCACGCAAATGTACACAAAGTATTTTGGTAGGGCATTTTCACAGTGTCACTTCTGTAGGAACACCTAATATGCCACTGCAGACTACAGACTAAAATGACTGGAGAGGAGTGTAGCCCAAGCCAATGCCTGAGAACAGGACTGCTTTCATAAGCCTTTTCTCTAACTCCTGTTATGGGTTCTGGCCTTTGCATTTTTTAGTTTAACATGGTTTCACTGGAGTATGAACCAAAGAGATTGCAGAGCTAGGAGACCTTTGAATAATGGGAAGAGGTGAACTGAAAAATTGGATTTCTTCAAGCTGTGTGGCCCAAGTGCTCAACCTAAACCTAAGTAGCCATATTTATCTCCCCACCCAGCCTCCCTTCATTATATCTGTTGCTACAGATGGTCAAAACTCTTTATTAGACACTGAATTTTTTCAGTTTCAAAACCCAACAAGTTGCAGGCTCTATAACTTTTGAGGAGTGAAAATTAGTCATTTTTATCTCACAGGCAAAGAGCTTTGAAGATTACATGACTTGAGTAGCAACAGCAACAGAATTCATAAAAACGGAAATGCCTGGCCTTCTATTTAAAACATAATAATAATTAGTTCACTGAAACATCCAGACTTAGTGGGGGAGGAGGGGAGGGAAGATTTTGGAGGCTATTTTTGGCTTAGTTTTGGTGATTTTCCAAGACTTTAATTGTGTTGAAAAATCAGATATGTGGGGAAAAAACTCTGATACTTAGTGTTATGACTGGCTAAAGGGAGTTGAGACACTGAGTCCAACCTTTTGCCTCATCAACATACTTTTTGAATACTCCCAGGGATGATGACTACACCACTTCCCTGGGCAGTCAGTTCCAGTGCCTGACTACTCTTTCAATGAAGGATCTTTTCCTAATATCTAATCTAGACCTTCCCTTGATGAGGGTGTTGAAAAAGAAATTTCAGATGCCTGATCCGAACAAGTCTAAGGAACTACATTTGTGAAAAGGCTTTTAGCTTGTTCTCGTTCAGTGTGCTTCAGAAAAGACTTAAGCTTTTGTTTTCTCATAAGCTTCTTCCTGTCATTATCAGTTTATGAAAATGCATTCTTTTAACTCAAATCTCCTTAGTTTAATTTTGCTGACATCTTCCAGATAATTTTAATAGAAGTTATTCCAGGAGGAAGTGGTGTCTTCAGACATAGGGAAGTATACAAAATATTACAGAAAAGAGAAAACTACTTCCTTCTGCCTGAGAAGTGTGACAAATCTGTAGCTGCTTCTTAGAAAAACAGGAAAATGGGAGATGGCAAGCATCTTGGACTGTCTGTGAAGTTGAAAAAAAATGTATTCACAGGTTGGTTACAGTTTGGTCTCTACCATTTCAATATCAGTGAAGAAGGCATAATTAAATTAATTATGGAAAAAATATTTTTCAAGATATTACCTGATAGAAACCAAAGATGCTTTCAAAAGTTCAGATGAAATTTTGCCCTGAAAACAATAAGAACCTTAATAACAATAGAAAATGCTATTTGGAGATGTTGAAGCTCCGGATTCATTTCACTGACTGTTGAATCTAAATGCAAATTCATGCAGAAAGGTCTAAGAGGCAGAATGTGAAAATTATTTTTGCAGTACAACTTTAAAACTGGAAGATTAAATCTTCCATTTGTACTTTTTAATGGAAGGTAGATATCTCACAGTATGAGAGGGGGTTAAATTTCCAGTGAAGAAATGTACAAGAGTTGACAAGTAAAACTTTGCAATTCTTGCAAAAAGTTTATATGTGCATCAGATCTAGACTGTGGCAAGGTGGTTTTGACCTGCCTTTGTTTTGGGAAAATGGATTAAAATGTGAAAAAAAGTATTTCAATACTCTAGGAAGTTTCATTCTGCTACCTCCTGAATTGTCACATTAGCTTGTATCTTGTGTCATATGACTTGATATATACAAGCATAATTCAGCAAAACATGATGTAAAAGATTTGTGTCGTGGTGAAACTTTGGAAAAAAAAAGAAGAAATAATTACTTCAGAAGAATTTCTCTGCCTGGGAGATAATGGACCACCTCCTTCTTCCTTCTAAATCACTCAAAATGTTGTTAACTTTTCAAATCGCTGCAGAATTACAGCATACTGATAATGTAATCGTAATCACAAAAACTCAGCTAGACATCACCCTCAACACAAAAAGAGCAAAGAATGTAAAAGAGAAGCTCACAGCTCTGCATTAGTCTTACAACTCGGCTCTGCACAAATACAATCACACACTTGAATGTTCCTAACATTAGTGTTATGGATCAAAAGAAATGTGTAACTGTCACAAAGATGCTCTGAGAAAAATGCACTGGTCCAAGGAAAATGGAAGCATGTTGTAACTGATTTGCTACAGGTGTTGGATAGAAACCTATAAAATAGTGTAGAAATAAGATCTCTATCAATGTCAAGGAAAAAAATTATAGTAGGAGTTAGTAGGAGTAAAATATGTATCACAGATTAAACACCTATGACATTTAGAGATGTCATAGATTCTAACTCTCTTTAGAAGGGTTTCAATATGGCTTTAACTAAAACCCTAAAAACTAGTCTTAAACAAAAACAAGTGAAAATAGGAATCTTTCTATTGATTTCAGAAGAAGTTTGATTGGATGCATATTACATTGTCTTTATACAGAATCCTTCACTGTAACAAACTGAGCTGGAACATAGGTTATTTAGACCAAAAGGTGCTTTTGAGGATTTTGTTGGTTTTGTTTATTTGCATTTTTTAAACCAGTTTTCAATTTGTTTCTGTGACTTAAATACATTTTTTTATTTATTCTGTTTCATTTATATGTAAAATAGAACAGCTTTTCTCCTGTCTTTTGGCAATCAGGGTTTTTTCCACTCAAACAGCCTTGTATTTATTCTGTAAGAAACTATTCACTCATGTGAAAAAAATTCTAGCTCTTCCAATTTTCATTTAATTTGCTTTAGTACCTTGGAGTGACTCAGAGATTCAATTTTTCCAAATACATAATTTTTAGCTTTACTGCTTGAGTTGTAAGTAGCAGAGGAGGCAAAGAGCAGCATCAGAATAACAAGGTGCACAAATAATATTGTTTTGTTATCAAAATTAAGAGCTGATAAAGTTCTTTAGTGAATCACGATAAAGATGTACTATAATGGGAAGTTGTTAGTGATATTTTTTGTTACCTCACTATGAAGCTTTAAAGAACATTCTAATCCCCAAACTCAGGCTTATTAATGTGCCCTATTTTCCCATTTTCCATTCTTTTTTTTTTTTATTATTTTTTTGTTTAGAAAGGGGAAATGATTGTAACACAGATTGAGTGCATTTGCACTGCAATTCTTTGCAGTTAAAACCTGCAAATCACTTGCTTTTGGCTCTCTGGAGATATTTCAACACTGGACAGATAATTAGAATTAATCATGAAGTAATCTTTAGAGATCTACCCACATCTGGACACCAAACCTAACAACACCATGCTGTTGCATTTCACTATGACTGCAGAATCTTTTTTCACCATGCATGGGCTCTGACTCATACGACATTCACTTCCTAGACTATCTATTGAAAATACCCACATTCATAGTGAATTAGGCTTTCAAAACATCACCATGCCTCTTTTATTGTAGCTGATGGTTTTTTGGCTGGCTGAAAGTATCACAGAGCAGTAGGACATGCAAATAATCCATAGGTAATTCATAAGACATAGAACACTTAACACAGAAAAGGCCCATTAGAGAATGACTCATGATACCCATTTTATGCACATTTTTAGGATAAGAATAGTTGCTTACCTCTTTCTTCCCTTCCCTTTCCCTTCTTGGCTGTACAAGTGCTTAAACAATAAACTTAAGATAGCTAAAGGTAAGTGAGATGAATGCCTTCATAAAGAGCATTGAACGAAGAAATCTGGGTTGATAAGACGAGGCCAACAGTATGAGGTTCAACAAGGCCAAGTTCTGGGTCCTGCACTTTTGTCACAGCAACCCCATGCAGTGATACAAACTGGGGGAAGAGTGGCTGGAACAATGCCCAGTGGAAAAGGACCTGGGGGTGCTGGTCAACAGCCAGCTGGACATGAGCCAGCGTGTGCCCAGGTGGCCAAAAGGCCAGTGGCATCCTGGCCTGTGTCAGGAGTAGTGTGGCCAGCAGGGCCAGGACAGTTATCCTCCTCCCCCTGTACTCAGCACTGGTGAGGCTGCACTTTGAGGGCTGTGTTCAGTTCTGGGGCCCTCACTTCAAAAGGACTCTGAGGGGCTGGAGTGTGTCCAGAGAAGGGAAACAAAGCTGGTGAAGGGCCTAGGAAGTAATTTCTGTGAAAAGCAGTTGAGGGAACTGGAGTTGTTTAACCTGAAGAAAAAGGCTCGGGGGGAACTTTATCACTCTCTACAACTCCCTGAAAGGAGGCTGTAGCCAGGTAGGGTCTTTTCTCTCAGGCAACCATCAACAGGACATGAGGACATGGCCTCAACCTGCCCTGGGGAGGTTCAGATTGGACATCAGAAAAAATTTCTTCACCGAAAGGGTGGTCAAGCATTGGAATGGACTGCCCAGGGAGATGGTAGAATCACCATCTGTGGGGGTGTCCAAGAAATGTCTGGATATGGCATTTAGTGCTGTAGGCTTCTTGACAAGGTGGTGGTTGGTGAAAGGTTGAACTCGATGATCTTGGAGGTCTATTCCAGCCTTGAAGATTCTGAGTTTGGGAAAGGGAGACTTTATTTTATGTCTGCAGATATAGCCATGAACTCCTAGCAATATAGCAACAGGAGCGGAGTATATGACTTTGCTATGATGTGAGTGGTCTGAACAAAAAACCCCAAAAGAAGCCCCCAGTGTACAAAATGCAGTTACAATATAAGCACAGTGAATGGATAGGACAATAACAAATATTCCAGGATTTATCTCATGCATATATACCCTTCTCAATTCATCTGTTTCTACATGAATCTGTTACCTTTCTGCAACCTTCACCACGTACCTTTGTTAGCCTTTTATGACACCATCATGTCCTTATTTTTTCTTCCCTAAACTGTTGTTATTCTGCAATTGCTGAAGTTCTCTGGAGCTTTCTCTCTGTTGTACTAGTGGCAGCCTGGGAGGGGAAAGGGGCTTCCTGATGTGGAGGTGCAGCTTAATGAGCATATTATGTGTCCATTACAAACAGTCTTCACGTCTTGTATGTGATTCTAACTTTTGAGGGCGTTTTTCTTTTTACAGACTATTTCCTAAGTTATATCTCAAAAAAAAAAAAATCCAACTCCTCCAGCTCTTTTTCAGATTGTTTCTTTGAGGTTATGTAGTTAAGACAGAAAAAAGAAACATTAAGACTCTGATTTACAACACTGTGCTGTCCAGTGGCATTCAGCAAAGATTCAGATTTTCTCCTTCCAGCACAAGCTCTCTGATGCCTGGGGAGATCTGCAGCTGAGGAAGGAACTGTAACAGGTAATGTTTTGTACCGTACTAGACTTCTCCCAAAACAAAACAAAAAAGTGCTTCACAAACTACTCATTGGTGTCCTGAATAAAGTGGTGATGATATTAGCTCTTTCTATCTGTCTTTATTAGTCTTTTATTCCCAAGGCACACGTAAAAAAATTTCATCATGTTTCTGTTAGCTGGGGAACTTTATGTCAGTAGAATGAGACAGGTGGCATGAATGGGAAATCAGATTTGAGGCTACAGACTTTAATTTCTGACATTTTGCAAGAAAAGAAATCCCTTTGGCTAAGTTTTTATGGCTTCATGTATGACATTTTGTCATTAAATTTGACTTGAGATTGGGTGCTATTTCTACCAGGAAAAAAAAAAAGAGAAATATGTCAGAGAAGAATATGTGAGAGCAGCTCTTTCTTCTAGGGATTGTTTAAATGTTGTTTTTGTCAGTATTGAAGACTGAAACCCACAGTATTGCAACAGACTATAGAGATTACTATAATTTTTAAAATAAGCATTGCACCATACACTGTTCGAAGCTTCTTTTTCTGCCTAACTCAAAATTTTCCAGATAAAACATTCCTTGAGTGAAGATAACAGAAGACTAAAAAGAGTATAAAAATAATAACTGTAACATAAAAAGACATCTGTTCTTGCAAAGAAATGTATTTTCTGGTGGTAAGAAGCACACATTTAATAAAAAATGCCTGATAAATGAATTTTGATGAACCAGGGACTAAATAACCAAGGAAAGAAGTAAAAAGATCACTCAAAGAATTTCTAAGGAGGAAGTAGACCAGATTTTGCAACTAGCCTTGGATCACAAAGGCCAAAGAAACAAAAGGTTTGTGATGTGCCTATTTTATTGATCCAAATTTGGCTAGCTAAAGATCAGGTCCTATCACTTACCCTAAGAATAACTTAGGTACCACAGGAAGCTGGCAAAGTGCTTTTAAAATGTTCACCCAAGCAGTAAAGTAATACTATGTTTTCCCTTTCCCAATAAGTAGCTGAATGTATACATTTTCCATAGGGTAAGTAGGCACATGAATGAGATCCTGGTGTGCTAAACAGAACTTTCAATTTACCTCAACAGTTGACACTGTTCAATATGCACACACCAAAAACCATTTTGGCATTTTGCCAATGTCTGGATGTTGGGAAATTCTACTTGTCAACTTGTACTTGCCAAAGACCAAAAGGCAGTCTCATTTTTCAGAATTAATTATTTTTACAGTAGCCCTGTCTGTGGTCGATAGACTCTCCGAGACTGTGTGAGATTCACATTCAGTTCACTCCTCCTAGGGACATTTGGATCNAAAAAAAAAACCCAAAACATTTATTTGACTGTTTTAGCCAACAGGCTGGAGAGAAGCTGCTCTGGGATGGGTGGATGAATGATTCTTGTGGTCTGTTTTCATTCTTACCTGGAGTAACAGTGCACATCATCTTGCATGCATGGCTAATATATTCCCATTGGGAGCAAAATGATGAGTGGGATTCATTGGAGGTTTATGCTTGCTTCTGAGAAGTTTGTTCATCGTAACCTGCATTTGATGCATGCCATGCTTGTGATGTATTTTTGTAATAAGGATGGGTAATTATGGGTTAAAAAAAGAGAAAGAAATGAATAAATAAAATAAATTTCTTGTCTCATCCATCTAACCTCTTTTTCTCTGTTTCTCTGGTTATCAAAATCCCAAAACTATACATATATATGTGCATAAACAATATAACGAAAACAAAACTAATTAGATGTTACACTTTCTGTTACATATGTATTAAATGTTACAGTTTGCATTTAAGGCCTGAAGACCTTGCGGCTATGCACAGTTTGATAAAACTCCGAGTTTGTGTATAGACGTCAAGTCTGTTCCACCTCGGAGAGTTGCTGCCATAAGTTTAATACATCCTTTTCCATTTTATTTTCCATTATATATATATTATTCAGGGAAATTTGGTAACTAAGATAAGTCCTTAGACTAGAGGCATGGGGGAAGGTATCAGACAGAAACAGTACCAATGCACAGATGGCTATGTCGCCTGGCCTTCAGCTTTAAACCTAATAGGCCACCTGAGGCAAGATGACACACATCCTGTCACATCACATGGTTTGATAATGCAAGAAGCATTATCACAAAGAAGCATGGATTCTTAGCATGAGCCAGTGATTAAACAGAGAACAGCAATTTCTGTTCAATGGGCTTGGCTAGTGCTTTTGAAAGGAGGAGTTAGATGTGGGTGTTTACTAAGCCAGAGAGAAAGGATTGCCTTTTGTTTGGGGAGGTCTTTTATAAAAAGAGCTTACAGTAATGAAATGCATAGTGAGTACATATAAATTGAATTCCTCACCAAGGCTCAGGTGTCAGCCACTGTAAATTTAGATTTATGTTCCTTTTAACTGACTGTTAGCATAAGCAATTCATTTCACCAGACTCAGAAACCTTCTGGCAGCAGTACATATATACCGTACATTTTAATTTTCTTTTCATCATACAACTAAGAATAGAGCTGTGTTATGAGTAAAAGAAAAAAATGCAGAATCCTTTTGATCTTTACGAGAATAATTTTGATTACTGAAGTATGAACAATGTATTATTTTTGTCAATCTCTAAACAATCACCGTGGACATTGATTTCTGTTAAATGTTATTGGAAATATACATGAAGAAATCCATTATTTTGTAGGCATGGACCTTTTCCCCTCAGTGTTTGATTTTGACTGTGACATTTGGAAATAAGAGCTAGTAGTCATTGAAAAATGTGTTTAATTTAAATGATTCTTAATGTGAAATTGATTTTTTTTTAATAGAAAGTTCAACTAAGCTACAAAGAGTATACAATAAATAAAATTCTTAAAAGATAAAACAAAATAAAACTTTTTTGATAGCATATTTTAGCAAAAGTTTAGGGTGGGTTTTTTTCTTCATTTGTTTTTTCATTAAAATGGTGCCTATGAAGGCCATTCCGTTAATTTTACACTAGTAAATTGGGAAAGCCATAGTCTTATACTGAAGCTATGTAACTGATCATCTCATCTATCCATACTCCAGAATTGCAAATAACATTTTATGAATGAACTTCTCCTGGAACAGCTTTCTGCTTTTAATGCTGTAGTGGGGCCCTTCATTGCTGCAGGTGCTGCTATTCTTTTGAAAAATACTTAGATTTCTGTGAAGATCTAGAACTGCAATTCTTATATGGATTTTCATTCAAGTTCTGAACATAACTATTTCTGAAATGGAAATGTGTCCTTCCATGGTGGGTTGACCCTGGCTGGACACCAGGTGTTCACCAAAGTTGCTCTATCAGTTCCCTCCTTAGCTAGAAATGGGAGAGAGAACTTAACAAAAGGCACATGTATGAGATAAGGGCAGGGAGAGATCTCTCACTAAGTACGGCCACGGGTGAAAGGGACTTAGGAAAACCAATCAGAGCAGAATGGGATAATAAGAGAAACGTCTTCAGAAATTTTCCCCCAACCCCTCCCATCTTCCTGGGCTCAATTTCATTGTTGATTTTCTCAGCCTCCTTTCCTCCAGCAGCATGGGAAGACAGGAGTAGGACTCCTCACACCACTCTCTTGATCCATGGAGCCCCTCCCTAGGGGTTCCTGTGAACATCTCCAACATGAGTCTTTCCCACAGGCCGCTGCTCTTCACAAACTGCTCCAGCATGAGTCCTTTCCTCAGGGTACAGTCCTTCAGAAATAGGCTGCTTCAGTGTGCCTTCCCTCTGCTCCAGCACCTGGAGCACCTCATCCCCCTCCTTCATTGACTTTGGTACCTGCAGGATTGTTTCTTTTACATATTCTCACTATTTTCTCTATCTTCAATTTTCTTTTCTGCAAGCTTGTTGTTTTTTTGGTTTTTTTTCCTGTCCTTAACTTTGTTAAGCCCTGAGGTGCTCCCACTGTTGTGGATGGTCTCAGCCTTGGCCAGCGGTGGGTCTGTTTTGGAGCCAGCTGGCATTGGTTCTGTCAGACACAGGGGAAGCTTCTACCAGCTTCTCACAGAAGCCACCCCTGCAGCCTCCCACTGTGGAAACCTGTCCATGCAAAACCAGTACACTTCTCTAACTTGAAACATTCTGACATAATCCCTACAATCTTGAAAAAACAGTTCTGATACTTCACCGCCTAGTCACAACTTGGGAGACTTGCCAATTTTTCAGTGACAGTCTCTGAAATTTCAGAAGGTGTCATAAAAAGGGAGTACTGATTTAATAAGACATTATTAGATCAATAAGAATCCTCTTATGTCCAAAATGTCTTTTACTTTAGGTAAGGAACAGATTGAACCAATATGTGAACATGTCTAGGCTCTGTCTAAAACTTATCAAGATACTGACTTTTGTTTGATATAAACTGCAGGATAATATTCTAAAAACCTTTGCTAAATATTCATTTTGAAGAGAAAATAACCAAAGATGAAATATAAATATCTCTTTAATTTTATACCCTGAAACCTATGTTTAAATCCTTATTTTATATAATTTTACAAAGATTCCCTAAATGCAAATATGAAACCATTTAGATTTCATAGCTAAAATTTCTGCCATATTCACCGAGACAGTGTCACTAGTCCAATATTTTTTTTTTGACATTTTGACATTAGAAGCATGATAGTCATATACATCAGGGGAGTATTTCTGGAATAAAAGTTAAGAAATTCTCTAGAAAAAAAACCCTACAGTGCAAATCTTTGTTCTTCTTTCATCTGCTGCATATTCCTGTGTTTGTTTCAATGTAAAAGGTACATTAGCCCTGTCACCACTCTGGTAGGATTCCCAGAGACACGGAGAGAAATAGCACATATAAATAAAACTATGCTACAGGTAGGTAGGTTTGCCTGCTCATAAGATAGGAAGGTCTTTGTATTACAGAGCATCTTCTAATGCTGACCCCACTGACGCCACTGACACAATGCCTCTTGACTGGTGTTTCAGGACTTGTCCAGTGAATCTTTGCTCTGCTAGTGCAAAAAGCAGCTTCATTTTAAAGGAATAACTGATGCTGGGCCAGGATCATATACATTTAATTGATAAAACTGTATGCCATTTTAGAAGTTCTTACACAGAATTGAATAATATCATACAATACTGATTTTAATGATCTTATGAAATTTATTAAAATCTGATGAGAAAAGTGTTTGCTTTCACTAAGTAGAAAAAAGTCATGCAATTTTTTTTCTCCAAATCAAAGTAAGGGTGGCAATAGCTGCATCTTGTCAAACAAGTTGTTATGACCATACAACAGCATTAGATACTCAGCCAAAGAAAGCTGAGTGATAAGCCAAAATGACAAGAGCTGATTTTGTCTGACTGCCTTAGAGACACTTACTGATTGTGTCTAGATTTGCCATCTGCCCAACTAGGAAAAAAAAATATTTCTGTCAATAAACTCTGATTCTTATGCTGACATGACAAAGGGCTCTGTTTGTAGCCAGAGCATTACAGGTTAATATTATAGATGTTTAGGCATATAGCATATAGTAAATCCAACTGGATTGCTGAATACCAGTTTGACTTCAATAAAACTGACAGGTCACATTTATTCTTACAAGCAATCTGCTACATTTACTACTGTTTCAGGCACATTTTGGCACATTTTCCTCTGCAAATGCTATTTTAAATAATACAATAGTTCTCACAAAGACCAGTAGCCATTAATGCAGTAGTGATCAAACATATATGAAAATAAACTAAATATTCTTCAATTTAATCACTTTACTTTCTAAAAGAACCTGGTTCACTTAAAGCACTTTCAGTATTATAACATATGAGCAGCCCATGAAAAAACCATTCAGAAGTCTTTGCATGTTAAATGCGATGCAGGTCAAGCAGTTCCTGTCTTTCGCATTAGAGGTCTGAGGACAGAAAGCAGGAAGCACAGAGGCTCTCTGAGTGTGGCACACCAGCTCTTTGGCCCTGGAAGGCTAACCTGAGTCAGGGAACTCAGGGTAGTTAGTGGAGGG
>VZTR01016872.1:9407-33934 GCA_013400775.1 Chaetops frenatus | reverse complement strand
AGATTTCATAGCTAAAATTTCTGCCATATTCACCGAGACAGTGTCACTAGTCCAATATTTTTTTTTTGACATTTTGACATTAGAAGCATGATAGTCATATACATCAGGGGAGTATTTCTGGAATAAAAGTTAAGAAATTCTCTAGAAAAAAAACCCTACAGTGCAAATCTTTGTTCTTCTTTCATCTGCTGCATATTCCTGTGTTTGTTTCAATGTAAAAGGTACATTAGCCCTGTCACCACTCTGGTAGGATTCCCAGAGACACGGAGAGAAATAGCACATATAAATAAAACTATGCTACAGGTAGGTAGGTTTGCCTGCTCATAAGATAGGAAGGTCTTTGTATTACAGAGCATCTTCTAATGCTGACCCCACTGACGCCACTGACACAATGCCTCTTGACTGGTGTTTCAGGACTTGTCCAGTGAATCTTTGCTCTGCTAGTGCAAAAAGCAGCTTCATTTTAAAGGAATAACTGATGCTGGGCCAGGATCATATACATTTAATTGATAAAACTGTATGCCATTTTAGAAGTTCTTACACAGAATTGAATAATATCATACAATACTGATTTTAATGATCTTATGAAATTTATTAAAATCTGATGAGAAAAGTGTTTGCTTTCACTAAGTAGAAAAAAGTCATGCAATTTTTTTTCTCCAAATCAAAGTAAGGGTGGCAATAGCTGCATCTTGTCAAACAAGTTGTTATGACCATACAACAGCATTAGATACTCAGCCAAAGAAAGCTGAGTGATAAGCCAAAATGACAAGAGCTGATTTTGTCTGACTGCCTTAGAGACACTTACTGATTGTGTCTAGATTTGCCATCTGCCCAACTAGGAAAAAAAAATATTTCTGTCAATAA
Organism: Chaetops frenatus; assembly: GCA_013400775.1. NCBI lineage: Eukaryota > Metazoa > Chordata > Aves > Passeriformes > Picathartidae > Chaetops > Chaetops frenatus. Next base: position 33,067 of record VZTR01016872.1, on the reverse strand, counting down.
ACTCTGATTCTTTTACTCTTAAAAATATCTTCAGTGTAGAAATGTAGTTCAAATGCTGACATGACAAAGGGCTCTGTTTGTAGCCAGAGCATTACAGGTTAATATTATAGATGTTTAGGCATATAGCATATAGTAAATCCAACTGGATTGCTGAATACCAGTTTGACTTCAATAAAACTGACAGGTCACATTTATTCTTACAAGCAATCTGCTACATTTACTACTGTTTCAGGCACATTTTGGCACATTTTCCTCTGCAAATGCTATTTTAAATAATACAATAGTTCTCACAAAGACCAGTAGCCATTAATGCAGTAGTGATCAAACATATATGAAAATAAACTAAATATTCTTCAATTTAATCACTTTACTTTCTAAAAGAACCTGGTTCACTTAAAGCACTTTCAGTATTATAACATATGAGCAGCCCATGAAAAAACCATTCAGAAGTCTTTGCATGTTAAATGCGATGCAGGTCAAGCAGTTCCTGTCTTTCGCATTAGAGGTCTGAGGACAGAAAGCAGGAAGCACAGAGGCTCTCTGAGTGTGGCACACCAGCTCTTTGGCCCTGGAAGGCTAACCTGAGTCAGGGAACTCAGGGTAGTTAGTGGAGGGTTTAGGGAGCTGGGAGAATCACCCACATGGGATGCAGTCCTAAGGTGTCCCATCAAGAAGAGCAGAGGAGGTTTGGCCATGTCAGTATTGAGTCTAGCCCAGATCCCCATTCAAACCCAGGGCAGGTCAGCAAGGAGGATTCAGGCAGAGAGCAAGAGCAAGGGCCTGACCAGCTCCCAAGACAGGTGGGGAGGCACCAGAAGAACTTCTGACAGCTCCTTCTCACAACGTAGCTGCTTTTCACCGCAGCCTGATCCAGGGTCACAGCTGCACAGTAACAGACTGCTGACTTTGCAAACCAGCTGCCAGCCCTCAGGGAAGGGGTGAGGCTGCAGAACTTGCTGGTGCTATCCAGCACCTGGACACAGCCTGGGACATCTGGACATGTGTGTGGTTTGGGTTCAGGTGATGAGAAAAAAAGGAGCTTTACAATAACAGGAGGAGATCTGGCAATGTGAGAAGTTGAACTTGTCATAAACAAGGCCAACGTATCTGTACACTGGCCCACATTAGACAAAGTATTGCCCAACATATGGTGAAGAGAAGTGATCCTTCCCCTCTGCTCACCACTGGTGAGGCCGCACATAGAGTACTACGTCCAGTTCTGGGCTCCTCTACAGGAGAGGCATGGACATACTGGAGAATCCAGTGAAGGGCTACAAAGATGATAAGATAGCGCAGTAGTTATTGAGGATAGGCTTAGACTTGTGGGATTGTTTAGCCAGGAGAAGAGAAGGCTCTGGGGGAGCTTATTATTAAATGATGAGTACATAAATCACATATATAGATAGATAGATAGATATAAAATATATTGTATATCACATATAGCAGATAAATAATAGTAAGTGTCTAAATACCTGAAGGGAGAATACAAAGAGAACAGAGCCAGGCTCATTCAGTGGCATTCACCAGTGACAGGGTGAGAAGAAATGGACATGAACTGAAACATAGGTTCATGTAACATCAGGAAAACTTTTATCCATGTGAGGATGATAGAACAATGTCACAGCCTGCCCAGAGAGGTTGTGAAGATATTCAAAAGCCTTCTGGACATGGCCCTGGGCTCTAGGTGGCCCTGCTTGAGCAGAGGTAGTGGACTAGATGACCTTCAGAAGGTTTTTCCAACTTCAAGCACTCTGATTGTGGGATTCTTCTGGGATGAGGAGATTCAACTGGATTGGCTGCAGCAGCACTGCCTTATTTACCTAAGGCCCCTGCACCCTCAGGTCACCTCATTCCTCTGGGTGGGCTGGAGCACCTTATTTGCATCCTGCCTGGGAACTGTTCTCTTCCTTTCTCTGAAGCACAGTGTGACTGACCCCTTAATGACACAGAAAGGAATGAGACAGGTGGGGAGTGCTCCCATATTCCCACTAAGTTAAACATCCTCCTGAGAAATGTTTCTTTCAATAGTTTCTGATTGGGTGACACAGGAAATGCAGGCTCCTACCTACGAGACTTTGCTTACTAGACTACAGTGGTGAATTATTTTAATATGTAAAACAGGGGAGAAGACAGGAAGGAGGAAGGGTTCTTCTTTTCCACTTCCAGTGGTGATATAAACTGAGAGGTGTGTTTATAGATATAAATACCAGTATTTCAAGCATCTACTTTGGTGATTCTCATTGAACTCACCTATATTTAAAATGGTGTACTTGTGCAAAAGGCATGTAGGGAATTAAAACATAAACTGCAGCTCATGTGGAACTGGGGTTCCTTGATAAATTAGTTGATTTCATTGATGACTTTAGATTCACAGACCCTGCCTATTTATTATTTTTTTAGATTCTCAAGCCTTCTCCTTTTTTGAAGTTGAATAAAGCATCAGATTTCTATCTTTTTAAATTGTTACCTCCTTTATTTTTATATTTCTTTAGTCATTCTTCAATATTTATCTCCAGTCTGCTTCCTTGCATTTAACAGCATCATTTTGTGTCTGACTGAGTGAAAATTTGGGATGTAGCTCAGATCATTAAGAAGATACCATATTGGAGTAGTACTACATTTGGATTTGATTTCAGTGGTTGGTGAAAGTAGATGATTTAGATATCATCTGTTGTTGATGGTCATTTGCTTTATTATTATGCTGTTCCCTGTTATACCATAATGAAAGTCATCTAGAACGTACTAAAGAGATGGGTTAGGATACTAAACATCAGATTTTGAGTACAGACATGGCCTGAATTAGGTATAGATCACATTTCTCATTATCTTACCTTGTGTCTTTCTGACATGAGTTTACACAGGTCTGTTTCCAATGTCATTTAAACTGTTGGCTCTAGAAGTCAGATGAGATGCATTTCATTTAAAATCCCACCTGTCAGAGCAAGCTTTTGTCCAAATATATTTTCTTCCCTCAGTGTAAGGCAGTGATTTCTTTAATCTTTGGCTCTTCACCTACAGAAAAAAAGGTGAGCACATGTATTTCTCTGTCTCCATATTGAAGACATTTTAGAGAGTGGACTCATGTAAAGGTAGGAGTTGCAAGTGGTTTGCAGCAGAAGAGGGTGCAACAAAGGAAATACATCCGCTAAAGCAAGAGTGACCACAGCCAAAGAAATTCACTGCTAGATATTTACTGTACCTTTCTCCTTCATTGAAAGAATTTCTGCTGCAATCACCCATATGTCTTATTTTCTTCCAAAAGATCAAAGAGTCGGAGGGGAGAAGATCAGTTACATTGAAATTTTTTGGAAACAAGCCCTAGAAATGAAAGTGAAGAGCAATAACCTTAATACAAAACTCAGCTCTGAAGGTATAATTTATATAGGTAATTAATTAATTTATATAGGTATAGCACTAAATGGCCAGTAATGAACACCATAGTGAGGTCTTCATGTAATGTAGAGGTCTGACAATTTTATTAGTTAAATTATTTTTTATCATATCTCATGTGAGACTATACATATTCAATATAAATAACCAAACTAACCACACCAAGTCTGATGTGTGCCTTTGGGAGGCCAAGAGGCTTGGAGAGGCTGGTGACGCCTCTGTGATGACATATGTAAGAAGAAAAATCAAAAGAGCGCATGGGCGGTTTTTTCCAGGGGTGGTGAAGCACCGCTGCTGGGGCCATCTCGGTGCGGCCTGTGGTGAGCCTTGCCTGCCTGGCCACCCCTACCCAGCCACACTGGGCACAAAGGGCAGAGGTTGTGGCTGAAAAGGGCAGGGGCTGTGGCAGCTGCTCCCCCGTCCCGGTGCCCCGCATGAGGAGTGGCATTACATGGCACCAGCACCGCCGCAGCCACCACTGCCTGCGTGATGGCAGCAGGGCTGTATGGCCAGCAGCGAAAGCGCGATGAGCGACTCCCCGACACGGAACCTTGATGAGATCTTCTAGGAGCTGCAGGATCTCACAAGGATCTGTGAATTAGTGGAACTTGTTGGCAATGGTACCTACAAGCAGCAGTTTTTCTTCTAGTCACAGAAGAGGAGGAAGTGAGGACATGTGAAGAAAAACAACATGGCAACACCAAGATCAGTGCAAAAAAAGGAGGGGGAGGGAGGTCTTCAAGTGTTGGAGCCGAGATTCCTTTGCAAGCCGTGGCGAGGATTATGGCAAAACAAACTGCCCCCTTGTAAAGCATGAAGTCTGTGGGGGATGCAGAGATCCACTCGCAGCCCGTGGGAAAAGTGTTCACACAGGAATGGGTGGATGCCATAGAAAGCTGTGATCTAATGGGAAACCCCGATAGAGGGAGAGAGGACCCCTGCTTCCAAACTAGAGCAGCCTATCCTTCAAGGACTGCAGCCTGTGGAGGAATGGACCCCACCACAATAGTTTTGGGAAAACTTAGCCTGTGGGAGGGACCCCATTGCATAGCACAAAAAAAAGACTCCTCTCCCTGAGCAGACAGAAAAAGATCCCGAGTGACAAACTGACCAAACCCTCCCCCACCCTGCCTCCCTGTGATGTTGGTGGAAAGGAAGGAGGGGCTAGGAGGAAAGAATGTGTTTTAAGGGCTTATTTTATGTCTCATTATCCTCCTCTGCCTCTATTAATGATAAATTTACTTTATAGCTGTAAATTTGAACCTTTTTTACCCTTAGAGTGTTTTTCTCCCAGTCTTTATCTCAACTCATGAGCCCACCATTATTTTTTTTTATCCTCACCTCTGCCCAACTATAGCAGAACAGGAAAAGCAAACAACTCTCATGGGTGCCTGGCGTTTGGCCAGTGTCAAACCATATTATGTCCATTATATTAAAAACCAATGAACAAATACAATTTGTAACTCCCACAATACTCTGCTGTTTGGAAGTCTGTAAGGCTGGTAATATGAAAAGACATATAGAATAGTTCATATTAGATAATTCAACACCTGTAATGTGAAGGAAAATTTAAAAATAAATTCTTGCAAAGACAAAATACACTTTGTCAAAACAGGCCCTTGGTTGTGTTCATTTCTTTATTTCATTCTCTTCCCACATAACGAGGAGATAAGCTCAGATGTACAACGCACAGTAAGAATAACTGTTTGTCTAAAATGAGAGAAATAGGAGATGATCTGCAGTGGGATTATGGGAAAAAACCCAGAGAGCTACTCCTTTCTACAAAAAGTAATAAGGCCAAACAAAGGAAATTTTCTCTAGCAACTGCACATGTGGAGAATGACTTTCAAAGATTTTCTATTCACATTTCAATCACTCCCTGTTGTCTCTTCTAACCTTGTTTTTTTTCACAATGAAGGAGCAAAAGCACAAGTATCTTGAGATTTACAAGTGCTTTCTATCTAACCTCTTACTCCCACATGAAGACTAAGCTAACCAGCTCTGATGTTTTCTCTGTTTACTGTGAACTGTGCAGTGAGTTTATGAATCAAGACCTCACTGCAGAGGATTATGCCTAGAGCATAACCTTTCTTATGTTCAGATAAAGCAGTGACTCACACTGAGGTTGAAATTTAATGACATTGTGTTCCCTGCTGTGCTCTCTACAAAGAATTGCAGAAAAAAAGGCTTTGGTACACATAAACTAATACATTTAACATGCAAATAATTTAATCAAATTATTTGATAACATAGCAAAGAAAAATGAGGAAACGCACTTTCACTGACCTTTTTTTGCTGAGAGATCTGAAATTAGTTAACTAATTTATTATATTAAAATGGTTCAGTTTATGTTACAGTATTATCTAAATGCCCTAACCCCAGTCAGAATGAAATGTGAAAACACATTGTACTTTAACGTTCTAGCCTCAGTCCCAAAGGGCTTATAGTGTAAACTGATAACACAAACCAGGAGTAAATGAAGACACATTGAAAAAATAATATTAGAACAGTAATATTAGAAATTAGTGAGTTAGTGATGCATTTTTCTTCTCTTTATGCTGCCTTAAACACATTGAAAAAAGAAAAAAAATCTTTCAACAATTCTCTTTTTCCATGCTTTTCAGAGGTTATACACTTTAATCAATAACAAAATGTTTGTTGTACAAATATGGGTAACTGAAAATATCTTTTATGTAAATGACTTGGGTGAGCTTTCCTGTGCCCCTTAAAGAGAAAAGATCCTGAAATTTTCAGTCCAAAATATAATTATCTTTTTACATCTGAAATTTCTAACTTTATTCAAATGATTTAAACTTAGAGTCCTTTTTTAATGAATCTTATTTTTAAAGAAATAATGAGTCATTGCTACAAAGTTTCTTGAAGACAGAACTAAGCTGTGCTGTACCTAATTTGTCATTTGTATTTCACAGGGAGTTTTTTCCTCACAGAGCAATTTCTTAAGTGTCTCTTGAACTCCTTATAATGAAGTTGAAAAGACACAAGCACTATAAACAGAGATTTGTCAAATTAAGTCATATGAATTAATAGAGGTTGTTGTCTCTGAGTGAGTAGTAGAAACTTGCATGAATTTTGTGTTAACGTGTGGGACNTAAACAGAGATTTGTCAAATTAAGTCATATGAATTAATAGAGGTTGTTGTCTCTGAGTGAGTAGTAGAAACTTGCATAAATTTTGTGTTAACGTGTGGGACTGTGCACTGAAAATTAATCTTTGCTGGCCATAGTGCTCTAACTGTGAAGTGAGAAGAGAATTTACCTTGCAATCAGTATCATTGGCTTTAAAAACCAATTTGAAAAATAGCCATTTTAGCCATGTATTTAGCATAATCTAAAGATTAAAGGTGATAGTGATAAATCCAGAAGCAAATTACAGCAATTGTTCAAACATACAAATATTTGAGACCAAGCTTACTGCCTTAAAATATGAAGTTTCTTGGTATTAATTGTCACTAATGTTTTGGCTGTGTGGTTTGTCATTGATGGGAGAGCAAAGCAGTGTTGTCTCTATAATGTTAGTATGTTGTAACTAATTGGATAGGATAAAAAGAAGAAAGCTCCATGCTCTGAAAAAAGAATCTTCACGAAAAAAAAATGCTGTCATAATTCTACATTGAGTCTGGTAAAGAAAATCACAAGTCCTTGTGGCACAAGAAGGGGCATTTATGGAAATCAAAGATTAAACTTATCTCTTTAGTTTCATTTTCTACTATGAGAGAACAGAGACAGCTTCCTCCCAGGGGCTGATGCTGAACATCTACTGAAGGTGTGCATGCTGAAATGCTTCTGAAAGACATCCCTTTCATACAGTGACATGTCTTTATACAGATTAACTCTTCAGGGATTTTTGAAAAAGTCACCCGACTTACACAGCACACTCACTGCCAACATGCCTCCCCCACCATGTCTGTTTTGTGGATTTGGTAAAGTATTGGACTAAATCTATTCAGAAAAGGTAGCTGTGGGAAATCTATTTTATGAAAGAGGATTTTTGATGCTACTTCACTATTCCTTTGTATTAATTGCATAGGAGGAATGAGAGGAGGGAAGAGAGGAAGGGAGGAATGAGAGGTGGGAAGGGAGGGAAGGGAGGGAAGAGACCCGAAGTACCAGATACAGGGTTTAGAAAATCGCACACTTGTACATTTCATTCCTTTACTCCAAGTTTCAGTGAACAACTGTGAGTAAAAAGCTTGGTTCTTCTCAAGTTAAACNAGGGAGGAAAGGAAGGAAGGAAGACATTCTCGTGGTATGTCTGCACTTTCCCTGGAAGATCTGCTGTTATCTGGCACACCTTGTTGCAATGATTCTCCCTTGTCGCTTCAACATGGATCTGGGCAGGAAAGCAGAGACAAAACACAGGATTTCTATGAGCAATGCCATAGTTCCTAAAGTGTAGACAGTGACTGAGGCATGCAGCTATGCATGTACATAACAATATATATTCATTAGTGGCAGTAGAGCACATTACAAAATGCCAGATAAAATTGTTTCAACCTTCTCTTTATCCTCTGAACATCCAACTTCACCTCATATTGTAGCATTTCAGTAAATAACATCCTCTAGTTCTTACACTAATATACTTTTTTCCTTTTAAATAGTAATTTTAATTAATCCATCCTTTCTGACATTTGCATTTGTCTTTAAATGCCACTAGATAACAGGGTTTTAATCATTCCAAATAGCTTTTTAATTATAGACCTAATTACTTTTGCAGAAGGTTAAGCTGCACAAACAGGAATAAAACTGTTTGCTTGTGCTCTGTGTTAAGAATGATGTAGTGTTTTCTCATTAGGTATTCTGTAAACTTACTCGGTCAGTTTTATGTGACATTTGGAAAAAAAAAAAAGGCCCCAAACTGTGTATCAGAAGACTGGAATTAGATTCTAGGACAGTTTAACACCCAGCTGTGTGGAACAGTCATTGATTTTTTAATTAATTATGAAATCAAAGTTAAGCATTTTTTTCCATTGCCATGGTGGTTTTGGCCTGACATATTTGAAAATGTAAAGGTGCAGAGGAACATAGTATTATAGAATCACAGACAACTCTTAGGGTTGGAAAGGACCTCTGGAGAACATCCAGTCCAACCCCCCTGCCAATGCAGGGTCACATAGAGCAGGTGACACAGGAATGCATCCAGGTGGGTTTTAATGTCTGCAGAAAGGGAGACTGCACAACATCCCTGGGCAGCCTGTTCTAGTGCTCTGCCACTCTCAATGGAAATAGGTTCTTCCTCCTGTTGAGGTGAAATTTCTTGTTCTGGATAAAAGATTCTTCTCTGCAAACAATTCTTAATATTTTTTTCCCCCTCAGAGTATTTTCCACTGCTGATGATACCTTGATGGGTCAATGGAAAATAATTTCATACTTTTAATGGTTCTATGCCTCTTCTGGAGGGTAACCAGGTTGTGAAAAAAAACCAAGACTTAATTTCTACATCAATTTTGTGTATTCTTCTTAAATTGTAGTTCATCCTTTCTGGGTAAAGATAGTCTGAATAAGACCTTTGCAGGCAGGAGCTCTTCCACTCCTGTTTAAAAACATGCCAGGTATATTTATATTTTATGGTGTTTCTATTATACCAGAACAGATGTCTAATTGCATAGCTTAATTTCTACATCAGAGGCTATATACAGTATTCTTGAAAAATCACGAAGCTATATTTAGCTCAGAAAATAAAAATTGTATATTTTGCTGTTCCTCTAAGCTAAATGGGCTAATTAGAACTGAAAAGACAAGATGTATTCTATATCTATGGACTTGACTCCCATTTGATAGTCTGTATTTCACTCTGGTGAAATTTCAAGATAATAACATGCTCTCTGTCAGAGTTTATTCCACCCCTTTGCCCACTAATGATTTAATCATGTTAATATATATATTGAAGTTATATTTTTCTAATTTTCTTGATTTTATTCTATTCCAAGGAATGTTACTGTTATGTTGTGCTAAAATTAAATTGCTTTAGAAAAAGTAAACTTCTTTCAAATGAGCTAAAAATAAAATAAACCCTAGACACAAAGTTTAGGGCAAGAAAAATTATTTATTCTTTTACCAAACAATCATAAAATCATAGAATCCTTTTGACTGGAAAAGAACTGTAAGATCATCCTGTCCAACCACCAACCCAGCACTGCCAACTCCACCACTAAACCATGTCCCTACACACCACACCCCAGTGGTGAAACCTCTGCAAGTCTGCAGACAGCGCCAGGCTGAGTGGTACTGTTGATTTGCCTGAGGGAAGGGATGTCATCCAGAGGGACTTTGACAGGCCTGAGGAGTGGGTCCATGTGACCTTCATTCAGTAAGGCCAAAGAGAACAAGGTCCTGCACCTGGTTTGGTGAAGTCCTCACTCTCAGGTAACCCAGAGAAGTTGTGGATTCCTTATCACTGGAAGTGTCACTGCCAATGGCAGGAGAGTTGGAACTAGATGGTTTCAGAGGCCGCTTTCATTCTATCCTCTGCAGATGTGTTTTCTGTGGGATTCTTCCAGGCATATCCTTGAGCAGTCTGTTCTCCTGAAATCCAGAGTTATTATCCTGGTTTTTGCTCCCTGTCATAATTTTTCAGAACTTCATCATCCCATTAACAGTGGAAGCCAAGGGTGACATCAGCTTTCACATTTCTGACCAGTTTTTCCCTGCTTATAAGTATGAAGTTTGAAACCATATCTGAATCTTCAGCATGTCAACTGACTTTTCAGTTTGAGAATCCTTGGATCCTCTCAATGATAATTCACCTCTATTCAGTTTTCATTCTTCCTGTTGATCAGTGGTATCTTACAAAGACAGAACCATGTATATCGTAGTAGCTTGATAATATCTTCCTACAACAGAAAGAGGGAACCATCATGTATTTTTAGAATATTGGTGCTATCTTGTTATCTTTCTTTTTTTTTTTTTTTTCCTTATGATCCCTGGATTCAGCTTCTGTGAAAGCCAAGCTCTGTAAGATGCATGAGGTCAAAGAAGCAAATTCTCCTAAAGTGGCTGATGGACTGGACTCATTTATGCCTATCAAATATACTGCCTTTTACATTTCAAATTTTAGAGTTTATGACAAGGTCCTGAACTCATAAAGAGAGTCCCTTGCTTGAGTGTAGAAATATGAACATAATTGCTTATGATTAGATACTGAATTTCTAAGCTAGTTTCAGTGTACTAAAACAAATTTAAAATAGCTTTAAAGTGAAGGAAGAAAAGGCTTTGAGTCATAACAGCATTGCAGCTACAAAGTACCACCCCAAAATGTCCAAAATTTAGACACAGATTTTAGATTTTCTTTATTTATCTCCTCCTAAGTGAGCCTATAACAGCACTTTACAAAAACATCATTCTCACATGACAGTTCTTAATGCATTTATAGATTATTGCATTTCTCTCTGGGCTGTTAAGTTATAAAAAGATGAATAGGCCAGATGTAATAAAAACATATTGGGGTTTTTGGTGAGTCTCTGCACTAAAAACATAAAATTAGCTGTTTGATATCTCTCTGGCCTTGCCCTTATTTCTCCTACTCAACATTAAATTGGTAACCAATAACTGAAGTGTCATTAATGCAAGATCAGGTTCTCCTTTGCTGCTCAATGCTTATAATTTTCTGTTGTGTACTTACAACATTACACTTGGGCTGTTCAGCAAAATATAAAGCAAAATGTCTCAGAACTATTCTGATGACTCAGAAACAAAAAGTAAGAGAAGGACATAAGATTAGTGCATATCATTCCATACTTAAAAGTTCCTATCTTCCATTTTGTTAGCAAAGGAAGACTGATTAAGTTTAATTATTCGAAGAAACTTGAGCAAGAATATGTTTTATAGCAGCATGAGGTAGATACCAAGCCAAATATTCATATAGTGTTGGATAGAAAGAGTGAGTAAAAAAGAAATAATGAATCCAGAATTGTGAGCAATATGGTTTTATTGTCTTCTTAGCTTTCTTGGAGAGTTACAGCTCAATATTTTTTTTTTCTCAATTAAGTTACTTACACACAGACATCCACTGCCATTCAAGATGCATCAGGTGTACTTATGACCCATCTCCAGCTGACACTCCAGAGAGTAATGGGTTGACTGTGTCATCATATCTACCAGACTGAGGCACACTTCTCAGGTACCCAAATCATATCAAGTAGCACTGGATGCCTAAGTGTAGTCAAACAATAAGTCTTTGGTCAGGAAAGCTAGGGGGACTCTAGAGTGGTTTAACTGGCCCCATGGTGGTGTCTTCTGTGAGTTGAGCAGCTCTTTAGCAGCCACAGACTCCAGTGGCCGTAACAGCTCGTTCATGGCTGAAACCCAACACCTTATCAGGAGACCAGGTTGGGTCCTCCTGAGCATCTGAAATCATACTGGAGATCTAAGTGATGGCAACTTACCTCTTCTTCTCTCATTTTCACACATGGAATGGGATTCAGATGCCCATGACCAGGGCATTTTGTGTCATGTTTTTGATGCTGGGGCGGTATTGTATTTGTTTTTCAGCTCTCGCCACGGAGGTGTGTAGTCATGCATCATACCTGGTGTCTAAGCACATGTTAATCTGAAGCTGAATGCTACAAAAATCTGTTCATTAACAAATTTGGTTTAGTTTATCTATTTTATTTATATAGAAGAATGAAATTAATACCACTGTGTTCACTCTAAAATTCTGTTCATTATACTAAACTACATATTGCATTAAAAAGAATGGAAGTTCAGCTCCAGTTAAATATTCCTAAATAAACAAAAAATTCATCAGTGTACTTGACCTCATCTTATTTTATGAATGTATAAAATTCAACTGTTTTAGTTGTAGGCAAAAAATTCCTGGTCACACTGAAGGATATTATGTAGATGCTGAGTAATGCAGGAACTTCGTGATGTCTTTATTTTGTAGTCAGGTCTAAATGTATACACAATAATATTGTCCAAAGATATCGGGTTTTTCCTTCAATAGTGGCAGCTCTAAATCAACAGCAGCAACAGCTATTATTTCTTCTTATGAAAAATTCTGTGCTTATGAACTCCTTGCTTATCCTATTTTAAGAAGATATGATCAGCCCCATGAATTAGTTTACAATATAAAGAAAATTGATTATGCAGCCTGCTCATCTTAATTTTTGCTCATTTGGATTTCAGTTAGGAAAAGTAAAAGGGGTAAAGGAAAGTGAAATGTGAGCCTATCTTACTGTGGCATTTGTGAGTGTGGGAACATCGATATTTTTAAGAAATTACAAGTAACTTCCATTCATTGCAACATGGCTATTTCCATTTCTGTTGATGCTCCCTTATCTCTCTGCACCTCTCCTAAATGTAAATGTCACTGATATTGCAGGGGTTGATATCATCATTCTTTGAACACTGGGAACATAGCCTTAAAAATATAATTGCCTCACATGTTGCTGACGCAGTAAAACCTTACCTAGTCTGGCCTGAATTATGCTAACGTATTGAACTTCAGACCCATGGCAGACAAAGTCTGCATTAAAAAAACACCCAAACAAACATAAACAGTTCCGTGCAGAGCTAGTCAAACATTTTCCTCATATCTTTTATGAGAATGAATAAACATTTTGGCATTTTTCTTTCTTAGAGTGACAATCCCTTCAAATTAATGTCAGAGTATAGAGACCCCAGAATACTTCTAGAATTATCTAGTAATGACTCAGAATATCTGCAAACCTGTGTAAAGTGGATGAGGGCCAAATAGGTAAAACTTTACATGAGTATCCTACTGAAATATTTCTAAGTACATCTTTGAAGATGATTCAACTTTTTAGTTATAGTAAAGGGTAAAGCCAGCAGATCTGTGTAAAGTAAAGCCATCCCCTACTTGGTTATAGTGTTTCTGAACTTCTTCAGGGTTACCAATCATGAATTTTGAAAGAAGCATGGTGGCTAAAATGTCAGAAGCAAAAGGAAGTTCTAGTAGAAAAACGCTGATCTGAAACAAATGCCAAAGGTTGCCACGAAATCTTATAGGGTGGAAAAAGAGTTTCTTTAACTTGATATATTAATAGATAAGTGCGTTTTCTGTGTATCACTAACAATACATTTAAATTGGACCAAATATATAGGAAAAATTACATGTCTGAATTCAGGAAATAAGTGATATGTGCTTAATTGGCAGAGCCAACATAAAGAAGCACTCTAGTTAAGGGGAGAGACAGAGCATGTCTAATTATGTTAAAAGTCACTCACAATTTAATTGGGGACAGAATATAAAAACATATAATAATATCCCATCATAGCAGTAAAAGGATGTTTTCAAAGTGGATTTTATTTTTACAACTGCCATTTATTTTTAGATCTTGTAGGATCCAAGCAGTGAGCCCATGCCTCCTGTCACAGAGAGCGTGTTGAGTGAGAGTACAAGAAGAATTTGGTGGTTCTTCTTGGAAATGAGGGAAAATTATAAGCATTTCTAGCAACTCCTCTGATCCCTTTTTAATGGTCCACAGCATCAAGGACAGGAAACCTTAATGCTGGTTTGTAGCTCATCAACAACAGTCAACCGTTGTTTCCCAAATGCTTTCCGATCCCACACACATTTTGACAGAAACAGCTCAGGAGGCATTGGATAGTATTAATGACATGGGATTGGTTGTACAAGAAACAGCAAAGGAAAGGGGGTTCTGATGGACCTTTTGAGATGAAGGGAGTATAGGCTATTCATAGATGTATGGGAAAAGAGCTCTGTGGGGCACAGACTGTAGAGGGGCTATGACCGTGGTCCTGTCCTCTACGTAAGTTTGGAAAGCAGAGAATCAGATAAAGAAATAGCTGGAGTCAAGCATTTGACACATTTTACATCTGATCACCCAGTTCAACATCTACTAGCTGCTATATTTAAAATCACTGTATTGCTTTAATTTTCAAAAAATACATCCTCTAAATCTCTTGGAATTGATCTATTCCTTGACAGTATGGATCATTATTATGAAAGATCTCTGCTTACACAATTGATGCTGGCATTGAAGAGAGAAAACATGTAATTAGTCAAGATAAGTACTGTAACTGGAGTCAGTAATCCCAAACAGGCAAAGTTAATTAGTTATCTGGTGCCAGGAGGTCATATGAGCACCTTGTTTCCAGAACAGACTAATGCATATGACATATTTCTACAGTTAATACCATGCCACTGTTTTGCTTCCCAGCGAATTGAAGTGACAAGGTGCATGTTAAAAAGTAAAAGTTTGCTTATATAGTTTAAGAAATGAAAAAATTATATTCTGGTTTTTTAAAGTGAAAACATTGTTGCCACTTAGCAAAACATGTAATTTCAATTTCACCATGTTCCACCAGGAAATCAAGCTGTTGGCACATTTCCCATTTCCCTTCAAGAACATCCCAGGATAAACCAGCTAACAGATGAAACTGGTGGAGAAAGGACAAAAAAAAATGTGTTAAGTGCAGGGCATTGTAATGTTGAGCAGATCTAATAGCTACAAGGTAAGAATTTATAATGATAATTAATGCATAACTGAGCAAGAATGTCACCAGAGAAATGTAGTTTTCCTACTGACGCATTTTTGTACACAAGATTAAATGAAATTATAGGTCTATTTCACAAAGTCTTTCTTGTGGAAGTCTTTTTTTTATTATTCAAGTTCTGAGCATGGAAATTTTCCAGAATACTGTGTCTTTTTAGATAGGTCCTTCCATCTTTATAGATGCAGAATATTTGGCTTCTACATCCTCAAGTGTGAACATAAAATTTCTTAAAATGGGGTGCTTTTTACCAGAAGCTATTATTCTCTTTGCAGTAAAGTTTCAGTGAGGAATCTTCTTGGATCTGTCATAAGTAGTCCCCCTGGATTGTTTGGCTTTCAAAGGCATAGAATTCCTTGTTGTAATTGTCTGAATGTCTTTGTAACTGGGCAAAAGTGTGGCCATTTTGTAATTTCCATACAACCTTGATAGGCTCTTACAGCAATGTTAAAAGCAACCAGCAAATGTTCAAAGTGGACAACTGTATGACTATCTAATTTTCTATTTTGCATTGGCTCTTATTTTTTACTGACATTTTTATAAAGAAAGAGAAATAAATAGGAAAAGCTTTTAAAAATATGTAAATCATATAAGTTGTGCTTGCAACAAAGTAAAAAAAATGTTTAATTATCTAAAACAAACAGACTAATCAGAAAAAAAGGCAAGATTTTGGTTTCATTCATAAAGTATAAATTCAGGGAGACTTTAATGACTTTGAGATAAATGTNTAGACCTCTCCATAGCCCTCAACTGAGAAATGACAGCAGCTGATATGTTGACTGATTATTTAATGTATTTTGAAAACCAAATGTTGTGGTGTTTACTAAAAAATAGAGAGAATTGCATATTTGCTAGATGTACATGAATAATTCATAGCAAATAATTTATTCAGTGATTTCACCTCTTCTTCAAATTGAGTAGATTGCAATTTTCTTTAATATATGTTCATTAATTGAACAGCTTCAGTGGATAACTGTCATTCTCTCAACAGGAGTATGACACAGACAGTATTCTAAAAAAAATCGTGGTTTACTCCAGAGAAATAGATTTTTTTTTCTAATATGGTATATTCTTATTAAAAATGTTTATTTGAACATTTCCTATTGAAATGGGAACTGGACAAAATAATTTCTGACACTAGCCACCAACTTTTCCTGCAAGTTCTTTGCTTCTGTGAACATGATTGTACTTGTTGCTACTTCTACAACTACAGTCACTCTGTGACTGTATATGAATTGTATATTAATTGTATATTCACTGCACATGAATTACATTTCTCTTTTTCATGTCAGTTTTTCATACTGAATTCAAGTTCCTGGGCACTGAAATAAGGATTTAATCTTCCAAAAGACAAAAGATTAAAATTATTACCCAACAATGCTTTTGTAACAACTTCGATTACTTAGTTGGTGGTTTTCTTTCAATAAGGGCACACCTGATTAATTTTTTTTCTTGTCTAGCTCAAAGTTTCTGTTGTCTTTTGGGACACAGCATTTATTTGTTCTGCCTAATTTCATTTTCACCTCCACATTTTAGCCTTTACACATCATTACATAAACCTTAAGATATGGTTTTGGTGGAGTTGGTAAAAATTGGGGTTCTTTTGTGGTATTTTCCTTATGCCTACCTAATTGCTGGTGCCTGAAGTAAGCATCTTATGACATATGTACCAAAATTTCATTCTTCACTGTCTGTGAACTTTTCCAAAAGTTCTAAAACTGAAAGAAACTATATGGTCTTGGTATTTGTTGCTTGGTATCTTCCATGGGAAAAAACTAGAGGATGATTTCATTTTTCTCCTGAGCTGTCTTGAATTAGGGTTTGCTTTTAATCCAAATCCATTAGGCAGTCCAAATAGAGTAGACATCCAGTAGAAATCTGAGCTTTCTACTTAAAAACAGCTCCTATAAAAGCTAAATGAATAATTGATTTTTTTGTTCCCCAGTTTGGTTGCTGAGATGAACCCTAATATCTGTTCAAATTGAATTTAATTTATTTTCTAGTTTTGCTGTACTGGGAAAAGAAATAAAACAAAACCAAGAAACACACTACGCTGTGTCATGCCAAACTGCAATTTCATTCTGTAAGAAATGTTTCATTTTCAAATGAAAAGAAAAATCAATGAAGAACAAACTAGATAAATGCAGCAAGTGAGGGCCATCCTTTAAGAAATTCTTGGACATCTCCAACAGGATGAAAAAGACCTTATGCCTCTTCTTTTAAGTAGACCAAGAAAGTACAACATAAGGAAAGGGGCAAACAACAGCCACTAAGTATTCCAACATGGAAACCAGCATGGAAACATGAATCTTGCCCACTACACAGGGTCTGTTGGATTACATACCTACTAGTTGTAGCAAATCTTTTTCTAAATGTGCAATATTTATGCCTCCTGGTGACCACTGAATTTTGATCTCCCTGTCCAGAGGTTTTGCAGCAGGGCAGAGGTGTTTTGTTGCCCATACATCCTGGTTTTATTTCAACTAAAATTGGGTCTTGAGAAGATATTGCTGACCAAGTTTTCATTGCAATATGCAGGGAAATGCTTGTCCAGTTCCCCAATAGAAATGCATGCTCTGAGTTGGGAGGGAGATTATATGGTCAAATTTATAGAAAAAAAGTCTGATAAAATATCTGTGCTCTTTACTGCATTGACATTTGAAGAGTTACAAAAGTGGGAGTATATGTGAGGGATATACACAAGTGGATATCACTACCTTTGTATTTATAAATGTGTGTATTTGTAGAGTTAGAATATATTAGTTCTAGTAGTAAGTTGACGATATGGGGATAAGGAGTGAAATGTCCTAGGTTGACTGTATGATGCTTTTATCCCCATTTGTCTGTTTAGTTCAGAAATAAGCTTTGTAGCTTTAAGCCTGAATCTCAGAGCAAGAGCTGGAACCAACCTCATTATTGGCCTCACCTGTGCTGGAACCAACCAGAACCCTATAAAAGCTCTCACTAGAAGGTTCACTCAGCTGCTGCTGTAGGAGGCTCTTACTCTGCGTGTCCTGGGTTCTTGGTAGACTGCTGAAGCCAAAGGTATTTTTTGGGACTCTTCTGCTATTTTTTGGTTGGGGGGACACCAGGACCATCACTTGGGGGCTCACCAAGCTGCGTTGCTGCTGGGATGCTGGGCTTGAGACTGAGAGAAGAGCTGAGGGCTCACCCACTGTAAGGACTTTTTAAAGTTTGTCATCTCTCCAGAACAGCAAGAGGTTTTATTGTGTAGATTTGGTCATTTTTTTTATGCTCGTGGGTATTTTTGTTTTGTTAAATAAATAGTTTTTTCCACTTTTCTCCAAGGAAATCTATTTCCTGAACCAGGTGGGAGAGGGGTGGCTTAAATCTGTCTTTTGGAGGGACTCCTTTTGGAGGTTTCCTCCCAAATTTGTCCTAAACCAGCACAGATGGATATGTTAATGTGAGTCCATATTCCCTGTCACCTTTGATATGACGTTGTAGTCACAATTCTTGTGAGGAAAACGTTATGGTAAACTCCATCCGCTGCTTCTTTGGTGAAAACTACAACGGCAAAATTTGGAGTCACAGCAGAAATGCCAAAGGATGTTTATGGCTTGGAGACTGATTCAAGTACACAGATCCTTCACACAGGAACATTAGCAGTGCAGTATAGCTTCAAATCTTCCATGAATATTTAGTATATAGTCACTATGTTACTTTGAGGAAGAAGTAAATCCTTTTCCTTCAGCACTCCTCTGCCTCTGTAAATCTTTAAAGTTCTACTTAATTTTTTGTCTGTAATAAGAGTTGGACTTGATGACCTTTAAAGTCTTTTCTAACAAAAATTATTTTATGATTCTATAACTACAATAAAAGTCTACTACTTTTGATGGGGCTGAAGCCATTAACTTGTGCTTGTTTTATGTTGTTTTGTTGCATCCACTGAGTGCAGTGCTAAATTAATTATCTAAACTACAGCAGGTAACCTAGATGACTTATGTACTGCAAGTTTCTCCTGGATTTCACTGGTCTTCATCTGCAGAGCAGACACATTTGAGTACAAAGTAAGATATCCATTACTAAGCAAGAAAAGCTGTTCTTCTCCCTACCCTTCTAGAGTTTCCTCTCTTCTTTCTAGAAAGAGGAAGAGACCATCATATTGGTTCCCTTAGACTAAAATTAAAAATGTGATACCTGATCAGCATCAGGAAACCTGGGGTGTAACTAGAAACTATAGACAAGGTAAATATTTTTATACTTATTTGACTATTTTAACAGCAAGTGTGTACCAGGAAAACTGAGCCCAAAATAATGGGGGGACTTACACAACAGAGGCACAAAGGCTTCCAAGTCTGGCCTTCCCCTGGGGCCAGGGGACAGCCAAAGGGACTGGGATGCACCAGCTCAGGCCTGCCTTTGAATACCAGAAACTACAACCTAGAGAAATTGAGCCAGAGCAGATAATTTTTTTCTTTTTTCTTTTCAAAACATAAAGCCTGCTCTTTGCAGAGGAAGACACATTAAGCTGCCCAGACATCAGTTTTTCCATTATTAGGGAAAGTTATATAATAGAGCACAATATTTCCATTGCGTGCACACAAATTATTAGCAATCATAATAGAAAGCCTTATGGGGTAAAAGCTTATCAGCCTGTGAAATTTAAATCCCAGAACATATGTGTTTTGCTGTCACTTAGACGTAGCAGGCTAGAACCTAAACATTATTTTTCAGTTCATCTTAGGTGTTTTCAGAGCACAGAAATGCCCTCTAAACCTCTCTTTATGGCTGAGGAGATAGTTTTGTAGCCAGCTTTGGAAAAATGTTTTTATTGGTAATTTCATGTTTTAAAAGAAGGCTTCATTTAATTTGTGAACATTCTCTGTAAGAGTATGCTGCTCACTTAAATGATTTTGAAGTAATTTACTGTCCTTGCAAAATGAAATAAAAGTAAATTTTTTTTTAAATCTGGGAAAAATATGTATAACCAGGTTACATATATTACATGTCATGAGTCTAGATGTGAGCTTGTATTTTAAAGTTTTAAGCTTCTATGAAAAGAAAAATTGATTTAAAAAAGAAATTGCATTTTGAATTCTGAGCTCATACAGATGCTGGCGAGTTTTTTGCTTAATCTCTTGTTTAGTTATCAAAACCATAATTTGATGTGGTCAACATAAACCAAATATATTTCTGAAATAAAAGAGGAAGAAAAGTTTATGACTTACAGAAAAAGGATGAGGCAGCAGTGGGAGAACAGCTGCTTCCTCCGAGTATTTTTCTTTTATGATTTTTACCTTAAGATGTCACTTTCTATTTCATCGTTGGGTATGGGTTGTCACAAAAGCTTTATGTAACTAAGATTTGCACTGTATGTATGCTCTCTCTTCATGCACAGCCGTGGCACCAAGGGTGACACCTCATTGCTTCTTGGCTCTGAAGAGATACCTCTGTCTTCCAAAAGTCTCTGGACATCAGTAGGATATACTCACATGCCTTCAACATCTACTGGGCAAATTATTTTAGGAAGGGATAATTTCTTCTTCCTTGTGGCTGAGCAGAAAGGACAAAGGATGCCCTTGTTTGTGCTATGGATGCCAGTTATAAAAAAGGAGTGTTTTGTTATCCTTTTAAAAAAAGAGATTGATTACATTTTGCACAGCAGATGGTCTCTTGGTGTGGAACTACTTGTTGAACTGTATGCAACTGAACACAGAGCTAAGGGGCATAAATACTTTAGTACTTTAAAGAACAAGGCTTACTTTTTCCTTTTTTTTTCCTAATCTGACTGTGATCTGACTACCTTAATGCAGAAACATATTTCATGGATATAGCTATGTTGTTTAATACCAAATTGCACACTAAATGTATGTCTTTTTCATTCTGAAAATATTAAACTAGCTATTTAGAACCCAACCATCAGGTTTTAGTGAATGCTGTCTACCCTTCCAGAAGCAGAAGTTGCATTCCTGGCCTGCTTCCTTGAACAGTCTCTGAGGGGAGAAAGCAGGCTGTGCCCATATGCTGCTCCCGCCATAGATGGTTAGATGGCCTCAGTGACTCTCTGCCTCCGTGACTAATCTGGAACATACCTGAATTAATCTGGTCAGATTTCTCCCACAACTTCTGCAACAGTGACAGGATCTTTTTGAGGCTTGTGGTTAAAAATATCTGCATCTACAGCAGTTTGTTTCCAATTAAGCAATTGTCCAGGATAGCTGTCTATTAAAGACACATACAGTCTGGTTTTCTTCCTTGAAGCAAAAGTAAGGGCCGTATTTGCATTCAGGAAAGGAATGTAGAGCTGGAGGAGAGAACTGAGAGATTTTTTTATTTCATCAGCTTTAGACTATCTTCCAACATGTCTGCCAATCAGTGCTGGTATGAGTTTCCTCTGTCATAAAGTAACAACAAAGAGGCAAGTAAATCTCAGACTTATACCTGGAGGCATGTGTCTCTCAGGGTGGTTCATCCTATGCACGGTTCCTTGCTCAGGGCTGTGCTCACAGGTATTTGAGTTGCCTGCTGAGTTGTCTCGTCCTCTCCTACGCCAACAGGAGAGGGCTCCCTTTCATGTGTTCTGAAACTCTTTGTCCATTTCCTTTTTGAACTTGACAGCATAAATTACTTTCTCAATTTTGCACACAATTCTAGTCATAGTAATGAACATTTCACTTTTCAGTCAGACCTCATTTGGATGCAAACTCTGCTCTCAAGATGTGCATGGCTGATCTTGATTAAGATATTCTTCTCTTTTTACAAACATAATCCTTTGAAGTTCCATGCATATGGGGAAAGAATAGTATTGGAGTGGAGATCTGCCTTGCAGATCTGAGAGGAAAATTCCAACCTTTTGATTAGGACCATCCTTTTTGAATATGACTTAACCAATTCTGTAGCCTATATTGTATCCTCTACAATAAGGGAGATACTTTGCGGGCATTCTTATGGGAATGACCAGATTCTTTCATGCATAAACTGCTCAAATCCTACTTACTTGATTCAAAATGCTGTTTATAGAGTAAATTGTTTTATAAAATCAAAAATAACGTGAGCTGACTCAGATTATGCAGTTGTAAACACAAAAATTAATCTGATATGCTTAAGGGTTGATTTCAGTTGTATGCATATATATGTGTGAGAGAGGGAAAGAAACACAGAGGGGCCTGTAGAAGTGGTATGGACATTTAATCCATTAAGAAAATCTGACCTCTGCTCAATAAGTCTGTTTGGCCTGGGAATTTCAAGAATCCCTCTAGCCAAGGTGGATTGGCCACAAAAGTCTATTGAAAGTGCCAGATACAGTACCAGTCATCAAACAAGTTACCTCAGTGTGCCTCCCAGAATGAGCACCAAAAATGCCTCATATTGCCTAAGGATAAAAGATAATCATACTGTAATTTCTGGAAAGTGTTAAAAACATATTATTAACAATTCTAGTGACTGTTAACCACATTTAATAGTAGACTATTCATTATTGTAACTACTTAATATAAAACAAGGCTTCCTTCATTTACTGATTCCAGTATTTAAACTGTAAAGTAACCACTGCTAGAGTCCATACAATTAAACAATTTAACTTTATAGCAAAGTGCAGTGTCACAAGAGAAATGTCATTGTCTTGGACTTCTAGTGGAAATTGAAAATTATTACAAATTGCTTGTTACAAAGTGCCACCTTTGAAATCATAAAAAACCACAGACTTTTAAAAAAGGGAGGCTTTTGAAATCCAAAGGACAAAACTACCACAGTGTACTCCTCATGAGAACATTACAGGCTTTCTGTCAGCTGTGCAATAAATCCTACCATTGACCCAAGGAAAGTTTGGTGAGCTCTAGAAGTCCTTCTGCAGGAGCAAGACACAGCATATTTTTTGTCTGAGTCTGAACACAGCACTGGTTGCTGCTTCCTCTAGGCTGTGAATAAAGGCAGTGGGAGGAGCTCAAGCAATCCAGTCCTCCACCTCTGGTTGTCCAAGGCACAAGTTTCCACCTGAGCAGGATCTTTCTTACCTCAATGGTTTCTGCCAAATATGTAGTATACAAAAACCAACTCTTTCTGACCTCTAGGCAAGTTCAGAGAAATGCAAGTAAATGCTACTATATTCATCATAGGGAAAAAAAACCAAACCAGTGAATAAATCAGTGAAACCAAACCAGCAAATCTTTTGGTTTAAAAATTGTAAAAACAAAACCAAACATCAATTTTTTCAGTTTCTTTAAATTTAATTAGTTTTATAATCAATACGTGGTAGAGTGCCATTTTATATACTGAAAGTCACAGCGTCATCTGCACACAAATCTCCATGTTTGAATCACTTCACGTCTCTCTCTGTGTATCTACAATCTTGCCAGAGCTTCTCAGGATTCAGAAGAAAAAACACTATTGCATAGTCCTATAAAGTGTAATTTCCCTGAAAAACCAGTCTCAAATTCAAGCGGTCCAGAGGATCCTGGGGGAGGTTTTCCCATCACTTCCATGGGTACAATTAGGAAATTATATTCTGCAAGAAGTCCAACAACAGAAGTTTATCAGTGGGACTTTTTTAAATGGTCCTTTTTCTGAAATAAAGTCAGGAAGAGTAATAAAGAAAAAATATAAAAGTAAATCCAAAATAAATAGAGGATTTTATCATAGGTTTCGTGTGTGGCTTAGTCCTTATGTGTCTCTCATGCCATAATTTCAATATTTGCCTGTAAAATATATAATAAAAAAGAGCCAGGTTAGTATTGCTTTTGGGAAGAAAAAGGATTTCATTTTTCCTTCAACTGGGAAAAAAACTGCCTAAAAACTTGAAGAAAAACTCATAAA
>VZTR01016871.1:3040-17067 GCA_013400775.1 Chaetops frenatus | reverse complement strand
TCAATTCCCCTATCTGTGTCTAGAAGAAAACATAAAAGTCAGCAAAGGCCCCAAATCAGGTTGATCAACAATACAACATACAACAAAGCAATACAACGACATTCCCTAGTACTCACTGTAAGCCTCTTTGTTTGTCTGTTAACAATCTCCTGGACATTCATATATGCTTTTTTTTGTGATGCAGCGGAAATAATTTGCTGTTCAGCATTGGCAGTCATTTCTGCTCGGAGTTCTAGAAGTGCTTTACTCAAAGCCTGAAAATAATTATTTAAATTTTTTTTGTAAGTAATGATGCTGCTACAAAACAAGAAAAGGCAATTATATTTTACTTTGGCACGTTATGCAGTTGTATTGTACCCCCTACTCAGCTATACAAAGAATGCTTAATTATTACAAAACATTTAATATTTCAGTGACATAGAGATTAATTTTTTTGACTAACTTTGTGCTGGTTCTCTTTTATGGCTAACTGGCTCTTCAGCTGTTCCACCAGGTTTTTCAGTGTTGCTGTGAGTGCTCTATTATTTGCTTCTTTTTGGACCTCTAGCTCAGCTTTAACATTTGCTAATTCCTTCTCCTTCTGAGATAATGTTCCTCAGTTCATTTTCTTCTTCTATTTGTTCCACATCAACTGAGTGCTTTTCTTGAAGCCTAAGAAAAATAAGCATTAATAGGGTACAGTGTAACAATTAGGTTAGCAAACTCCAAATAGGGCACAATATTTTATTTTTTATTATTATTAAAGAAAAGAACACTTAGATTTGGAAACAGCAAAGAAAGAGTGACTCAACAAAGGCAGCCCCCATTTAATAAGAGAATTACTCATGACGGTCAGCAAAATGACATTAGAGCATTGTTCATTTTCTTTCCTGGCCCTTACAGGTAAAGAAAGCATCATATTTTTTTCCTTTTAAACATGGATTAAACTCTCATGAGTTTAAAATTGTTTAGCAGCAAACCCAAATGGATGTGTCATGGGGAGAAAAATGACAGAACACAAGCCAGCAAGTAACACAGTAAGTTAAAAACAACTTCCTTTTTCACTAAATGACACAAAGCTAACAACTAAGCAGCATTTTTCCAATCCACAGTTTTTCAGTATTAACCCCAGTGAAGGGCTTCAGATTAAAAATAACGTACAATTGTCAACTATACTAATGCTTTTGAGATACTTTTTTCAACTAAATCTTGAAGTTAGCAAATACATGTTCAAGCTGATAGATCAGTCCTGCAGCAGCAATACATAATTTACTTGAAACACTCCAATTGTTATTTATGTTAATAGTTTAAAAACTTACTGGGCTCTGATAGTCTCAAACTCATTGATTTTCAATATAGTAATTTGTTTTTGTTTCTCCAAATCAGATTATCTTTTCTTTAATTTTCCAACAAGCGAAGCAAGAGAATTATCCTGTTCTACTACAGTTTGCTCTAAGTGGTGAAAATATTTGCTGTTGCATAGGGACATAGAAGTCTTTTTCCCTAACCCCTGTAAAACACAACAAATGCAAGTGATAAACCTTTTAAGCTTTAAGCAAAAGATAAGCATTACTGATGCATTTTTAACTCAATCCTAAAAATAATCAAGCATTAATAGCTACCATTTATTTACTGAGATGTGAATCTTAGTTCACAGAGAAACTGGTCAGGCTTTGAAAAGAGCTTTGTACATCTAATGATCAACGTAATACAGCAGAATACAGGTTTCACCTTATCATAAAATGCAGAGAGAAATTTTGTATTGAAGTGGGTTAGCTTAATATAACCATACATTGAATGAGAATAACAGAAAGTAATATATAAGTCTCTCCCCTAGAATTCTCCATAAATTAGGATTATATGCAAAATGCCCATATATACTGAGGTGGTAACTTTTTTTACACTTGACTTCTAATACCTCTCATGTGAATTTTCTCAAAAACAATACAACAACTGTACATCAATCACTGATTTATTTTTCCTGTAGTTAGTTATTATTCACTTTTGACTGCAAAACTGTTCTTTTCAGCAACAAACTAAAAAAGATAGGAGCAACTTCACTAATTCTACAAATACACGACTCACCAGTCTCTTTGAATTTATTAAGGGAATTGTCAGTGTACAAATCTAACTTCTGGTGTAGAACTCTTATGTCTTCCTCATGCTTCTTTGCTATTTCTTCTTGTTCCTGTTAGTTCAAAATAAAACTCTAGTGATGTACACTATCACAGAAAGTTGTGAAACTCCAGTACCTTTGAGTTGTTTGTTCACTCATTGCTCAATATTACTCCCCAGATTTGCCTCTAATTCTATAAGTTTTTAAAATTCTTTTCTTCTGGCTATAATCAGTGATTTTCTTTTTTCCTTTTTAACACTACTGGGGAAAAAAATCAACTCCTGCAGTTTTAGGCTCTGTAGCAAGTAGTATGGTGTAACAGCCCAGAAGCTGGAGAACAAAACAGTTGGTGTTGGTCCTCACCAACTGTGACTATCAGTATGGACAGTGATATCCATACGAGGTACATTTCGAGTTTACTTTGGACTTCAGTGTGATCCCATGGATTGAATGCTAGCACACAGAGCACAACAGGCTCATTTTAAGACTGCATCTTCTGATTTTTTTCCAAAATAAACCCCTTGATTTCTCCCAAAAGAAATAGCTACATGTGTTAACCAAAGCACACTAAGTGAAGATGTTAGAAATCTGCTTTGGAAATGTGCTTCTGATCCACACTAAAACAGATGCATGTTTGGTCTTGAAGTACCTCTTTGACTAAACGTTTATGCTTTAAAACATGCTTTATGAATATATAGAAAGAAAACCAATATTAATTATGCTTAAATAATATGAAGTATGCTTAAACACACTGTTTGTACTTTAAAAAATGTTTTAGTTTAAAATATGCTTTAAGAATAATGTTATCCATAAATGTATGTCTTTCTTGTACTTTCCAAATTCACTACCAGATGCAATACAGAGATCTGGTGCAAATACTGAAAAATCCCAAAGAAATATACAAAATATACTGAGACCACTTCAGCAGAATTTTAGTTTTCTTCATGTCACACTACTTTAATTCCTAAACAGACATTACATACATAACCTCTTGACTAAGCAAACTTCCTATTCTAAAAAGTTAAAAATTCTATATGAACTTTCCATATATGAAATAAGTAATTCTATCTGTTCTGTGTGAGTTCAGAAACTTTTCTTTTTAGATTTCACAAGCAATGAGAAAACAAAGAATCAACTAAAACAACTTGAGAAGAAATTTCAGATAAAAAGTTGAACTACCTCTCTTGCTTTAGCAAGCATATGTTGGTATTTTTTTAACACTTCCTCCTTTAGATTTAATCTTGCTTGCATATTTGCAATGGTTTGACGAGCAATTTTAATGGCATGATGGTATTCTGAATCATCTTCTTGTTTGTTTATTTCAGCCATTATTTTCTCTCCTGATGTTGCAGGTAATCGAAGTCTTAATTCCTTTATAACTTTGTCTCTTGATATAACATTTTGTTCAGCTTTCCACAGAGCTGTTTCCTTTTCTTTTAATTTCTACAACAAAAGGCAATTTCTGCATTTCCAGAATTCAAACACTGCAAAAAAGATCTTACTTTTCAAGAAATGTACCAGAAAGATTTGTCTAAATGGAGTTATAAACACAAAATGCTTTGCACTGGTTTATGTCTATACAGGATTACTATTAGATGAAAATGTCCCAGAATATCATTACTGTGTCTATGTATTATATGCTTGGAACAAGACACTTCAACAATTCATTTTGTGCTACCAAATGAAGAAGCTGGTGTTTTACAAATTATTAAAGAACCACAAAGTATCTTCTGTAGCAGATTAGCAATTTAACAACCCAAGATATAAGTATTTTGTAACGCTAGCTAAATTTAACTACATATAGTCAACTGAATTTTGTGCAGCAAGAGCCACCTTACACTACTAAATGGATGAATAAAAACATTAGAAAATTCTCCTCTATGATTTGTTCCAATGGAAAAAATATTTCATTTTATTCATGGTGTGATTATATTATTTACATTTACTCTGTGTTAAACATGTCTAAATTACATCTAAAAAAAAGGATATTTTACATGGGAAAAAAAGTAAAAGAGCATGGAAACACAAACTTTGTCACTTTAAATTATAATTTATACATTAAATTACCTCTTCCAGTGATCTGCAGGTTGCTCTAGTTTCCAGGATTGTTTGAATATGCTCCTGAATCTTCCTGAAAGCCAACTAAAGTTGGTGTGGGATTGGCAAACTAGGGTCTGGAACTGAGCCTGTAGCCTCTTCTAACTGCACAGAAAGATTCATATTCATGTAATCTGACAGCTCTGAAAAACACACTCATGTGTCTATTTTTAGTGTACATACCTTTAAAGCTGTGCTAAGTATTTCAGTTTGTTGATGATCATACTGGTCTAACTGGCACTGCAGTTCTACTTCTCTCTGGTCCCAAGCCATTTGCCTTTCTTCATGAAACTGTAACAAATGTGTGATAAAAGTAGTTTATTTATTGAAGGCAATGGGAATTTTATAGCCAACTTCAACTGAAAAAATAGTTACCAAAAAGTAAACCACACAAACGAGCTATTAAAAAGAATTATGAAGCCAAAATACAAACCCCTATGTTAAATAGTTATTAGAAAATCACTTAGTAAAATAAAGGATAGGATATTTTTTCAATAGCATGCAGGAATACATACCTTGTTCTGCTGTACAATTTCTTCTTCTGGGTTACTGATTGTACATTCATATTCAGAAATTATATTACGCAAATACTTCACCTCTTCCTTTTGCTTGACTAATTCTCGACTGAGTTTAAGTTCCTGCAGATGGAGTTCCTCCATCTTCATGTGCCACTCAATTACCTTGCAATGAATAACATACAGTATATTATAATTTACCACAGGCCAACTAGATGTGGCTTCACTCTTTGGCTCTGAGGCAGGATGGAACTTCTCAAACTAACTGGAAGACATATTTTGCCTTTCTAAGCTTCTTCACTTTTCTTGAGCAAGGAAGCATGACAAGAGGATGAAACTGCAAGGGGAATGACTGATAAGTGCAGCAGCCAACTGGAGAGGCAACAGCTTTCTCTTACGCTGACAAAAGTGCATTGCAAACAACTTTCAGTTGACCCGTTATACCTTATGTATCTGTCCAGACTGAACAAAAAAAAGTATGCAAAATATTTGGTTTGTATTTTCTAAAAGAGCAAGAGAATTCAAAACCATTAAAAACTGTATGTATTCAAAAATTGCACATGTACTAACAGACATACTTATGTCAAAATGCTCTAAAAAAATATTTGAAAACTGACTTAAAACTAAAATGTGCCCAGAGCATTACAACCATTGCTTGCATGCAGACAACTTTAGTCATAACAGTTACAATCATATTATATAACATACAGTGATGTTGAAGAGAAGTGAGAAAGCCTTCTTAAGATTTCAGGGTTACATTGCTTACAGTTGCAAAATATGCTTAAACAGAATTACATGAGCATAGTAACATTTCTAATCATGCTGCCTAAAATACTGCCCCTGGATTTATTTAAAAAGACATGGATCTGGAGTGAAGATTACACTGCAAGCTCATAGAACAGAACTTCAGAATGCTACTCTGTATTTAATTTAATTTAATTAGATTCATAATTTAATTCAATTTATTATAACTGGATTTATAGTTAGCATCCTAGTTCCTATGTGCCTTAATTGAGCACAAAAGATAATTAGTAAATATAACTGCACTGACTTTTACAAAAAAAACCAAAATATGATAGCTGTCATATTCTAACAGTGTATTTTTGTAATCAGTAAGTTTTACATTAAAACATATATTTAGAGAACAAACTGAACTGAAACTTAATTTAAATGCAGATCAGATAAGCAAAGCTATTCAAAGCTATAAAATCACAAACCTTTTGAGCTTCTCTTATGTCCTTCAATGCACTTACTAATTCTTCTAAACTTTTCAGTTTCAACTCCAGCTCTAATGCTCTGTTTTCTGCATTTCAACACTCCTGCTGGGCCTGCTGAACTTCTTCCAGGATCTTCAGTTTGTCATTCTGTAGCTGAATCATTGTTTTAGAGAATTTTTCTTGCTGTGCTAAAGGCAGAGCACCACTAAACTGTCGCCGCAAAGACTGAACTGTCTGATGCAGATGTTTGGCTCTATTCCTTCCTTCAAGTTGGACAAAATATAAGGCTTGATCTCTCTCATCAAGCTTCTGCTCTAAACGTAGATTATGGATCTCCATCTTCTGTAGTTTCAATTTAAACTTCTCCAATTTGCCTACAGCAACAGATTCACTACCTTGAAGGGCTATGATATCTTGATGCAATTTTGCAATAATTGCTTTTTCATCTGACTGTGCCTAAGAACAAAATTGATAAAAAAATTATTTTCATTTTGATTATGTTAATGGAGTTTCTATGTAAATATAAACAAGCTATTTTATAGATATATATCATATATTGTATTTTATTCCACAGAGAAGAGTAAGAATTAGCCTTTAACAGGCTTTTAATTTTTCCACTATTGTTTCTACAGCCACATTTTAGAAGTACACCTTTTCAGATATTGATCTTAAAAATGGTCTCTTTCAAAAATACCAGAAACTGAGGAAGAAATGTGTACCTAAACTTTGAAAATATGGTAATGTAAAAGCTGACACAAGTGTTGGATTTCAGGTCTCAAACCTTTCTAAAACATGAAACCAAATTCCAATATATTGTTTTAGCTAATAACAAAATAAAATAGTAAACCTATTGCAAACTTTCAATATTTACAAGTAACTTCTCACCTTGTAAAAAACGATCATACTTTCCTCACCATGAGTTTTTCCTTGACCATGAACTATTAATGATACAGGAATGAATATTATGTAAACAACATGGAAAAAGTTCAGAATCTGTAATTGCTGCACAGTTAGAAAAGGAATAAATGGAGAGGGGAATAATTAATGTAATACAGAGCTTTTGAAAGGGTATGGGTACTACAAGGACTAGCTTGCTAAGATTCTTCTGAAATACTTTTGCAGTTTTATAATTCATTGCAAAATTACTTCATTTCTTCTTGCTCCAGGGGAAAAAAGAAGACAAACTGTAGTTTTGAGAAAGGCTGAATTTTACCTGATAATCTAAAATTTGCATTCTAAGAGATTCCACTTCTTTATCTCTGTTTTTCTGGCGTGCCTCCAGAGCTTCAACTTGTATTTGTCCTACATCAGACAGTTNCCATGAACTATTAATGATACAGGAATGAATATTATGTAAACAACATGGAAAAAGTTCAGAATCTGTAATTGCTGCACAGTTAGAAAAGGAATAAATGGAGAGGGGAATAATTCATGTAATACAGAGCTTTTGAAAGGGTATGGGTGCTACAAGGACTAGCTTGCTAAGATCCTTCTGAAATACTTTTGCAGTTTTATAATTCATTGCAAAATTACTTCACTTCTTCTCACTCCAGGGGAAAAAGAATCCAAAGTGTAGTTCTAATAAAGACTGACTTTTACCTGATAATCTAAAATTTGCATTCTAAGAGATTCCACTTCTTTATCTCTGTTTTTCTGGCGTGCCTCCAGAGCTTCAACTTGTATTTGTCCTACATCAGACAGTTCTCTTAACCTTCCAGGGAAAACAAGAGTATTGTATCACTTGAAACTATAGTGTTTGAACTTATTCAGTGTAACTGAAAAACCTATTAAGTGTTTCTGCATAAAAGATACTAAGAAAAGATACTTAGTATGTTTCCTCATATCAAAACATTTGGACTTCATTCTTTTCAGCACACTCTTTACTACTTGGAGTCCTGGTTAAGAAAATTCTTCTTCTTTATTGCCTCTCAACTTTTTCACAGGACATTTTCCTATACATTACACAGAAGTTTACTAGCAGTAACCTACTCCAGGAAAACAAAGCCATATATTTTTTACCTGAACTAAGCATCTCTGTCCTCTATTTCTCTCCCACTTCAGAATATAAATACACAACATTTTCTAAATGTCCAAAACATTTCATTCTCAATTCCCTTCTCTTCCCCAAAACTAATAACTTATTTGCAGTGCCAAAAATCACTGCAAGTATCCTTATAGATTTTGCTGGTTTAGGCATATAACAGGATTACATTAATTACTTGAAGACAAATGTTTATATCAACATATTTTAAAGGCTCAGTTTTTCAATTTATGCAAAGCTAATATCTTCTAAGTAAATGTAAAACCTCCCTCCTACTGTACCTTAATCTATGAGATGATATGATTATCATATGAGATATGATTAATCTTTGAGATATGAGTCATGCAAAGAAAGAACTGCTTTCCAATTATTTCTATGAGATTTTCATAAACATAACGGGTTTTGGCACAGAAACAAAATCAACTTTAATTAGGGTAAAAATACTACTGTAAGTATCTAATTGCATACTTACCCTATCTNAATTAAGATATGAGTCTTGCAAAGAAAGAACTGCTTTCCACCTTAGTTCTATGAGATTTTCATAAACATAAAAGGGATTGTGGCACAGAAACAAAATCAACTTTAATTAGGGTAAAAATACTACTGTAAGTATCTAATTGCATACTTTGTCTATCCAGGCCAGCACCTAATTTCTTGTTCAAATTAAAATGAAACAAATTGCATTCTTTATAGTCAGGAATTAAATGCTTCATTTTCAATGCCAAATTTGGCATATATAAATGCTTGAAAAAACAGGCATTGAAAACTGGATGTTAGTGATACATAAGCAGTGTTTTACATAAGACTAATGTGCCTGAATTTTCACACATTTCCAAACATACTGCATTCAAAATTTGTTACTCCAACACTTACTTTGATACTTCAATCTTGAGCTCCATCTCGCACTTCTCTAGGTCCATAATTTGTTGTCTATCTGCATCACTTACTGCCTTACACTCTTTGACAGTTCATCTCTTAATTCCTGTTCCACTTTCTGTGCCTCAAGATTGATTTTGGTGAGCTTAAAAAAATCAAAACCAGAAGCAAACAAACAAATTGGTATCCTAAGCACATAACTGCTCAAACTCTGCAATGAAATAGCAGCACTGAAAGTATTGTTTTCTTTTTCAGTCATTACAATACACAGTTCAGCTGTGATGAGGTTGTGTTCAAAAACCAGTTTCCCTTACTCTCTGCTTAAACATCTTTTTGTTTGCAGGGTTCCATGCAAATAGGAATGGATACACAATTTGGCACAGAAAAGGATTCTAACTAAACACAGTTTTTATTAGTGAATTTTCTTAAAACCATTACTTCAATAACTTGCTCCTAAACTAAAATGAAAAATAAAAATAAATTTTAAAAAAGACTGTAAACACTTTAGGAAATGAACAGTCTTACATATCTATCTACTGCCCATTATATTGGCATTGGTAACACAAATAGAGGTTATAAATGCCAAGACTGACAATTCATCTAAAAAAACTTTCTTAAGTGATATTCTTTAAAGCAGACTGATCTTTCAAGTTGATTATCAAATACTGAGTAACCAATATTTCAATTTGAACCAAAGAGCATTAAGATAGATAGTCTTTATCTTAACACAGAGAAGTCCCAGGACTTAATTAGTACATACACTTGTGGCCCATTATTCTGATACCACTTCTTCATAATAAAATAACTGATTTCCTAAACAAAGAAAAAGAAGTGCAGGGTATCCTCACATATCTGGAAAATTAAAAGTAGAATGCTGAAATTGATTTATAACTTAAAAAGATGTATAGTAAACTTCTAGTAATCAGTTTTTACACTGGTATCACAACTTTCATTAATTACATCTGCACGATTTTATTATCTCTTGCTCAAGCAAAAAAAGCAATCATACCAGATTAGGAGGTACTGACCATAGGTGTATATGAAACAGAAAATGTATGTCCTGGAACTACAGAAATGAGGCAAAAAAGGGATACAAAGGTACTAGTAAGAAAGAATGGCATTAGGAGTTCTTCAACTGAGAATGAAGGAAGACCATCAGACCTAAAAGTATCACAAGACAAATAATATATGCAAAAGAGAATATGAAAAATGTGACACTAGGGTGCATCACCTAAATTATTTCTTACAGAAATAAAAGAAGCCATCCCGTCAGAAAAGGCTTTAGCAATACTGCTGCTGACAAGCTTTACTTTCAGTTACTTCATCTCCCAGATTAAATCAAATCAAAACAATGTAACAAACATTACTAAAACAACAGAGAAACAGGGAGTCACACAACAGCAATCTAAAATAGTTAAACTACACTCTTGCAAAGGACAAGGAGTGGAAATTAATACAATCTATCAACATTTATCAACAATTATTCTTTTTCTGCCCTTGTGCTTAAATTATAGACCAGTAATGTCAGAAGAACAAATCTGTACAATTCCTATAAATAANGAGAATATGAAAAATGTGACACTAGGGTGCATCACCTAAATTATTTCTTACAGAAATAAAAGAAGCCATCCCGTCAGAAAAGGCTTTAGCAATACTGCTGCTGACAAGCTTTACTTTCAGTTACTTCATCTCCCAGATTAAATCAAATCAAAACAATGTAACAAACATTACTAAAACAACAGAGAAACAGGGAGTCACACAACAGCAATCTAAAATAGTTAAACTACACTCTTGCAAAGGACAAGGAGTGGAAATTAATACAATCTATCAACATTTATCAACAATTATTCTTTTTCTGCCCTTGTGCTTAAATTATAGACCAGTAATGTCAGAAGAACAAATCTGTACAATTCCTATAAATAAATTTATTCTAGAAACTATAATTAAAGTCTCCCACTAGTAAAAAATAAATTTCTATAAAAAAATTCAAATATGAATAGTGTGGGAAAAAAAACCTAACAAGTTTAAGACTGATAGGACAGGAATACTGAGGTTCATCAGCTTCAATGGCACATGACTTCTATTTCTGTACTATAGACAATGTGTGGCATAGGATATAGCCAATCTGTAACAGAATCATGACACTATCACTTGTACAAGGGATGTAAAGTTCTAACCTATTTTTGAATTATTGGTAATTATAAGGAANACCGGGTGCTGTAGGTACAACAACACTAGGGTGCATCACCTAAAGTATTTCTTATATAAATAAAAGAAGCCATCCTGTCAGAAAAGGCTTTAGCAATACGGCTGCTGAAAAGCTTAACTTTCATNAAGATGCTCATCATGTGTTTTACTATTAACTAACTTTTAAAATAAACTACTGACAAATTAATTAGTCCTATTTTTACCAATGTCCTGCATATGCAAAATTGCAGCTCTTAAAGGCTGCAAAATAATCTTTTGCATCATAGGCTTATTTATACACTTTATTATTGACACAAATTGATATTATTGATATTAATAATTTTTCAATATGCTTTCAAGATGTATCAAATTAAGTTGTTAAATGTCAGCGAATTACCTCACCAAATTTTGTTTCCAATTCAAAATTACGTTCTTCTATTTGCTTTACAGTACTTCTTAAGTGTTCATACATTCATTTATTCTAGAAACTATAATTAGAGTCTCCCGCTAGTAAAAAATAAATTTCTGTTAAAAAAATTCAGATATGAATAGTGTGAACAAAAAACCCTAACAAGTTTAAGTCTGATAGACAGGAATACTGAGGTTCATCAGCTTCAATGGCACACGACTTCTATTTCTGTATTATAGACCATNGACTTCTATTTCTGTACTATAGACAATGTGTGGCATAGGATATAGCCAATCTGTAACAGAATCATGACACTATCACTTGTACAAGGGATGTAAAGTTCTAACCTATTTTTGAATTATTGGTAATTATAAGGAAAAAATAAATGAAAAGAGATCACATGAATTAGACAGAACAAGTTTGGAACAGACCTTTTTCTTGCAGTCTGCTGACAAAACTAGGAAACTATCTGTCAAGATGCTCATCATGTGTTTTACTATTAACTGACTTTTAAAATAAACTACAGACAAATTAATTAGTCCTATTTTTACCAATGTCTTGCATATGCAAAATTCCAGCTCTTAAAAGCTGCAAAACAATTNCAAAATAATCTTTTGCATCATAGGCTTATTTATACACTTTATTATTGACACAAATTGATATTATTGATATTAATAATTTTTCAATATGCTTTCAAGATGTATCAAATTAAGTTGTTAAATGTCAGCGAATTACCTCACCAAATTTTGTTTCCAATTCAAAATTACGTTCTTCTATTTGCTTTACAGTACTTCTTAAGTGTTCATACATTCGTTGTGAATGTTCTGCTCTCTGTCTTTCATTTAATTCCTTCATTTCCAACATTGTGATTTTCTTAGAAATGGACAAAATCTCACTGTTGGTTATTGCTTTTGTGGCTTTGTCCATGGCATTGTCATCCCCTACAAGAAAAAATACTTAAATTAGGAAATACACAAACTGATTGAACTATGAAAATTCTTTCCACCATGAAACCGAACATGACTTTTGCTTTATCTGTGTCAAATAAACTTTATCATAACATCTGCTTCATTTTTTTTTCAAATTGGAGGCATGGTTATCTTGCCTTATTACATATTTGAAAAGTATGTATTTTGAATAAAATACTACTATCAATTATGAATGCAAGTATCTGCAACCATGGTTATTGAGACTGAGAGATTTGCAGTGTAGCCTTTCATTTTATCCATCATACAACTGGCAAATCTTCAGGACATTTAATTTAGTATCTGTAAATGAAACGGTAAATGAGTTCTTCCTGAACAATGGGAATGAAAGCTATACAAAGAAACCCCATCTATTAAGAAAGAATACTTTGTTACAAGGCATGAAACCAGCAAAAAGAAATCACTTTCTTGACAACTTCTGAAGCACTGTGACTGACAATCAAGTTAGAACATATTAAGGAAAAAAAATTCAGGTGATGTTGCATTAAAAGCTTTTAAACCCTTGACCCACTAACCCAAGAAAGTCAAACTGGAAGAGTTTCCAGAGAAAAATACCAGACTTGGTTTTATACTCAAATGAAACACACAAACAAAAAAATTCAGCACAAAAATTAAGATTTTTACTGAAAGACATAAAATACTTCTGATTATTTTTTAAATTTTGGTTATTTTAAGACACATCCATTTTAAAGTATTTTCAAATATTACTTTTATACAGGATATACCATTTGGTGTTTAATGTTGTAATATAACTTTCATACTTGCCCAGTTTAGTCATCTGTTCCCAAGCCTGTTCTACAGTGTGAAGTTTCACTTTTGTGATCTCCAGTACCTTACTCAATGAATTTATCTGTGTTTTCAAGGATTCATTCTCACGCTGTAGGACAAAAAAGTTGCAACATAACAGCAAACTATTT
Source organism: Chaetops frenatus (assembly GCA_013400775.1). NCBI lineage: Eukaryota > Metazoa > Chordata > Aves > Passeriformes > Picathartidae > Chaetops > Chaetops frenatus. The sequence goes on along the minus strand of VZTR01016871.1, from coordinate 3,727 downwards.
AATTATAGCAGATTTCATGTTTAGTATCTATGAAATCTTTTAGAGTAACAGACTTTACCTGCATGCAACCCATAACCTACATACAGGACAACAGAAGAGCGTTTCCTCCTAAGTTGGGAATGAAGGTAAAATTTTACTTCCTAGGTAAAAATGTTATTCTTTGTCCTCTGTATCTTACAGTCACAGCTAGTAATACTGTGAATATTTATTACCAGTGACTGTGATTCCTACAGCGTCTAGAATTAGATGGGAAAATCTTTGTCATACTAAGCACTTTATTAACAGTGGGAAAGAAGTACTTGTGGAAGATTATTTCATCCCACCCAGAATACTTCATCTTGCCCATAAATACCTATTTGAGACAGATTTCTTTTAGTTCTTTCAGGCATCTAATATGATGCCAAACATTACTTTTGTAAATGTTCCTTCACTCCTCCAAACAGAAATACAAATTTCCACATTAACCAATAAAATGAACTGAACACTTCATATTACTTTTCAATTTTTAGTTTTCTGGATGCATTTTTAGTTGATAAATGGTTCTCTAGCTGTATGAAGTCGCTGAAATAGGCAATGCAAGTTTTCATACACACAAAATTCCATAAAAGAGACATAGGAGTCATTCATTCTTTGTCGCTGTTGAGTCCAACAACACAAAATAGACTCCAATATATTCAGCAAGGCAAA
>VZTR01016870.1:719472-750249 GCA_013400775.1 Chaetops frenatus | reverse complement strand
AATTATTCACAAACATTTGTGTTCTTATTTGATCAATAGGTGACTCTCCCCAGTGATTCTGTTGCTTTTTCTGTTTGTAGAGAGCTAGAAAAACATAGAGATTTTTCTGGGTTGAGATTCAGAAAATATGCAAAAATTTTCTAAAATCAGCTTTGGTTACCCTTAAGAAGAAAATGAACTTAAGAGAAGATGCAGTGATAGTTCAACTTTCAAAACAATTACAGACATAGAAATGGTCATTTACTGTGTTCTTCTGGTACTGGATAGGTTATTTTTCTCAGCAACAGGAATTTACATGAAGTTTTTTTGTATTAAGATAGACAACCAGAATCACAGAATAATCTGAGCTGGAAGGGACATAGGATCACTGAAGTCCAACTCCTGACCCTGCCCAGGCTACCATGTGCCTGAGAGCATTTTCCAAACACTTCTTGAACTCCGGCAGAATTGTTGCTGTGACCACTGCCCTGGGGAGCCTCTTCTTGTGAGCAGGATGGAAGAATTAAGAAGATAAAACAGCCCGTATAATACATAATTTCAATGAATACATTTATTTAAATTAAATTGCTTGAAGGCAAGGAAAAATAACCTCAACATTACTAAGTTGTGACTTAGTGTCAGTCTTACAATTTAAATTGTAGTTCATGATTGGCTATAACAGGCCGCATTGCTGTTTAAAAACAGAGTGCCAGAGACCAAAACTCAGGAAAGCAAAAACATTAAGAGTTTATTTCCTGTTAGGTGCAGGCCTTGTCATTACTGATTTCATGGCCTCTAAATGCAGCTGGCTTTCTTTTAGCATCCATTGAAAGTTCTTGATGTTTATGATTTATCTGTATGTGAACATTGATTAGAAAGGAGCCACTGCCACTTATTAGTGTAAACAACCCAAAAAAAAAGAGAAAGAAGTGTGGAAAAATCGTATATTGCCACAAATTCTGACCTTTTTTTTCTTTGCCTCTCCTAAGAGTATTTAAGGACCCTTATGGCAAAACAAACCAAGCATCTAGGCTTTCTGCATCTGCCTGTGATGCAAACAATCAAAGCTCCCAATATTCAGCTAATTATACTATAGTTTCATAAAAGCATAAACATGCATAGATCTTTAGAAACTCTAATTTGAAAAACTCATTTTTTATGAGAGTTTCTTGAGCTTTAGAGGGAATTGATGTTATCTTCAAAACCTCACTGACATATTGCCTACAAAAACTGTTCTGCTAAAGACAATGTCCAGACACACTTTAAACCTTAAAATGAACTTTGCCTCCCAAATAAAATTAGTTTCAGGATTTAGCTTCAACACTTTCCTTAAGTAAAACATGCAGCATAAACATGAACAACAGACAATGGGCTGCAAATCTACTATCACTTCTTGTCTACTATCTGCTGATTATGTATGTAATTTGTCTGTCAAGGATATCTTCACTAATCCAGGCTGTCTCTTCTGTGTTTGCAGGCTTTGTAGCATTTTATACATACCCTGAGCTGGCTAAACGAGTGAAAGTGTTCTTTGCTCTGGGCCCAGTAACCACATGCCCACATGCCACAAGTCCTCTGGTTAAGCTAACAAATCTTCCTGAACCACTGCTCAGGGTATGTCATTTTTTCCTTCTAAGAGGTCCAATGCCTGACTGATCTTCACAGGGTTCACTCAGCCTGAGACCAAGTGTTCCCAAACAAGTGACATGCTGACACTGAGCTTGGGGTCAATTGAGTGCTCTCAGAAAATCTGTTCCTAAACCCTGTGGGGAGAATAGTCAGGATACAGCGCTTTTAGTAGCAGGTCCCAGTGAAGTAGGAGACTTGTGAAACTCTGTCCTGTTTTAGGATTTCTGCTATTTAAATAAAATTTTGCTGGCCTCATGCAGGAGGACCTAAACCAGAACTGCAGTAACAGACATGGAGATCTTCAGGACTTTAAAAATGAGTAGGCATTAAGGCCAGTACACTAGAAATGGAAGGATAACTTCCTTGAGGATTGCTGATAGTAACATGAAGGAGGAAGAATAAATGATGTGCTGTGGGGGAGAGGGTGTTTTAAGGGGTACTGTGAGAGCAAGCTCTTCCAGCACTCCTTGAATACTGTGTTATGAAGGCTAGGCTATTAGCAACAATTTTCTGCATAAAATTCTTCTGTAACAGGAAAAAAAAGGTGTTGCACTTTTCCTTTCCCTCAGTTAGTCTTTGGCTGCAAAGGAGCTGCACACCAGATCGAGTTTCTGAAAGGCCCCGTGACGCAGTTCTGTACAAGCCTGGATAAGTTTTGTGCCCATGTTCTCTGTTACATAGCTGGAGGCAGCGTAAAAAATATCAACACGGTAAGCATGTGCAAGAACACCTCCTCACAGCAAAACTAAAGGGATCCTGGCAGCTGTGCTCTCTACCCTGGTCTAGTTACTGTCACACAGGTAAATGTGTATAAACCACAATGTAGCTCTCAGCACACGGAGGGAATGCCAGGACATTGTGTACTGTCAGCAGTGGCAACACAGCTAGGGTTGTGATGGGTGGGACCAACAACTAGGCACATTCCAATGCCAGACAGAAAGAGATGAGTTCAAACTGGAGCTGTATTGCATATGTCAGGGTGTATCCTCTGCTGGGGCTAAGCCAACCACGTTTTGGTCACACAGAGATGTTCTTTAAAAAGAGACCATGAGTGATGGAGTCAGACCTGTTGGCAATACAGTTGCCAGTTTTCTTCCTTAGCATATAGACACTGGGATCCTCTGAACACTGAAATAGCTAGAAGACAGGGAAAAAAACCTCTTTTTCTTCCCAACTTTCAGGCTATTTGCACCGAAACTTGGTCCCGAAGAACTATTGTATGAGGCATTTCCTGGTTTTGTTGACTTTAGAACTGGGCCCAACAGATCGACCCACAAGCTACAGAAAGCCCTTCCACTGTGCTGAGGAGTGCAGCACACCTACAGTGGGATTCATAAACACTTGTGTATCAGTCAGAGGGGACAGGAGAGACAGCAGAGTTTTCCCTCTGCTTGCCAGTGTATGAAAGCTGTGGTGCCAATCCCCTTTACAGTGGCCAAAGTATGCTGAAGCTGGCCTGTATAATGCTTATTACTGCAGTATCTGTAACAACTGGGCCCATTTTTTCATCCATAATCCTTTTTAAAAGCATATATGGGAAAGCAGTTAGAATCAAAAGTTCAGTGGAAAATCAATTGCAGCTTTTGAATTGCAGAGCTAAACCATTAAGGATATTTTCTGCCTTGCTTAAGTCATTAATGTGGTTCTCAGAGCAAGATAACACAGCTGAAGAAGAATCCAGGGAGATGGAATTGGAACATCTCCTTAACAGAACCATAAAAATGCTTTGTAAGATGGCTTCTTTAATATTAGAAACTCACTTTCTTCACAGTTTTATTCTGTCACAGCACTGGATCTCTGTCTTTTCTCTCCAGAGTCGAGTGGATATGTACGTAGGGCATTCCCCAGCTGGAACATCGGTACACAACATTTTTCACTGGCGGCAGGTATAACTGTGCACTGACATGCAAACTATCTCTTACTACTGCTTTTTATGAAACTGACAGCCTACAGGGAAATCCAGAGGCTTTGGATTTGGGAAACTGACTATCATACCTTCTCACCTACTGCCATGAGCACCTGCACATTTAATATGGTCTAGAATATAGATTTGCTCCTGAAGGCAAATATTGCCAGCAGTCAGTCCCACAGGATACAACTAGCCAGGAAAAGGACACAAACCATGGACAGCTAGTGACCCTATGGTCTATTTTGCCAGCCTCTAACAAAATCAAGTGGATACAAAGCAAACACAGATACAGGAAGATAGAATAGCAAGGACAATGCACCAGGCAGATTTTTAGTGCATACCCAGCTACTTAAATCCTTGAAGCAAAGGTTTTCTAAACTGAAAGACACCGGGTTTCTCTCAAGCTTTATTACACCACTCACAAATGGAAATACTTGTCATGTTTGTGCAAAAAATTAAATTACCAAAACAAAAAAAACCTCCAGGTGTTCACTCACCAGTCCTGCAAGGCATATTACACATGACTTGCAATAGCCCTGACACATTATAGACATTTAGGTTCTCTTTTGATGTAACAACTGAACCCAACTCTGCATGACAAACAGGGACCCCAGCTTTAGTTACCTAAGATAGTGAAACAAAATTTTAAGTAACAAAACATACTGAGCGTGGAATATAAAGATCAGGACAGAAATTTAGCAAGAGAAAAGGCAAGGAAACCAATTATTCAGTGACTTATCCTCAGTACCCTGAAAGCCTGAAACCCAAGGAAGGTGTGGGAGTAGCTACAGTCCACTACCTGAGCCCTGACTTAACTGATAGGCAGGAATATGCCTCTTGCACTCTACTTCATCTCTCATCACTTATATTTTGTCTGTTCTTTTAACAGCTAGCACATAAAGACCAGTTTCAAGCTTATGACTATGGCTCTAAGGAAAACATGAAGAAATACAACCAGGTAAGGCAAAATGTCTTCCCTGAGAACTCATCCTCAGGTCTTGGTAAAACTAGGAATAGAAAAATTCAAATTTTAGCACCTGTGAATATTAACAAGGAGGAGAATGGCCTCAGATAATGTTTCAGCTGAATCACACACAAGTCTAAAAGCCTATTCACAAACAAGGCAGAGATAGACCCTTGTAGACAATTAACAGAAGTTTATTTTCCCTCCCCTACTGATGCTGGGATGTGCCCAGTGACCTATCAACTTACATGTCATTCCAAAAATAAATAAGAACCACACCCAAGTCCTAGGACTGGATTAGTACAGAGCTTTTCACTTCCCCAAACATCCTCAAAGTCTGCCTTTCATTCAAGAGATGAAATGGATCTCACAGCTGCAGTGACCTCTCCGGATGACTGGCAGTCTTTTCACCACCATGTTTGACTTGCAGTGTCCTGGGCTGTACCAAAAGGCTGTTTTTCGCAAACAGAAAGGCCCCAGAGCTACAATCAGTCACTTCTATCTCACACACTCAGAAATTCTCTGGAGTGACCAAATTATTTCCTTTCCACTAAAGTTCCAAGCATTAAAACTAAGACCAAAAGCTGCACTCCACGTGTCCCAAGAAACTTATAGATCTCCTTATCCTGAATACACACAGGAAAAACCTCCACAGGCCTTGAGTGATGAATACTGGCACTGTTCTTTCCATGCCCACACCTCTGAAGAGCACAAGCCAGGGTCAAACTGCAGGAGTACCCTTAGCCATGCTTTACGGAAAGAACATGAATAGGATGGGTCATTCCATAGGCAGGGAATGGGGTTAGGGCAATGAACAATTAGAGGGTGGCCTTCATCCTCGTGCTTTTACTGTAGGCAGTGCAGAAGCAAAAGACAAAGAGGGATGCTTGCACAGAAACTTTTCTCTAAACACAACTTCTGATACAGCAGCATTCACTCAGGTCTCCTCCTTGTCTTACAGACTGCTCCTCCTGTGTACAGGATAGAGGAGATAAAGACACCAACTGCTGTTTGGAGTGGAGGACAGGACACATTTGCAGATCCAAAAGACATGGCAAGGCTGCTTCCTCGGATTACTAATCTCATTTACCATGAGCATTTTCCTGCATGGGGACACCTTGATTTCATCTGGGGCCTTGATGCAACTGAGAAAATGTATCTGAAAATCACTGAAATAATGAGAAAATATTTTTGAAACCATGAGTAGAGTGTTGATTGTAAAAACCTCTAAAATTTCTATTTGGCAATAAGGGTGATATCTGGGGAAGAGGTAAACACACAGACACACATAATGGACACCTGCATAGGGTTTTTTTTTTTGTTCTTTTTTATTTCTTGATTTCCTCATAGTTTGAGGTTTTCCATGGTGTTACTGTGACTGCTCTCTTCCTAAGAAGTTTGAGGTATATAAGAATGAAAGCTGAAAACATGAATGCATTTGAATACATACTGCAGGGATCACTGAATTTCAACAATTTTTATTTCTACAAGACTGACTTTCCTAAGCCTAAATTCTGTTGTTCTCATATATATCTTATGTATCCAATTGAGGTATTCTCATGCCCAATTTTTGTCTTCCTATGGAGTCCCAAAAGTGTGATTTGATCATTTCTTTGTTGAAATGATCAAATTAAATTTTGTTTAAATTAAATTATTGATCTCCATGACAGAGAACCTGGAGTTTTTTTACCCTGCTCAAATTACCCTTTAATGTCAATACAACCAAAAGACCTTTAAGCATAAGAAACTGAGCAGACAATAGACAACTATCAAGCATCAAGGAATACAACCTCCAAAAATTCATAATGTATTCCTCTGCCCTCCATGCCTGCAAATCACCCAAATGTTTGCTCACACATTTTGAACCCCTCACAATTTCAAAGACCATGGGTGGCAGCTGTGGAATAAGGAGATGTAGACCCATCCAGCAAGGTGGGCCCCAGGCAATACAGCTTCCACCCTATGAAATATTCTTCCCACTGGCAATGAAGCTGTTACAAGCTCTCTGAGCTGTCTGCATTCACTTTTACACAGCCTGTGTCTGGGCTATTCTTCACTGAAGGAGTTCCTAAAACATGGGAAAGCAGTGGGATGTTTTCCCTTTCCAGCCATTAGCCCTAAGAGATGGTGTTTTCATAATCCATGCAAGTTCCTCCCATCTTCTCACCTACAAGCTGATCTGGAGTGTCTGTCCCCAGACTGCACACAAAGTGTTCATTAGTACAGGCTCCAGCAAGGAGCTTTGTTTCATGGGCTGTTTCTGGCTGCAGCCTCAAACTCATCTTGTCCAGCCAAGACCCTTTGCAGTAGGAGTTGACATTCAGTACGATAGTTAGTTACACTGAAAAATATATCTCTGTCTATGCAACACAGGAAAAGTACACTGGCTTTTCCACACACCTACTGTAGCACCATTAGCAATGCTGTTCTGCACTTCTGACAGCTTCCAAGAAAAGGCCAAAGCTGTCAACAAAAATAAAGATCCATTCGACCAAGGAGGCACAACACAGAAGCACATGAGAGGACTTTCCCTTTTATTGCTACATTATTAAATCACAAAGCACTGGGCCACTTTAATTCATTGCTTACTACTGCAGGTTTACTTCTGCCTTCACCTTTGCAAGAGAAGACTCATGGATATATTATTATTCTGATTGGTTTTATCCCCTGCTGCATGCACCACTCTGTACAGCATGCTATCCTGTCTAGTCCCATGGGAAGGGTACATCTGGTTTCCATCAACAGCATTTCATTTATTGACTCTTTTTTTTCTTTATTACACTGTTTATATTGGAAAGGTAGTCAAGAGACCTGTTTCTCTACTGAGCCAAACATGTTTTCTTTACTATTTCTTAATGCATTAAAGTGATCTGGGAATTGACTTTCTTTATGGTCTCCAGAAAGGCATTGAACCTCTTTTTGCTGTGTCTTAAATGAAAAAAAAGAAGATACTCCTACTCTTATAGCAACACAGTGAGAATTAAGGTGTGTGAAAATCATAGGAAGGATGGAAGGAGGAAGTACTCAACTGAGAGATCTGTTTTCCCAGCCCCTCCCATTGTAGGAAGAGAAATACTAAGAGGAAGGGTACCAGACCTTTTATAACTGCTATAGCACATTGTTTGGTTCCCCTATGGAACAACCAGCACACACTCTAAAGGATATTTTATTTTTGCATTGGCTGCCAACCATCATATGCAATCTTTAGGCTTCCAGATACTTAATAGCTAGCTTTCAAAATCCAAAGTCTGCAGAAATCAAATAATAAAACTGATGAAGCAGATGGGAAGGGCAATATTTTTAACACTGTTGTAATAAATCATGGCTTAGTAAAATAAAATGAACTTCTTTCAGCCCACACATGGCTTTGGGGTACTGACAAATCTCACACAAAATTGTCCAAGTCTGCAGCAAGGAATGGGTGGATGTGGACCGAGCCTTTATCAAGTATCAGCCTTTATTCTTTGCAGGACTGCTGTTGTGAAAGGCAGATTGTCAGATGAGGCAATTTTCTGCATGTCTGAGAGTCCTTGATGCTAAGAATCTTTCCTTATCATGCTTTCAATGTTGTGGAACTGTAATCTTCTTGCTATATCTAAGGGAGTCTCCCCATCCTGAAAGAAACAGATGAAATACATTGCAATATGACAGATATGGATCAAGTACAAAGAGATTTCCTGACCTTCCCACCTGTGTAAGGTCCCCTGTTACTTCTGTTCAAAAACAAAGGTTTTCAGGACATGCTGGGTCTAATACTGCACTGGCTGAAGAAACAAACAGGGACCTCCCTTCCAGTAGGGAAAGCCTTTCCACTGTTTCCTGGGAGTAATATCCAAATGCACAGAGCTCAGCTAAGATTTGATTTCAAGAGCAACATAGGCAACACTGCTTGCCTCACCTCAGTAGTGCAGATACTCCCAGGTCAACATTGATTTGGGCAACCCTTGAGCTGTTCTGGTGACAGAAGCAGCTTGGCTTAGCCTCTCCGAAGAAGGGTGCTCAACAGCACAAAAAGGACCTCAGAAGGCTTTTATCCCTCCCCTGCAGCCTGCATTTTAGGAACAACTGTAGAGTAGCTCTGTGCTAAGAAGAGGTAACACAAAGATAGCTAAGAGATGTGTGAAGCCAGGGGACATGCAGGCAACTTTTACTGGCAGAAATTCAGCAGTGAAAGATTCATACTTTAAAGTTGCTCTTGCCAACAAAGGCAATGCAGCAAATGTTTCATACCAAGCAGGGAACAAATTGGCTGCCAGGAAGCTGTGCATTCTTTTATTTAAACTGCTGTGCACCAGCTAAGCCCTACAGTGGACTTACTGGTTGACCACCATGATAAGCAAATACAGTTATCAACTTCACCTTCTTACCTGATTCTTTATAGAAGTGTCTGCATGAGCTTCAAGCAGCAGAGGAATGACTGCCTGGTTTTTCATTTCACAAGCATAGTGAAGGGCTGTGCTGCCAGACTGAAGGGAAACAGAAGCAGATGAATTCTATTTCTATGACTTCTTTAGTAGGCCTTAGGTAAGTAGGACTACTTGTAGCCTTATCAGTTTTCCCCTAACATCTGGATGCAAAACACACATATCATTTCCTGTCACAATACACTGCATAGTAAAACAAATATGTTACCCTGAGAACAACAGNAAAAAAAAAAAAAATTCCTTCCCTGGGATGCAACTGCTAAAACATGTTTGATCCATTAGCAGGAAGCCAAAAATTTCAGAGGATTACATGATCCTGATCTCAGAAACTATGTCTTAAACAATACTGCTTGCTTGGTCTTCCATGTTTTAGAATTTGGTTGCTGATAAAATGGGAGTTTTTCCTTTTCTACCTTAGAGGAAAGCAGCTCTTCAGCACACCCAAGTAGGCTACTGGATACATGACTCTGTATATGGCAGATCAGCACAATCTGAAGACCAAGGGAAGACACAGGGTCTTGCCCTGCAGCCCACAAATCTGCTCAAGTCCAAAAACTTATAAATGCTGATAAACTGAGATGCTTATATCACCAGAACCTTTATAGCATTGGGTATTTAATACATAAGTGCCTCAGCCCAGCTTGCCTGGGTTCTCTTATAAGGGCATTGGTCAGAAAGGGAGAATTAGTTGATCAGTGGGGAATTATTTCTGTATACGCTATAAATTGATTGCCTAAGTGTCAGGGGAAAACACTGAATCCTCCAGGCACATCAGCCAGTCAGTCCCTGATGCTCCTATTCCAACTATGTTGCTAGAAGGTTCTTTAGTCTGTTTTTAGTACTGTTTCCTGCATGTGAGCCACATTTGCATTTGTATAAACCCACTTACAGAGTCTGTAGCATTCACATTGGCTCCAGCCCTAAGCAATGTCTTGACCAGGTGTTCATTCTGTTTTGTCTTTGAGACCTGTGTTTGGTGCAAGAGAAAGAGTAACACAGTAAAACAGTTCACCTGCATGTAGTCTTAAGTACATTTGTACTAAATACCATGTTTGTTCCAAAAGGAGGAGTGCTCTCTGGAAATGTCAGACTGATGCAGTAATACAATTCTGTTCCTTCACCAGCTACAGTCACAGCAAAATCCCTGCTCCTTCTGTTGCACACATTCAGTCTCACTCTAAGAAAGCAGTCCATATTCCATAGAGGTTCCTGGCCTGAAACACTGCCATGAAAAATGCAGGCAAGGGAAAGATCCAGAGCCATTCTTGCTTCCATCCAGACTCACCATGAGAAGGTATCCAATAAGCATAACTGGCATGAGGATTATGATGAGCACATAGTCAAGGAAGGTAAAACGTTTTCTCACAGCATAATGGAGGCAAGTGCGGTCCTTCTAAACACAGAATAACTCTGGTTACTGCCACATTCAGTCACCTCACTTTGTTTAATACTGACAAGAGTAGACTGTTTTAAATTCCACAAGCTCTCTTTTAGGCTATCTAATAGAAATACTCCTATTTGAGTGATTTTCAAGCAGAAATAGAGACATGCATCTCCCTTCCTTCAAGTAGAAGCACATTTAACACATAGAGGGTCATGGAAATAGGACTACATGTGCAAGGAGGAAGGGGGATCCAAAGGATTCCATGTGTATGTTGGCAAACTTGGAATTCAAAGGAGAGAGTGGGTGTCTCCTGTGGCTGCTGCTGCCATACAGCAAATTAAACCAGCAGGAGGAATCCCCACAGCCCCCCTCTTATGGAGGTGCTGGCTACTGAAGCAAGGACATCTGAGACCTTAGGACATCTCCTTTGGGACATCAGAGAAATACAGGAAAGTAGCATTAACCACCACAGATTCTTACTGAGAACAAAGTTTAAAAAAAAAATAAATCTTTGAATACTGAATATTCCAAGGCAACCAAAGAGTGGGTCTGTAAAGTTTTGTGCTACAGTATAGAATTTGCTACAGGTTGTCAAAATGGAGCTGGACACAGGACACCAAAATAATCAGAGAAGCCTTTTTGTTTCATCTGCTTGTCCATATATACCTCAGCAGGAAACAAACCTGAGGCTTGTCTGTGCTTGCCAGTGGCCCCACTGGCACTTCAAGATTCTGGAAGAACAGTCACACAAAGGAGGAGTCAGTGGCCACTTACCTTATTTCTGAGGTTGACATCAGCATGTTTTCTAAGAAGATAGTTAACTATCCTGTTGTTTCCTTTTCTACATGCACAAATTAAGGGGGTGTCTCCACTGAAGCTGTCCTGGACGTTCAGATAGTTGCTGTTGTGCTCCAAAAGGAGATGAACTTTATTGAAGTCGTTGTTATAAGCTGCCTGACAGATGGGCTGAAGTGAGAAGATAATATTCATCAGCACGTGTTTCACTAAGACATCCATACTTCCCATTCTGGCTTACCACTCGTACACCCCAAAATGCTTGACAGAGGCTGTAGTTCTTGGTGCCTTCCAGAAGATGGTGGTAGGAGACACTCCCGCAGCTGCTACACAGCCCTCAGCCCCAAAGTCACAGCCTTTGCACAGTGGAATGGATTTGCTGTTCATTTTGGATGCTATTTCTATCATCCAGGAAATAAATCCTGTTTATTTGCAGCCATCAGGGAAAGAAAGAAGAAACAAACCAACCAAAACCAAACCCAGCTTCCATTCTCACAGGAGTTGGTCACTGTATTAAGCAGCAGGCAGGGACAAGCCCATGTGCCCGAGTTTACATCAGTCTTTCCCTTTGGCTGAGCACTGCTGAGCAGAAGGAACCACTCCTGACTCATCCGTTCCCAGAAGGGAATCACACAGAAGCTGAAAGTTGAAAAACCAAGCCCCCCAAAATGTTTCTTTTCTAGACCTTGAAGTACCTGAAAAAATACATGCCTGTGTGCCCACAAGTCAGATCCTGCTTGGCTTTTGAGAACTGCTTGCTGCTCAGTTCTTCATTCACAGTTTCTACACATCCTTGAACTAAACTGCAATTCCTTCCCTCTCCAACAGCAAGAATTCACACTAAGGAGAAGATGAAAATTGCAGGAGTACTATGAGTTTTTAACAGCCTAATACAGGGAGAAAATAACTTTTAGAGGTGGGGCAGACTGGTAGCATTTGAGTTCTTCAGTTAAAAAGAGAATAAGTCTCTTTCTTTTCTTTGTTACTGAGGAATTTACCCAACATTTTTCAAAATAGAAATTTTCTTTAAATATTATCTGCAGTTTTTCCTCTCCATTCTCCTTCTATTCACATCCTGAATACTCAACATGAAAAAGATCTAGTCCTGAACTCTGAGCTCTTTCCTCACTCCTGCAGTTAGTTCCTTCCCCTCTGTCTTCCCCCCTACCTCACGTCTTCCTGCCTTAAAAATCTTAATCTTATTTACACTTTTCCAGCCAAAATTTGATCTACAACACTGGTTTATCTCCAGCACCATTACTGCTTTTTGGACCACTACAGTTTTCTGGACACCTGCATAAGAGAAGTGATTTGTTTCCAAATAAAGTATTTACATGCTTACCAGACCATGCACCACTTCTTGTTTTGTTTTTATTATGTCAGACAAAAATCGATGAAGAACACATGTCATATTTTCAATTTGCACATCTGTCTGGATTTGTATAGAAGCCTATGTATGCTGTTTGGTATTTTGCAGTTCACCAGAACCAGAACTGTTTTAATGATTTTGAGGAGAAATAACTCTTTTAAAGCCCTTTGGTGTGACTTGCACACAGGTGCCATCAAAAAGATCAGTTTTCTCTAGAACCTTGCTCTCTGTCATGTTGGTGTCTAGTACTGTATCTTCATGTCCAAGAAAGAGAAGATCATGTGCAGTCTGTCTGCATCTCTGATTTCCCTACTACTCTTGTTTTTCAGTATTGCTTTTCTTATTTAAAGATGCAGGAGATTTGCTCTTTGGTTGAACATCTGCTCAAATCCCAGTCATTTACCACACAAATTTACTCCTTTCTAGAGGATTCTTGCTAGTTCAGTAGCTCATGGCACCAAAGGATTTGCTTTTTTTGCTTTTCTTTCTGTACTGCTCAGTGGTTAAACCCAAGGCATTTCTGACTGATAATCTCATTGACCTGTGGGATCTTTTCCTAAACCTTACACTGCTGCTGAACTCAGTTCTAGAGCTATGAACAATGATAGCACACAGACCACTCCCCAAGAGACCACATTATTTGGGGCTGAAGTCATGCACAGAGCCCAGCACACAGGAGCCACACAAGCTTTTTCACCCACTGAAACCAGCTGTTCTCAGAAAACATCCAGGGCACAGAGAATGTAAGGAAGCAGTTCTCATCCATTCCAACAACTAATACCTGGGTAACTGATGTATTTAAAGCATTTTCTAACCATTATTGTTCCCCTGGAGAAGGGGTTCTTTTTAGAAATTATACTCTCTGCATTAGCATGTTCCATTCATGTTTAAAGGAAAAAGCAGCAAAGGAACCCAAACCTTTTCCCATTTTTATGGGATTTTTTGAGGCCCACTCTGCTGGTTTGTATTCTTGAAAATACCTTATAGTCAAAGAAAGGTGAAAAGTCCCACAGACCAAATTTGTAATATACCTCCCAAAATTGCATGACTCCATGGCTAGAAGAGCAAACATAGTAGAAGAATATTTAGGTAGAGGAACAAAGCAGTGCAAACAACTATAAGTTCATGATATTGGTATCCACAACAATAAGGATTCAGAAAAAAAATGTGTTAGGAAAGTATAAAGATAAGAAAAATTACAGGCAATCAGTTACTTGTCTAAGAAAGGTAAATACTGTATTAAACAGTGTCTCTTACTGGAAGAGATGTGATAGAAGACACTTAACTGGAATGGTGTATAGAGTTCTTGTCACTTGGGTCCAAAAATGAGATCAAACTATGGCAGGAGCATGAAACATCTCTACAACTTAAGAATAAAAAGAGCCTAAAGAAAGATTGATTTGCCTAGCTGGGCTAAGGAGAGACAACATCGTCAGTGTTCCAAAATAAATTAAAGGGTCACTGTTAAAGAAGAGCCAACTAATTTCAAGGAGGGAGGTAAAAGAAGTGATGTATCTGACCAAGAAATTTAGCATGAAAATTAGGAAGAGATTTGTATTCATAAGAAGAGTAAAGTAACAAAACAGGTTTCCAGTAACAACAGATTGGACACAAAACCTGCCTGGCCCCAGGCTGGGGCCTGAGCATGTGCCAGAATTTCTGTGGTTGTGAAGACTCAGCCACAAATCTCTTTTCCATCTCATATTTTTTAGGTTGTCACTCTGGCAACCCTATCTAAAGGAGTACTAACTGTGCTTAAGACTGTTTTAAACAATTCTCCAAAGCTTGCTCATAAGACAATAATAGAATTTCTTACAAACAGACAGCACCTATCTGGAGTACCAGCAGGGAGGCCAAGTATGGAGTCAGGACAGTGTTATGTACAAACAGGTTCCATCTAAAACTCAAGAAAACATATTTCCTTTAAACCTATAGAAAAGCCTGGAGGATAAAAGGCTGGAAAATCTCACTCAGTTTTCTACAGTGTTAGAAGATTGCCCTAGTAATGATACAGCTGAACAATCAGTTTCATATTTGTGTTATGGTTATTACTGGTACTCTGTTATTTTTATCCACCCATCATACACAAGAGAGAAATAAACCTATGGGGTAGTACTCAGAATACCTGAGCTTCCCATGCAAGGTGCAAGCCATACCCAAAAAATCCAAAGTTCATGTCTCAGGCTCATGCTCAGCAGGACTACAAGAGCAGAGGTCTGGTGGCAGTGGAGGGTGGCCAGGAGATCCCCTGCAGCTTCCCTTGCTCCCAGAGATGCACTGGCAACTGGGGAACTGATATACTGCATATGGCATCTCCTTTGGGGGTATGTGAGAAGGAAAGGCCAGTGCTCACACAACAAAAATTTTTGAAGAAAGCATCAGTGGGAAGGGAATTCTCAGCTTCTGGAGAGGTTTGCAGTCCCAGACACAGAGTGGCTACTCTTGCCCACACCACATCATTTATAAATCCCAGCATCCTGACCATCCCAGAGAACTCACAACAGACCCGGCCCAGCCCCGAAATGCAGCAGGGCAGACCTGGCACAGGCACAGCAAACACTGCCCCCAGTGCAGACACGGGCTCAGCTCTGAAGGGAGGGGGAAGAGGATCCACAGCTCCAGCTGAGGAGGAGAGGAGGAGAGGGCCTCTCTGGACTGTCTGGCAGCAAAGCCCCTCACCTCTGCTCTCATTCACACTTCTGCAGCACCACCCAGCATCCAGACAAGGTGCACAGGATGAACCTGACAGTGTGACTTTGCACAAAACATACGATGGAAGGGAGGGGAAAAAAGAGAATCACAACACCAAACACTCCTTTTACCCTCAGTGGAGGTGCCTTTTCCCAGACATAGCATCAGGGCTAATGATGAACTAGAGCACAGTCTGCCCAGATGAAAAAAAAAAGCAGTGGGCAGACACTGGAGACTGGAAAGTAGAGTTTGAAGATTAGATATGCCAATGACTGAATGTTTAAAATCTCTCGACAACACTTCTTCTTCTTCTTCTGCAAGCCTTTCAGACCAGGATTTAATTGCTCAGTATCTAAGGCTTCAGGAAAGGTGAGAAGTACTCACAGGACATGCAAGGAATTTCATGGCTGAGAGCACTCAGTACAAGATCACTAAATAAAGAGTGCAAGAAAAGTAATAACACTTTCACTCTTGGGAAGCACAATTATAGAACTGATTTTTTGATTTTTTAAAATCAGTTGTGGAACATGATTGATGTCAGGTCCTAGTAGTTTACTCAGATCCAGATGAACCACCACATCTGAAGCTGTCTGCTTGTTTTCAGAGTTTCTTGCATCTCTCTCTGTTTAGCTTTGAGAGCTAGTGATAAACCTCCAGCTGTTTAGCAAGTTCTACCACCCATGAAGTACAGGTTCAAGGCACAGTATGAAGGACAGAGCATTCAACCAATGGAGAGGAGATGAAGGTAAAGCCTGTCTTGCAACTTGGAGAGCAGTTTCAGTTTATAAATGCTTCCTCCTGTAGAACTCCAGGGGATTGCCTAAATTACACCAACTCTTTGTAATTGTTTAGAAAAAAGGAAGACACTTTGTAATGTCAAAATATTCTGAACCAATCCATAGCCTCTTCCTCTGCACTAAAATTATCCCAAAAGCATGCTATGAATTTAACAGGAAAGTCTAAATTATGTTTAGGATTCTGAGGAATGTACTAATATCCGATACATACTTCTCAGAAAAGGTAACTTAAATTCTTTATTTTTAGTTCCCTAGCTTTCTGTCCAGTATAAACGAACTATAATTTACCCGGGAAACTGCATCTCAAAATTTTAAAAAACAGAAAATGGATGTATATGAAAATGTTAACTAATAAGCATGAAAAACATGGACAGCAGTTGAATATTCTTTAAGCACCTGTGTAATTAAGCTAGACTACACTGGTTTCCACTGCAGTACTATCTCAGAGTAGTAGATCTGGAGAGAGGCAAGAAATCTTTTCAGAATAAGCTACACTCTATTCAGCCGATCACCTTAAGAATGCACAGATTCAAGCTCCTTGTAATACTGAAAGAAGAAAAGATACTTGATTTCATTGAATAGCTTTTTAAAGATAAAAGGGTGGCTTTCAGCATGGAAATGTAACCTTTAAAAGCAACAGCTATGTAATGCTATCTCCAGAAAAAGAAACACCAGTGCAATGCACTCTTTTCACAGTTACAAAGGACCAAAATCCTCATTTGTTCCCATATGTACAAATGGGAAATTTATAACAGAATACATTTAGGTAGAATTTATGCTAAAGTACAGGAAAATGTCAAATGAACCATAGTTTGGGGACAAACCCATAAAGATAAGATTAAAAAAATTACCTTCCTAAAGCAATGTGGGGGGAGCAGGAGGTTCTCTTAGGCATTAGCTTTGTTATCTCTATTCAGTGTAAGCCAAGGAGTTGTCTGCTTTTTGAAAAGGTGTTTGTTGCTTGCACCATGCTCAGAATGGTTCTGATCTCAGCACAGACCAACAGAAAATGTTGAACGCATACTTTGTGAAGCCACAATAATTACGCCGGTTATTGCATTTTCTTTGCTTCTACAAACAATACTACTGACAGCTTGTAATAGACAAAGGGAAACATTTCCAAAGGGAGAAAACTTCCAGATCTCTATCGGCCTGTGTATGGGAGGCTGCAAAGGGAACAAACCAAGCCCAGTGAATATCCATACCTTCAATCGTGTCAGTAGCTGCAGGAAATGGTCACGTACCTCTGAATAGAGTATGCCCATGCCTATTCTTCACTCTGGAGCTCCTTCTCGTTCAACAGCCCAGCAAGTTACCCTCACCTGAAATGCTCTCGAGCTTGTTTGAATCTGGTTAATAGTTAACTTTAAAGTATCACTTTTTCTTAAGCTGTGTTTCCTTTCAGTGCTTTCTACTTAGTAGCATGAAACAATTGTCTTCACAAACCCAACCCAGAGAGGTAAACGTGAGAACAGCAGCTTATGGGAAACTGACCGAACAAGTTACAACACAGAAGCATTTTCCTTTGTCGTTTTTGCAATAACATCCTCCAGTTACCTAAAAAGGAAAGTAGCAAAACTGGTCGAGGAGAAGAGGGAAAGACAAGGGAAGAAAGTCTCACAAGCAAAGAAAGGGAGGAGAGAAAAAAATTAAAGAGCATGAAATCTAAAAATAATGAAGAATTGTATCCAGTTTGCCACCCAAGCTATGGCTGACTAAAACACGTTCCAAATCTTCTGCAAGAACATCTCAAATGCCTGTCAGGCAAAGGGAAGCAACTAGACCCCACGCCTTTAATGAGAGCTTCCAGTACAATTAGCCTCTCACTCTCTAATTAAACAGGCCGGCCACTTTCATTGCTTTTGCTCAGTCTTTTCTTTCTAGCCCAGCCCAACCAATGAATATGATTCATGTTTAACCTGATAATTTTATATGCTAATTGGGAAGAAAATTATTACTGATGGCCCTGAGGATAAGATGTTGATAGCATTTCTGTACTACACTCAGTCTTTCCGAGTAAGGCATGCATATTTCAAGTGCCTGCATTCACCTCAAAAATATCTTTTCCCTTTATAGCTTAAGTCATGTTTCAAGTATTTCAAGAAAATTTTAAAACTAGTTTTAAAACATATGCATGTAAGCATGCATCTTAAACACAAGCCCTCTGCCTTACCTTTGAGAACTTCTATTTCCAAATGTTTTTCATATTTATTCTCAGTGAGGTGGAGGACCATATGAAGAAGGACCAGCCTTCTCTAATTAAAGTAGTACAACACTACTGGCTGTAGTGTTCATTTGCTGGCAACAGTTCTAACCCTCTCAATGGCTGTTTATCTGAAGAAAATTAGGCTGGCGTGTGACAGACACAGATATAACACCTACCTGTGACAGACTCACTGGGATCCTCACAACAGACTGATCTTTCAGCATGTGGTGAATATGATGTTGGACTAAGGACATGGAAGAGTGAGTAACACCTCAGAGGTGAAAAGGTCTTCCTCACCAGTATTTCTTCACATCCAGATCCTAAGATATTCACATCCTCCTGCATCTACTGACCAGCTTGTTGGAATTTATAAACTGCAATTTGTTGAAAGAAATATCAAATCACTAAGATGCTACTTGAAACAACTTAGTAGTTTAATTCATCCTTTCCTAACATAAATAAAGAAATGTATGGTAAGCCATCCTCTCCAAAGTAGAGCAATAGCTTCAGGAAACAATTTTCCCAAGAAAATCTCAGGTCCTCTTGAAAAGCACTGAAGTGGCTGCTTTGGTCAGAGCTTCAACTGAAGAACAGTTAAGCAGCCCAACCATGATAAGGTAGGAGACTCATGCAAATGTATGTAATCCCAGGTTGACTTCTGCTTAACATATTTCTCCAGTTTTCTTTGCCATGCTTGTAAATGAGGATTAGAATCCTGAAAAGTTTAATTCTTTTTGATGAATAACGTTTTGGGCTTTTTTCTCCAAAGGGTGCTAAGACTCAGCGCATGGACAAAGTGTCACCTACTCTGTGTAGGAAACAGGACTCTTACTTCCTGACAGAATTTGACAACACTTCAAAGGGTTCATGTGAGCCAGAAGGGAACTAAATATTTTTTAGAGGGGCCTTCACCAGGGCAATAAGGTAAACTCATTTTTAAACTAGATATCAATTAAGCTTAAGAACAGTAGATTCAGTAAAAGTCACAGACCATTTGCCTGTTTAAATTCCAGGAACTAGAGATTGTATTGCTACAAATTGCATGAGTTACACTACACTCAGGAAAGCAATCTGTGGCTTGTTGGAGTCATATGTGCAGAACAGTCCTCAGAAATGCATATTCCTAAGAAATGCAGTCCTGGAATCGCCAGGGTCTGGACAAGAGGGATACTAACACCTTGCACTTTCCCTCAGAAGACTGTTAACTACTTGTCCAACATCCTTGTAGCTATGCAAGGGTCCTTGCACCTCTGCTTCAGGACAGGAATAACTCAACAGACCCAGCAAGCACAAAGAAACCCCTCCATGGCACAGACCAGAGCCTGTATTTTATAACACTAAACTGAGTTCATGCTATGTCAGTTCTAGGCCAGACCACTCAGGCTTCAGTTTTGCCACAGCATTTAAAAACAGAATACTTACTCTCTCAGCTGTCCTGGTTCTCTAAGTAAGGACATCCCATGCTGGGAAGTTTCTTTCTAGGTTTTGTGGTTTTTATTCTCATTCTATATGCATTACTTGCATTCTCTTTTCCCTTTTCAGATGGGCTAACATATTTTTGCTCTTCACTTGATTCCCATCAACAATACCAGAAAAAATATCATACATCCTATTTGCTGCCCCAAGAAGATATAGATAAAATGTTGTAGAACATTCCAGGCTGAAAATTCTGTAAAACAAAAAAAAATGCAAGATGGTGTTAACTGGGAATAGAGCAGAGAAAAGTCTTTGGTATTTCTCACTAAGCAGGGGTAACAGACCTGCTGAACTGTGATGCTTGTCATTGAGAAATCACCTTTTTGGCTTTTCCACAGACTGTGCCCTACTTCATAGAGCAGAATTGTTTCTGTGGTGACTCTCAGGTTTTGTTTACTAACAAGTGCTTACTTCACTCATTTCCCCAGGCAAGGCAGCAGATCATTAGCACCCACGTTTCAAAGAATTTGCTGCATCAAGAAACCAGGCCAGTTTCAGTNAATTCAGTGGTTAATTAATTCTGTGGTTAATTAATTCAGGGGTCTTCAACATATTGTGTTTTCACAGAGTTCACGGAGATGGCTTGGAAATAATGAGAATTAGTGTTAGCATCCTCTCTTGACTCCAAGTTTACACAATGTTTTCAAACTTAATTCAGTTCCTGAGAATCCCTACAGAAGCAGGGTAATTCAGAGCAAACTCTTCTTTGCATGTTGTGGTGGTCAGTGAATAATACATGTAGGAATGTGTATGTGAAGCTAAATACACACATTCTAATCACTTGTGTTTGTATTCTAAGATTATCTAACAAAGAAAGATTGTCCCCAAGCAGTCAGCAATTCAGAAAACAAGCAACAGGTGTGGAACCAGTGACCACAACAGCTTCTGTAGTACCCATAGCAGCAGAGATCACAGTCACAGCTAGAGAGTGTTGAGAAAAGCTGGATTCTTCCTCCTTTTTATCCCAAAATATAGTAATTACAGCACTTACTTACTCACTTAAGACAGGTAACAGTACAGATAAAGATCTGTCACAGCCTCAGGGAACAAGAATAACCAAGTTCCTCCTAAATATTCTAATGACAGGTTAGATGCCTCTTTACCTCACCAGATCCATGGTGCAATTTGGTCTTTCAGAATGTCATGCAATGGTACTATTTATCATAGAATAACTCCCCTCCTTAAATACTGCCAAACAAGCAGCACTTAAACATGCTCTCCTGTACATGCAGATCTCACACAGAACTCTGCTTCTGCTCCTTTTATTTGTGCAGGCTTCGGGCAGTGAATCAGTCAGGAAACAGACCAGGAGCTGCAGCAGAAGGTGCAGGCAAGGGAGTCAAAACAGAGGTGAGTTGCTTGTTCATATGTGTCCGTGGTGTCTTTTTCCCTTGCAGTACAGGTGAGCTCTCCTGGCTCTGTGCAGCTGGCTCTCAGAGCAGCCAGCCTGCCATCCCTTCTGACTGCTGAGCATCAAAGGGCAGCTTTGCCAGAGGTGGAGAGGAAAAAGCCTTTGCCCCATGCAAATGGGAAAAGGGAGTAACTGATGGTTTCATTTGGTTCTCCCTGGTTTTCTTCCCCTAAGGATGTCGCTGTGGATGCATGGAAATCTCAGCACTGAAAGCATGTACATAATTTAGATAAATCTTGTTCTTATAGTTCCAAAAGCATTTGAGTTTTCCCTGTAAGTTAACCCAGAGGCTCTGACATCTGCTAGCCTGGTGTCTTTCTGTCCCATTTATGGTGTATGTGAAAGTCATTATGACTCTCTCAAGAGTACACTGATGAATTTCTAGAAGGTTTAACATTTGTTTTCATTAACATCAAAAGCCTCCAGAAAAGCCATTTTTGAATGTATCTTTCAGGCCTACCTTTCCTTCTCTTTTTAAAATATTTCAGTTATTTCCAGTTTGCCATGGTAAATGTCACTCTTTGACATTGTCTCATTGCATAAAAAGACTAGATTATTGTTCAAGGCTCCTACAGTCATGACTTGGACATTGAAATTAATGAGACAGTAGTGTGCCAAGTCTTGGAGTTAGTTAGTGCATTATGTCTGATTTACAAAGCTTTCCTATTCAGTACAGTATATAGAAAATTGCACACCATAAAAAAGTTAATAATTTAGCTACTCCATTGCTTCATCTTTAGTACAAACTGTGACTTAAGCTGAACTTTTCAGTTTTGTTCCCAAGCAATGCTTTACATGCAAAAAAAGAGGAACGTGTTTTTTACTTTTGTTTGAACTGAATAAAACAACAGAAAGCAGTGAAACATCTACTCTGAAACTCTGCTTCCAGAGCACACAGGTAGGAGGATTTCTGTTGTACTGACAGAAGCATTGAAGTGTTCTCCTACAAAGTGGATACACTACAGTGAGTTGGATGTCAATATTAAGATTACAATATTGTATTTAACAATAATATTATATATATATATAATATTTTTATAGATATATAAAATATTCCAGTTGTGGTTTAATCCCAATGTTCTTGTGACTCAAGGTATATGATAGATTTATCATATTATGATAGAAAATAATTGACAACTCATTCCCTCCTTCCTGAAGAAGTTCAGAGGAACAAACAAAAAAATATTTTACCTATCCTTTCTACACTCTCCAAATCTTAATGATCTTCCCTGTGGCGTTTCAGATAAGATACTCTGGGTTTATGACCTGTTTCCTCCATGCTAATTACAAGCTGGCTACAGTCAAAAAGCAGGGCATAAACTACATAGAGAGCACTACAACTTCTGTTCAGACAAGCTTTACTGTAACCACCAGAAAATGCCTAAAATCTATGGAAGTTCAGCCTTTTCTCCAAGAAAGACAGATTTACAATAGAAAAGACCATATATGAGAGAGAAAGGAAGGTATTGATCACAAACTGGCATGGATATCATACAAACACAGGCCCCCTGGTTGGTTCTTTCTCATCCTGGAGCCTTTGAACCATTCCTGGCCCATATTAGACAGGAAAATCTGCAGACAGCCCCTCCTCACTCAGGTAGTTATTCTGGCAGCCCTTGGGCAACCTGCAGCAGACCCTCCTCTTGGGTCTCCCTGTGGAGTCCCACACCCCTCTCTTCCTAACACAAACACCCCATGCACCTGTTTTTCCACACAGCCCCAAGATGTGGTGCCTCCTGGTGCTGCTCTGCTCCCAAGGAATTGCCTTTCCAGCAGGATTCACAGCAGCCTCCCCTGCAGGTGCTGACACGAGCCGCTGCAGGAAGAGCCGCAACCCCGAATGCTTCATGAATGTTGTGAGTTGGGTCACCTTCTCTCCCTTTCTAAAGCTTCTCTTCCACTACCACTGACTAACAGTGCCTGCCAGGAGGCTAAAGTAAGTTCCCTTCAAAAGGGTGCCTGCACATCACAGATCTAGAGGAATTGCTGATGCTCCTATGCAAACAATCTGAGCTAGTGAGAATTCCTTTGGAGTGGAAACAAAGCCTGGCTTTAGTCTCAAGGCCTGCCCTTTTTTAACCTGTTTGCCTATTACAGTGGTAAGGGTGCTTGAACCCCTTCTTCAAACAGCAGATTCTCACAACAAAAAGCCCTTGCTCTGAATCACCAAGGATTTCCTCACTGTGGCAGTGTAGTAGGTGGTGCTGTGAGTGAGTCTGTAATAGGAGACCCACCCTTCATGGCTTGCTCAACCACACTTTGGCAAGAAAGGATTCACTGTGGAGCAGATAGAGATACTGCTGCATGTTTACTCTCTAGAAAGGCATAACCTTGCTGTGGGGGAGAGTGGGAGCTTCAGACAAAGTTCATTGGAGAAGCCCTTCTGTTGAGTCATTAGATGCTGAAAGGACCCTCTTTATTTCTAAACTCCTCAAAGAGGAGCTTGGGTGCAGCTGAATCCAGTGTTAGTCTCTGATTGTCACTGCTGAAGGCTAAGGAATTATAAAGGTGTTCTACAACTTTGTCCTGCAGGACTAACCATGGCAAACCAGATATATTTATATAAAAATAAATTATTTATTATAATAAATTATTAGACAAAAATATCCTAATCAGAAATTTTTACTACACAGTACAGTAGCTACAACTACTAATCTAAGATAATATAGGACAGTGCATTATTTCAAAGCAACCACATGAAAGCAATTGTATTAAAGCTAGCAAAAAGAAACAATTATTAAAGTAGAGATTGATGTAACCCACCCTCACCCATACCAACAATCACAGGCAAAATCTCTTTTGCTCTGCCTTGAGGAGTAACTTTCAGGGGCATCCCAACCCAAAGGAGAAAGCTTCATACACACTCCAAGAAGGGATATAGGAGAATTTAACCATATGAAAGTGGACTGGACCTTGATAGTATAAAGTGATTGACTACCAATCTCATGTCTCCAGATTGGCTTAGCAGTTTATCTTTGCCAGATCTTTGCCTNTGGTAAGGGTGCTTGAACCCCTTCTTCAAACAGCAGATTCTCACAACAAAAAGCCCTTGCTCTGAATCACCAAGGATTTCCTCACTGTGGCAGTGTAGTAGGTGGTGCTGTGAGTGAGTCTGTAATAGGAGACCCACCCTTCATGGCTTGCTCAACCACACTTTGGCAAGAAAGGATTCACTGTGGAGCAGATAGAGATACTGCTGCATGTTTACTCTCTAGAAAGGCATAACCTTGCTGTGGGGGAGAGTGGGAGCTTCAGACAAAGTTCATTGGAGAAGCCCTTCTGTTGAGTCATGAGATGCTGAAAGGACCCTCTTTATTTCTAAACTCCTCAAAGAGGAGCTTGGGTGCAGCTGAATCCAGTGTTAGTCTCTGATTGTCACTGCTGAAGGCTAAGGAATTATAAAGGTGTTCTACAACTTTGTCCTGCAGGACTAACCATGGCAAACCAGATATATTTATATAAAAATAAATTATTTATTATAATAAATTATTAGACAAAAATATCCTAATCAGAAATTTTTACTACACAGTACAGTAGCTACAACTACTAATCTAAGATAATATAGGACAGTGCATTATTTCAAAGCAACCACATGAAAGCAATTGTATTAAAGCTAGCAAAAAGAAACAATTATTAAAGTAGAGATTGATGTAACCCACCCTCACCCATACCAACAATCACAGGCAAAATCTCTTTTGCTCTGCCTTGAGGAGTAACTTTCAGGGGCATCCCAACCCAAAGGAGAAAGCTTCATACACACTCCAAGAAGGGATATAGGAGAATTTAACCATATGAAAGTGGACTGGACCTTGATAGTATAAAGTGATTGACTACCAATCTCATGTCTCCAGATTGGCTTAGCAGTTTATCTTTGCCAGATCTTTGCCTCATTATCAGGATGCTACATTGGGGTTGAGGTGGCAGACCTGTTTTAGCATAATTCAACACCAACAGGAACAGGTGATGCTCCCTCTCAGGCCACCACGGATTGCTTGGAAAATGGGACATTATTTAAGTGGTTTGACCACATTCCAAGGCAGAATATCATACTACAGGCCTGTGTTAGCCTTACAAAACAGGATGAACTATCTTCCAAAAGATTAGTCACTTACTTTGTTCCATAATAGGGAATCAAATACCAAACAACTACCATCTAAGCATGTCTGAGGAAGGATCTACTGTGTCCTGCTACTCTTATAAGTCTGTGTAGTGCTTGAGTACCACAGCTACAGCAATTACTACAATTTGAGTGATACAGCTTTAAGCAGAATACACAAACTACTTGACAAACCCATCCCAACTCCTCCCTCTGTTGTTTGCATCCTCCAGCCTCCGTGGCTATGGAATGGCTGTTATAGGATTATCCACAAACAATGGACTTGGGGTTTGTTTTCCTGCAAGAATCTCTTTTGCCATCCCACCCTACCAGAACAACATAGAGCAGTAGAGAAAGGCTAGCAATATGCCATCACATTTATCTTCCTGGCATGTTCTTGGCTAGCTTCACGTTCCTGGGCAGAAGCAGCCTCTGAACAGTTCCTTCACCAATATCTACACTGTAAATGCATGATAAACAAACTCCTTTGGCTTTCCACAGAGTGAGATTATCCGATACCATGGATTCCCCAGCGAGGAATATGAAGTTACAACAGAGGATGGATACATTCTTGGTGTTTTCAGAATTCCTGCTGGAAGGAACAGCCAAAATACAGGTGTGACATATATGACACAAGGAAGGTCTGAGAGCCAACTCTTACACAGATTCCTCATCTTTCCCCTTTGCATATGGAATGGCAAGTTCCACACCTTTCCGTTTCAGCAAAAGCACCCAGTCATTCAGCCTAGAACATGGCCTGAATTCTGGATATTGGTTAAGACACTCCTGCAAAACCAAATTCTGCACTCCAGTTTTAACTTCACATTACCTATTACTACTACAGCCTAAGGAAATCTCTTCTGTTTCAGGGAAGAAGCCTGCAGTCTTGCTACATCATGGTATCTTATCAGATTCTATTCACTGGATTGCCAACCTGCCCAACAACAGCTTGGGCTTCATCCTTGCAGATGCTGGCTATGATGTCTGGTTGGGAAACAGCCGAGGAGACACCTGGTCTTTAAAACACAAGACTCTTAAGCCCTGCCAGAAAGAGTTCTGGCAGTTCAGGTACTTTGTGGAGAAAAAATTTCTGAAGAAAGCAACTTTCAGGGAACTAGCAAGATTAGGCAGTCGCTACTAGAATACTGAACATTTCCCCTTCCGGTTATAAGAAAAAAATTCCTTTCTAAATTATATGAAAACATGACATGTTTTTCATATAATCTGACTTCAGGCGGGACATGCAACATTTAAGGAGACTAGACAAACTCTTTTCCACAGATGCAGCCACTCCTGGGCATATAAAGAAGGAATTGGCTGCATGATCTGGACAGGCTCTTCTGGAATCAGCACATACAGAAGCAAAACTGGAAGTGCACAGGTCACTTTTGTCCATCCACCTTGCTGGTTTCTTTGGGAAAAGGCTTCCAAAACTGTGAGGCACCTGTAACCTTGAAGTCTCCCACCAGATACCATGTCCCAAGTGCAGAAAGGACAGGAGACTGCTGAGCTCAGTAGAGAAATCAGATCTACTACAACTGATGTTATCTGAGGGGCAAATATTTCCTGTAACCCATGCTGGTGAAAGCACTGATTAAATTCAGTTCCCCAAGGGCTGCAGCTGCCAGGTGAAACTGGCACTCCATCCACACAGAGCCCAAGGCATCAGGCAGCCAGGCTGCACAGCTGCACCCCTCTGACCACTTCCCCAGCTCCAGCAAGGCTGCAGACACAGGGTGCAGCCTCCTCCTTCAACCAGTCCTGCTTGGTGCAATCAACAAAACTGACAATCAGTAACTCTTGCCATGATAGCCAAATTGTCTGCCAGCTTTTTGTGTTTCTCCCCACAGCTTCGATGAAATGGGTAAATATGATATTCCAGCAGAGCTGAACTTCATCATGAATAAAACAGGACAGAAGGATGTTTACTATATTGGTCACTCTGAAGGGTCAGCTGCAGGTAATGTTAGAACTGTCTGGGTACCAAAAAGTCAGTGTTAGTGTTTATGATTTATAAATAAGATCTGTGAGCAGACACTGGGATTTATGTCATGGTGTACCGTTGTCCTTTTAGAAAAACAAACTCAGAAACAGAGAAGAAAATGGGGGGAAGTGGCATTATTAGAAAATTATTTTCCTGTCTTCCCATATGGCCATTCTAGGAGTCTTTTTGTAGAATGAATAGTTCAGACCAAGTCACCACCTTCTTTGTCTTTAGATAATTATGTCAGCCAGTCAAATCCATGAGTGGAGAAATTTAAACACATTCAGAAAACAGGACGGGACAAACCCCTTTTAGTTTTAATCCCTTCCTTATAATCTTCCTTTACGTGTGAATTCATTTTCATGCAAGTAAATGCTTAGTTACAAGGAAAAATTCTATTCTTAATCTTCAGATAATTATTGCATTGCTGAATGCCAGCATACACATATGGAGTCTTTTAGAGACTGCAAGCTGAGAAACTCTTTATTTTGAGTTTAGGGAACTTTAGAGAGAATATGAATTTCAAAAATGTGATTAACATAGCTTTTCAACCAAAACTGGCCTCAACACAAAATTGTAAGTTCTGAGAAAAGCAGTATCAAGACATGCTCTAATGAGCTTGTATTCTTAGAATGATCCTTATCTTCCAAATAAAAGTTTTAAGCAAGAATCAAACATTCTCTCGAGGCCTGCAGCACAGAAATGGAAAACAGCCAATGGGATGCTAATCTAGTCTCGCTTCTTTGCTGCCTATTGCTTTTTTATTTATTTGACCTGTGGAAATCTCTTCATCAACTTGACTCCTTCTTCTGAACTTGCAGGCTTCATAGCATTTTCTACTTATCCTGATTTGTCTCAGAAGATTAAAGTGTTCTTTGCTTTGGCACCAGTGGCCACCATCACACATGCCACCAGTCCTCTGGTAACGTTCACACAGCTTCCCCAGCCACTGCTCCGGGTAGGTCATTTCTCCTTCTAAAGAGAAAGACATAATTCTCTGCTTTGTTTCTACTGGACTCACTCAGCCTGAACTTTTAAGGGCTGATGAGTTAGAGTTGAATTCAGTGTCTCAGGCTGCTGGCACTGCCTGGAGACTTCAGACTTTCCAGAGAGCTAAACTGCAAGGTTTCACATGGCACCTCTTTTGCAATTTCTTTCAGGTAGCAGGTGTACTTTCACCATTATTTATTTAAGTCAAATATTTCTGAAGAAGACTTTCAAATTCCAGAACAAATGAAATCTAATACAGTCTACTAAATCTAGCCTTAAGCACTAATAAAAACTACAAGTAAGATATTTCACATCTTAATTTTATCAGACATGCAGTTCATTTATGCTTGTGAAATATTTACTTGTAAAGTGATAAATGAAACTTAAATACCAGAGGGTGTCAGCTTAATAGAATTTGCTGGGAATGTGAAAATCATGCATGCTATACTTTATGTCCAACCACAAGGCACATCCTCTTTCTGTCCAAGCTGTACCCATGATGAGACCATAGAGCTCCACACTCTTCTCATTTGTCTCACCCCTCTTTACTTAGTAGTAGTACTCACAGTACAGTTTGCACCTGCTTGGAAAAAATATTAGGGCAAAAATGGACTTCCTATATACTGCAGTCATCGGTGCAGCCAACTTCCTTTCTCACTGAGATCAGTACACTAAAAACAGATGATTAGTGACCTTCAGCATTCATCTCAAGAAGGAAGAACATGTGGTCTGCCCTTGGGAAGAACACACTATGAAAGATAGTGGGATGGCAAGCAGTGTCAGCAATCTTGCCTCCAGTGAAGAAGAAAGGCTATTAAAGAAGAGGGAGTTTTCTGCATGAAATAATCTTGCAGCAGCTAAGAAAATTTTGCACTTTTCCTCCCCTCAGTTACTACTTGGCTGCAAAGGAGTTCTTCAATACAATGAGCTGATGAAAGGACCTGCAACACAGTTCTGTGCATGTCTGGGAAAAGTCTGTGGCAGTATCTTCTGCTACCTAGTCGGGGGCAGGATACAAAATATGAACACGGTAAGCACATCCGAGAAGAGCTTAATACAAGTAAATCTGAAGTCGCTTTGAAGGGTAAATGAATGGAGAAAGATAATTTTCCCTTTTGCCAATTCATATGTTTTCCTTCCTAAACAACAAGAAATCTGACTCCTCCAAACATAAGAGATGGTTTCTTTTTGCTTGCTACACATCAAAACATTTCCAGCCACAACCAAAGCTGTTTCTTCACGCTTCTCCCAGCAGAAAGATTGCATTCCTTTACTCTGGCTGCTACCTGTTTTTCTTACAGATCCTTCACATGTCTGTTCTCCAGTCACATTTCATCTCTCAGACTATTTAAGAAATGTGCCCATAAAAAAGCTCTCACACATGCAGCTTCACTATGCTCAAGAGAACTGCATATTAACCATCTTTCTCTACTGATTATGCACAGCACTACTTAAAAGCATTATACAAATCATAGAAACTGGTAAAACAAAGGCCACACACACTTCTCAGATGATGTTTTCTCTATGGCTAAGGACTAATGTTGGAAAGACTATCCCAAAGACATAAAATCCTATGTAATCACTCCTACTGTAAACTAGCATATTTGTGAATCTTTCCTCAACTTCCTTTTTTTATATCTGAAGAATATCCTGTAAAAATGAGGTTTTAACACAGCAGCAGTATGTTGTTCAGGGCCCTCCCAGCTTTACTCTGTCCCAGCACTGGATCTCTGCCTTCATAACGCTTTTGCTTTGTCTCCAGAGTCGAACAGATTCCTACGCAGGACATTACCCAGCTGGAACATCAGTACAGGATGTTATCCACTGGCATCAGGTATAACAGGGCTGGCATGTGAACACTCTGACTCTGGCTCTTTATGCAACTGACAGCTGACAGGGAAGTCCAGAGGTGACAGATCTGGGAGTCTGCCCATCACATCTTCTCACCTGTCACAGAGGGAGCCCTGTTTCCCATGGCTCACCAGATCATTCTCCAAGCTGTCCCTTTGGTACCAGGCTCTGAGATTTCCCCAGGGCACATCACACCTCTCCATGTTAGGCTCTAGTGGCTTCCAGCCTTTATCCTTATTTATGGACACGTGTGCCTTGAAAGCTGCAGAAGTGAACACAAGCACAATCTAGGCACTTGG
This sequence comes from Chaetops frenatus, assembly GCA_013400775.1. Taxonomy (NCBI): domain Eukaryota; kingdom Metazoa; phylum Chordata; class Aves; order Passeriformes; family Picathartidae; genus Chaetops; species Chaetops frenatus. The sequence continues at coordinate 719,995 of VZTR01016870.1, read as the reverse complement.
CAGGTAGAACAGGGAGAATTTCAGCAGTCAGGGATGAACCAGACAAAGAACTGGTCTAGGTTAAAACTTGTCTCCCAGAAGGTTAATTGCAGCCTTGATTATCCCCAAAAGCCAGTTTACTGCACAAATGCTTCTGCTGGCACAATGGCAAAATGGGGAACTGCCTCTTCTGCTGGTACCTCATGCCACTTTCAAACCTAAGTTTGTTCTGCTTGGGCTCCAAATCAGACCAGGGCAAGACAGCATTGGCTCAGAAACATATCTCTGTATGTGAACTGTGAACTTAAGTGGACTCTAAGTGAACTGTGCCACTTAAACCAGCTCTTAAATACATGCTGTACACCCCCCTGCCTAAAATTCCTGCTATCCAGACCAGAAATCTGGCACCCAGGGCCAGAAAACAGCAGATTTCTATCATATCCTCAGTTACTCAGAGGTTTGGATAAAAAAAAAAAAAAAAAAAAAAAAAAAAAAAGCCCCAACATTTTCAGAAAGACAGGTTAATTTTTTTTTTTTTTTATTT
>VZTR01016870.1:685774-713887 GCA_013400775.1 Chaetops frenatus | reverse complement strand
GAGCCCGGCGGGCAGCGAGCCCGGCCGCCTGAACCTGCCGCCTCGACGCCAAGAGGTGGTGGCGGTGTGCTGGCGAGTCCGGAACGGTACCGTCTGCCAGAGAGACAAATCAAACTGATAACAGTATTCTGGTTTTAAATTATTTCCATGTACGTGTGAAAGATGATCATCGGAACAGAAAGTGAAAGAATCTGAAACAGTAGAAATTGTGTTCGCTGAGCATCTGTAACTCTCTGATGAGCTTTTTCCATTCATGGTTTTGTACCTGTCTCCTTTTGACCTCTGTAGGACCTCAGGTGTCCTTCTGAAGTGCACTGAGGAATGTAACTCACTCTTGCACGTGCTGCCCTGTTTCAGAAGGGTGCCCAAAAGTCTCTTCTAGGGGAATTCTTCTTGGTCTGGAATTATTTTTAATATGCACGTGGTTCTGAACGCTCTGAGAAGTCATGGGCAGGAAAACCCCCACCAGAAGGTGGGACTGAGAATGGGAAGTAGAGAGATTATGAGGTCTTGGATAGACTGTACTTCCCAGGACGTTCATTCCCCAGGTGAAGACCAGCTTTGAGAAAGTTCTCTCTTCACAGAAGTGAAGTTTCTCCTCGTTGCAGGCTAAAGTGGATTACAGTCCAAAACTGTAGTTAGCGTATATTGATGAATTGCCTTAGGCAACCAAGTCCTAGAAAATAAGATATAGACCCAGAACTTCAGTAAATATTCCCAGAAGAATGGAGCTCAGGTTTGTTGTTGTGGGTGCTGCTCAGGCAATATACTCTGAAACAGATGAGTTTTCTGATTTACTAAATGCATTACAGCTGGTATATTGCATGTCTAAGTGCTAAATGTTTGGATAACTAAACCAAAGGCCAGTGTTGACAAGTTTGGACCACAGATTACAGGATACTGTAGGAATGCAGGAAGCATTCATGTCATATTCTGTACAATTCTGTAGGTACAAACTTCATAGTGGGGGGTGTGTGTGTTTGTACAGTATTCTAAATGGCTGTAAGTGCAAGGGGGTATTTTGTAGCATTATGTTTAAAAATAGGTCATTGTCTTGATCAATCCTGCAGTCATTTGTATTACTTGATACTGCTCTGCGGACACTGTGAAGGCATCTCTCATGTGGTTTTCTTTATGTGCATGAAACATGCTCAAGGTTAGGCCTTAAGGCTTTTCCTGGGAGTTAATCACCAGGACCAGGAGGAGTATAGCTCAAGGTGAGGGGTGTTGTGAAATCCTCGGCTGCTGAGGGATTGATAAGGTGACTTGTGCATGAAGGCACTGAACAAATACTGTACAAAACTAAGTATTTGGTCTCTGTTTGCTGGACATGGATGAATAATGTTTTTTTCTGGTTTCATCAGACTTCTGAAATTTTGTTTCTGCATCAAGGGTTACACCTAAAGTTTATGTTCTGAAAATTAGTTTGCTGCCATGTAAAGGAAGCCCTTGTCTATACAATTCTAATAAAATTCAAACGTTTAGATTGTCAAGCCAGGAAACAGATTTTCTGGTCATGCTTTCCATTGTAAATAGAAGTATCAGTCCATAAAGGAAAATGAACTTGCTTGTGCAGTTCTGAACCATCTCTGTTCAGTGGCTCAGTACGGTTGTTGCAAAGAAACTCCTATTATAAGAATCCAGCCTTTTCAGTCTTGCCTGGCTGCTGATGCCTCTCGGTAGTGCTGTGAGTCAGGCAGCTCCTCAGACACAACCCATTGCCTACCGCTTCCTCCTGGCAGCTCGGGGTGAGTCACAGCCCTGCACGCAGCCTGCGGAGTCGCGCTATGGAAGCTGTGGGCTCTCCACATAATCAACGTGGGAAGCATCTTCCTCTTTTAGCAGCTCTGAACTGCTGTCAAAAAGCCTTCAGAGGCATCTGTTGCCCTGTGTTGATACAAAAAGGAGCTTGTATAGGCTGCAAAGATCGATGGGCTCATCCTGAGGGGAAAAGCAAATCATTTGAAAGGCTCAGAGGTAGACTGTGCTTCACAGGGATGAATGGCCTGTAGGCCTGCAAGGGTACAAAATGTTAACCAGAAATCATCGTGCTCAGCTTTGATATTCTGGATAATTCAGCTGGCTGTCAAGCAGCCCCATGAGCTGACTGTGTTACAGCCAGTGCTGCTGTAAAACATGTGCTTACCACTGTCCATCTTAGAAACTTGCATAAGAGAAATTAAATATCGTAACTATCCAAGTAGAACAAGCAGCCTAAAGCTCACAGGATTCTTCTCATAGAGCCAGATATTCCTGGGTTTTTTTCCTGGGTTGTCTTTTGCTCATAGCATGTTACATCCTGAATCATCTCTAGAGGGGAGGAGGTCCGGGATTTCCTTATAAAATCAACTAACTGTGTTATTTTAATATAAGGATTGTACTACAGAAACATGCCAGATTAAATGGTAGTTGTTTGTACTGATTGGTCACACTTCATCCTGTAGGTGATCTCACTACCCATTTCTTACTTGACCTTTGCTTACTTAATTACTTGTGTACAAAACAGTCAGGATCCTTTGAATTAATGCCTGAAATTATTTTTTCTAGATTTGAGGCCAAAAGACAAGCTTCATTCATTATAGGCAATTTAATAGCCTTCAGATAAACTGTGAATTTGTATGTCAAATAAATTTGATTCTCCTTTATTTTGTCCCCTATATTTTAAGCCACAGAAAGTAAGACAGCATAAGAATTTGTCATCAGATAGAAACAGAAATTGATTGTGGCAACTAGTCACTCACTCAATTAACAAGCGTCCTTATTAGATGCTATGGAGTCTGAAAGTGTTCTAAAATTAGGTAGGATTTATCTTGCCAGAAAAAATCATTGCATTTTACAGGAAGAACCAGAAGATTCTTAACCCTTCTATCCTAGTGGGACCTTGCCCCTGGGAGAAATAGGGGTACAGACAGAAAAAATCTGTGAAACCTGAGGCTTTGCAAGGAATCATGCTTGCTTTGTTTCTTGGAAGTCCATGAAGTTGCAGGCCTCTGAACTGATTTTAACCTCTCATTTGTTTCCCTTAGCAGCACAGCTTCTTGTCTTCATGGTGGAAGTTAGTTTTATCAACGATGCAATGGACTGCATCTCCTTTTTTTCAGTATTTCAGCTGAATCATCAAAGAATAAATTGTATGACAACAGCTCTTTCTTGTATTTCTGTCCTCTTCTGGGTTACTGTGCCCCGGTGCATTTTTGTTGGGGGATTGTTGTGGATTTCCCAAAGGAGGGAAATGGCACTGTTTTTGTACACCATGTCTAGAACATCCTTTTAGTGGGTCACTGGAAAGATACTGTTCTGTGTTGCATAAGTATATTTCACTGCCTGCCTAAGAAGGCTTTTGCTTGTAATCCAAGACATACCACCATGGTTGATATTTATCCATTATGTTAAAAATGCTTTTTTGCTGAAACTGAATGGTGTCACTAAAGAAAGGAGGGGGGAGGAGAGATTGTGTTTTGTTTCTGAGAAAGAACTCTCAGTTCACGAACGGACGTTTGAATGTTCAGTATTTCCAGTCCATTTTTCAGGACATTCTCTTAAAAGTCACTAATATTTTTGTAGACAGAGCATAATAATAAATCTGGTAGCAAGCCAGCTAATGTCTACAGCTCAAACACAGAGGGTTGTGTTATAGTAGCACAACCGTGCTCCATGTTGATTTCAAAACAGCCTGCATAAAAACGGATAAGAAAATAGTTGACAGTCAGAGGTCTCCTCTGTGCTTTGTAGCAATAGGAGAGGGGAGGTTCTGCCTTCATACTCTGTAGGGAGTAAAAGTCAGGTTCTTACACGTGCCATGTTGGACATTATCTGCATATTGTAGTGGTTTATCAGAGTCTTAGCAGACCAGTAGCAATCTAATTTTATTAGGGTAGCTTCTTGATGCAGTAATGTTTGTATCTGTGCCAAGAGGAATGCTGTCCCTAGAAAACAGGTAGTCAATGATATTCAAGTGACTACACTGATTAACTGCAGTCATCCAAACATTTGCAGAACAACTATATAAGTCTTCAGACAATTATTCAAACTTCACTTTGACTGTGGGAAAACAGACCCTTGTGTCACCCATTCTGTTTTTAGATGAAAACAAAGCTCAGTTCTGTGATGCAGGGTACAGCACTGAATGGCCTAAGCATATAAGCAAGGCTTGGGTCTGGCAGACCTGTGCATGGAGGATCTTCCCTGCACGTGGCTTCCCCTTTCAGCACCCAAGCAGGTGAAAGAGCCACTGTCCATCCACCACTGACAGCGTTTGCAGAGAGGCCTCTTGGCAGTGTGCTGGGACATGGGAGGCTCTGGTCCTTCACCAGTGAAAAAATGGAATTGTTCTTGACCCACTTCTAGGAGAGATGGTTGTGTAGCTCAGCAGCTGGGAGTTAGTGGAGCTTGGGAGGAGGTGTTGGCACTGGTGTTTAAATGGAGCCATGGAGCTAAAGAGCAGTGTCAAACTATGAGCTGTTACTGAGATGGCTTTGCTAGAGCTGAGCTTTGTAGCTGTAAAGAGCAACTTCTCCATTGAAAGGCACAGGGTTTTCAGGAACTGGCTCCTCGCAGTGCATCCTTTCATTGAAAGGCCATTCTGTTGAGTTTTGTTGATTGGGTATTTCCTCTGCACAAGAGAATGATCTTGCCATGACATTCAGTGCTTTGTTGGGTTTTTTTTTTCCAGAAGAGACTACTTACTATACCAGCTGAATCCCTTGCTGTGATGATGAATGCTTGTTACAAAAAGCATGTTGACAGATGAACAAGCTGTTTTCTTTTTGGAGAGAACCAACAGAAGGCAGTTTGCTATTTAGGCTGGTATTTAGCATATTTATATATCAAACCTAAGTGTGTGTGTATATATGATTATGTGCTGTGCCAATACATGGCCCAGCATTTCAAAAAGAGCTGAATGAGACAGGTGCCTGTATTTCTAGCCTGTTTTGCACCAAATTCACTTGAATATCCACTTCCAAGTAGAGAATTTTAAGTATCTGCTTCATGGGTGACTTATTGGCATGAAATGGTTCTTTACCTTCATCTGGCAATCGCTGGTGTGACCTATTTAAAGTTTGCTGATACAACTTAGTTCCATTATGGGTAATTGAAAGGTGTTATTTGCACTTGCTAATTTGGCTATTTTAATGAGGACTGACCTCCTTATGGTTTGAGATGCATCTTTATTCTAGGATTCTGTAATCATCACACTTCCTAGTATAGCAACATGAAGCATGGCTGTGTCAGCTTCTCATGGCAATATTAAAGTATGCTTTTTCTTGCCATGGGATGGCTGCAGAACAGTCCTCTCAAGAGTAGTTTCAAACAGGAGAACTGTACCACAGTTTAGCTTCTATATTAGAAAATATTTCCAGATGTACTGTAAGAATCCTGATCTCAATGGAGTGAAGTCAGTGATTTTGGTGGGAACCTCATCTAGGCTTTACATTCCACAAAAATATCAAACAAAAGGATGAGTATTTCTGAAATAATCCACTATTAAAAATATGCAGAGAATAAATCATTGCATAAATTATTCTTAATCTCATCTTTGAATGGAGAAATGCTTTGGAAAATTTTGCCAGTGATCTCTTTAATGAAGATTTTTTTAGTAAGACCAATAGTCAAAATATTGATAAATGTTGCTGACAGCAGTGAAGTCAGTGTTGTGATTAATTCCCTTGAAATTTAAATGTATGTTATAAAGAGGAAACTAATGTTTCAATGTAACTAATGTTACAAAGTGAAAACTGTATATTTAACTACTATTTATTGAAGTTACTCGGTTACTTTTTTAAAAATCCAAAAAGCACATTCAACATTTTAAAACCTCTTGTGAAGAACTGCAAAGGGAAAAACAGCCTCCAGATGATGACAAGGAGTTGAAATTCAATGCTTGCTTGCTTGCTTCAATGTGCATGCCTTCCCCAGACCTTCTCACACCACCTCTGTCTCATGAGCCTACCCCTGAGGTACTTGATATTCTATCTTCGTGTACTACTCTTTGCATATACTTAAAATTGCTCTCTCTGCTTTTCACTTCCCTGGTACTTGGTACCATGCTTGTTAGCCTGAACAGAATGACTTTCAATGCCACTTAAAATGCTCCTTTTCTCAGTTAGCTCTGTTTTCTGTGGCTGAAGAGCTTTGATTTAATAAATCTGGATTTTTTGAGGATTAATACATACCATAATAAGATGGAACATATAAGAAAACAAATGCTTTCTGAGGAGGAAATGGGATTTGGTGGGATGTGCTATTCCCAATGAAATCAAGGAAGTTTCTTAATTGTTGAATAGATATTAGATTGTTATATTCTGGTAATGACTATCAGAAAACTCATAATTAGAAAAAAAAAAGACCTTTATTTGAATGCTAGATGTCCTGGCATTTCTTCTCAAACAAGCATTACCTAAGTCCATCTAAGTTAACTGGAATGACTGAAATAGTAATGTAGAAAAGTGCATCTTTCCTCTTAGAATTTAGAGCACTTTGGAGTCTAACAGCCTAAGACAGCTCCAGGCTAACATTGGTATTTATCCCCTGTGCTTGAGGTTGGAGTGTAGTTCACTGTATTAGCATAACTATTTTGTATATTTGAGTATAATTAGTTTCAGCTATGCAGAGAGATTTGGTATTTGAATTTATCTTTACTCTTGTAAGGTGAAATATTTCCAGAAAACAGTCACTTGCCAGAAGTGGGCAATTTTTGTAGGCACTATGCAAGCTCTTAGGGTGCCCTTTCAAAGGCAGCTCATACCAATCTAGGACAGCACTGCCTCAGAAAGTGACAAATCTATCTGCTTTGCTGTCTTCGTGGGTCTGTCTGCTCCTTTGCATTTTGATTTTCAGAAGGAAGTATTTAATTTTAAAAGTCCATTTAACTTTAATTTGGATCAGCTACAACTTGCCTTGAAGTCAGTGGAGGCAGCAGAGTGGGAGTACAAAGAAGGAGGGTGAGGGTGAGGGTGAGGGGAGCCCCTTGGCAGTGTCGTGCCCTTTGAGCAGCTGAAGGTGAGTGTGAGCTGTGCCATCAGGACCCTTTTGCACAGAGGCATTCCAGGCAGCTGGCAGCTGTGCCTCCAGTGGTGCTTTTAGTAAAGCTTAACTCTCTGCATTTTAATTGTTCATAATTCCGCCAGTCTGTCCACGTGTTAAGGATAATTTATTGGAGTGCAGTCAGAAGTCAGCCCACATTCTTTATAGGATTTCTTCCTTCTTAAGTTACACTGCCACCTGTAATAGTGAATATATTTGGATCTTATGTGACATTTTTGTAAAAGGGATACAAANTCAAAGGCAGCTCATACCAATCTAGGACAGCACTGCCTCAGAAAGTGACAAATCTATCTGCTTTGCTGTCTTCGTGGGTCTGTCTGCTCCTTTGCATTTTGATTTTCAGAAGGAAGTATTTAATTTTAAAGGTCCATTTAACTTTAATTTGGATCAGCTACAACTTGCCTTGAAGTCAGTGGAGGCAGCAGAGTGGGAGTACAAAGAAGGAGGGTGAGGGTGAGGGTGAGGGTGAGGGTGAGGGTGAGGGGAGCCCCTTGGCAGTGTCGTGCCCTTTGAGCAGCTGAAGGTGAGTGTGAGCTGTGCCATCAGGACCCTTTTGCACAGAGGCATTCCAGGCAGCTGGCAGCTGTGCCTCCAGTGGTGCTTTTAGTAAAGCTTAACTCTCTGCATTTTAATTGTTCATAATTCCGCCAGTCTGTCCACGTGTTAAGGATAATTTATTGGAGTGCAGTCAGAAGTCAGCCCACATTCTTTATAGGATTTCTTCCTTCTTAAGTTACACTGCCACCTGTAATAGTGAATATATTTGGATCTTATGTGACATTTTTGTAAAAGGGATACAAATTCGTTCTTCTTTATTTACAGTGTCTCATTTTTAGTGTGTTCCTGAAACTAGATTTAAAAAGTCAGTTTCTTTTATTTGCAGACATTTTTCTGCTAAACTCTTGTCCTGTGACATGTCTTATTTTTTTGCAGAGCCTTTTTATCCTTTCCAGGCTCTGACACAATTTTGAGGAAGTGTGAGTTTCTGCTATTACCAGATGTCTCTTCTTTAAAACACCTGGTATTACACTTTAAAAAATTACTATTACTAATGCTTCTTTAGGTGAGAAGTCCACTGAATTAACTTATGTTTATAACTTTAATATTCTTATAGCCAGGCAAGTTGAGAAATATTTTCAAGTGAAGGGTTGCATGATGTCTTCCTGTGGCATTTCCAAAGAGATCTTGACTGGGGAATGCCAATAGGCTTCTTTAACAAAGACCTCTGTGGGAATACTGGCCGTGAAAAAAACCAAACCAAACCAAATCAAATCACTAACTAACTAGTGGCTCTCATGTTTGCCACTTGCTGCACTAGGTTTTTTGCACTTGCCTACCAGCTAGATTGAAAGGTCTCCAAGGAGTGGTAGCAGTTGAAAGAAGCATTTGATCCACGTTCCATGCCTTGAGTGGGGAGCATCTCACGAGCATTGTCCTAAATGTCCATGGCCTCTCTAGGCTTTGCAGGACTGTTAAAGGAGAAAGCCTTGAGAAGCAGAAGGAAAAGCTGCTGCAGAAAAGCTTTCTTGTCAGAAGCTGCTAAGTGAAATAAGGAATTGAAGAGAAATACACTTCTGTGCCTTTACTTTTGAACATTTTTTTTTTGTATACATTGAGTGACTAGAACATTTTGCAGTTTGTTATGCTTGGATGCATACTTTAAACCAAATCCATTCTTCCATTCAAGTATTTCAGATGTCCCAGATGCTTCTAGGGGAAACGAAAAATTCACAAGTGATTGATAAGTGAATGGATAAATATTCATAAAATATATGCTTTTTAGGTTCTTTTTTGGTTGGTTGGTTGGTTTGGTTTTTGGCTTTTGTTCCTGAGTTCCACAAAGTGTGTGAATGCAGAGTCTCTCATTGAAGATTTTATTTCTGCTTATAATCTGAGCTGCAGGGCCAGAAGTCTGACACAAGCTCTGCACTGGCCAAGCTTTCAGCTCTCTCCTTTCCTCTCCTCCCACATCTACAGTTCCCACAGCTTCAGTGAAGGGTTTCAGGTGGAACGAGCCCCAGAGCAGAATCTTTCTTGGAGTAGGCTAAAGTAAAAGTATTTCATTATTGTTGTCCCATGGGGCCTTTCTACAGTTTGTGAATAGGCAATGAATAGGCTCTCCTGCCAAGCTGATCATTTACACCAGAGCTCCATGTACATAAAATTAAATTGTTTAGAGAACTGTTTTTATTAGCACTGCAGACACAAATAAGGTTGTTTTCTTGGATGTATAAGCCATGCCAATTTTTTTGGTTACAAATTGTGCAAGCAGTTTGAATACCTTAATTTGCAAAAAGCAGGTCTTGAAATTGAATTGCCCTAATGTTTAAAATTAAAGACTGATCTAATAGATAGTGTTGCTTTTTGGAAGAAAAATTAGGAGGACACAAACACAAAAATCAATACTTGAGAAATACAGCCAGCTGAAAACACATTAGGGCTGTTTTCTTTAACCCAGAGTCCTCTGGCCTCTAGAGAGAGGTATGCTGAGAAAATATCTTTGCTGAACCCACCCTGTGCTTTTACAAAAGCATAAGCATGTTTATTGCAACATTTAAAGTGCTTTCGACATGCAGGATCAAATCTGCTTAGATTGAGTGCACTGAAGTGAAAAAAACACATTAGAAACTTAATTTTCACATTTCCTGTGTACTTTAAGTATTTAATTCCTCTCTCAGAGTTGGGTTTTCTGGTTTTGGTTTAGTTTCCTTTTGGGTTTTTTTTTGATGACCACAATATCTACACTTTTCTCTTTATTTGTTCAAAGCTATGACAAGGAGGAATTTTTATCAGTTGACTCATCAGAGTTCATTGTATTTTGAGCGTTGAAATCAGCAAGCTGTGCAGGGGGAACACATGATGTTGGAAGTATTTTTTCTGCTTTATCTTACTGATACAAATTTGTGTGTAAAGTTTTATTTCTCATTATAGGCTTAGCAGGAAATAAGGATACCAGATTCATACTGTTCATAAATATATTTGTCAAAACATATGCTCAAGGAAGCACAGATTCTGTGATTAGTCCTCAAACTTCTGTGTTTTTCACTTAATACTTGAAAGTTATGGGGTTTTTAAGTTGCTGTAAAAATTGTAAAAATAATTTTTTGTGTTCAAATCTGGTGAAATAACGTTAGTACAGGTCAGCTAGTCCACAACTGCACTGTAAGCCCTTTTGCATTCCCAATTTAAATTCCAGACACCTGGTAAGTTTTAAATTATTATTAAATATGTAAGTACTCTGCCACCACAGTATTGAGTGGGTGCTGGCATGCAAAGTTACGTGGCATTTGAATATATTTCTAATCTGAATTACTTATTTTTTCCAGCACACAACCACAATCAACGTACCTATATTCCAGTTTCCCTTGGGCTATTAAACCCTGAGACATCTGGTGGCAAATATTGAGCTCTGGATTGATTCTGCCCTTTTCAGTCCAATGGAGACTCTGGAGGAAAAGAGCAATCTCCTTGGTTTGCAGGCAGACAGCAACATGGAGCAACCATTCACTGTCAGCTCGTTGGTATGTATTACAAAAAAATGCTTCAGTGGCTGAGCAATTTCTCTTTCAATTAGGAAACCGTTCAAGAGAGCTGGTGGCTCTCAGCTCCATGGGTCTCCTCCTGCATGCTGCCACCTTCCTCCCATGTTCTGCCTGATGGTTTTGTTGGAATTTATTGTATTCCTGTATGTGTGATTTAGGGGGTCTCAGCAATCTGGTTTTTAAGAAGCTGAAATGAGCATTTTGAATACTAAGAGTAAAAAATTTCATCAAAGTAAGAGGAAACAGCTTGCAGAAGCTATTTATTTATTTATTTATTTATTACTTAACAGGAAGGTAATGACCATAATAAGCAGCTATGGTTCTTCTTCAGTAATTAGTTCTAACTTCTTAGTATTTAGCTGCCTTATTTAAAACTGGAAATGAAGATTTGAGATGAACTGTTGGCTGAGCAGAGGAGCTTATTGCTCTTTGTTTCCTGAACTATTTCTAGCAGTCAAATGCTATACATATAGGAGTCTGAGTGTTCAGGGCATCCACCAAATTATTTCAGTAACCTAAGATAGAATCTTGTCGAATTGATGTGTGGGGACTTTTAAAGAGGACAAACACTATATTGCCTTTGGTAATTTCTACAGCGATTTACATTTTTTTTTTTCCCTACAGATATTTTCCTAAGTTTATCTTTTTTGAGGGGGGCGGGGGAGGGAGGGGAATAAGATCACTTTTTCTTTTTGATCACAATTTATTTATTTACTTGCAATTGGGAAACACGTTGGAATGTTTCAGCTGTGGCTGGAGGTTGGGGAAACCAACGCTTGTTTCCAGCTGAAGATTTCCCTTCAGCTTCTTGACTGAGACCGCTCACTGAAAGCGAAAGGGAGCAGCCTCTTTGCTAATCGGGCTGTTCTTTCCCAGAAAAAGCTCGTAGCTGTTCCTGACCACACAGACATCTCCGTGAGCCCGGAGGAGAGAGTGCGTGCCTTAAGCAAGCTTGGCAGCAACATCAGCATCAACGAGGACATCACCCCGCGGCGCTACTTCCGATCCGGGGTGGAGATGGAGCGGATGGCCTCGGTCTACATGGAGGAGGGCAACCTGGAGAACGCCTTCGTGTTTTATAACAAGTTCATAACGTAAGGAAACAGCTCTAGCCAGGGCAGCTTATGATTCCGGGTGAACTGAAATGGAGAGCTGCACTGAGAACCCCTGTGGATAAGGAGAAGCTTGTTTAGTGTGTTCTTGCAGGACAGCTCTGTTCTCTGGAGGTCTTCCACACTGAGCAGGGGGCTTTGTTAAAACTTCCTCTCACCTTTTCATGTGGTTGTCCATGTGTGAACTGCCAGGCATGAATTAACCTATCGTACAGAGGTTAGAGTTTACTCTGCCAGGCCATACCATGAGCACTGTTGCCCCCAGATTATTCTGGATATGTCAGCATGTTGGTTAAATACAGTGTTTGACCTCAAAAGCAATGTTAAAATAAGATTTCTGAGCCTATAGTAGTTAAGTCCTATGAGCATCTGCTGACCTTAAGGATGGTAGTATTGTACAACACTTAAAAAGCATGAGAAAATGTTATACTGCTTCCTTTTTACTTTTTATTTTTCCAAAAGGATTAAGTATAATTTATTGTTTCTTACAGGAATAAATGCAAAATCTACAATGTATGTTCATTGTACAATTATTCTCCTCACCACAAAAGAACAAATCTGGCCAGCTTTCAATACAACTCTCAAAATAGACAGCTGAAAAATATATCAGTGGTAGAATTAAACTTTTAACCTAGCTAGTTTTGCTGTAGCATTGATTGGTTTGTTTTAGTACTTCTGAAGGGGTTTTTTTTTATTGTGCATATTTTAAAATTTTCATAAAGGAGGCATCCTTCCTCCCTCCTTATTTTTCTCATTCTCTGAAAACTAGACCAAACCTTTCTTTGCCTTCTTGTTTTTAAATGTATCTGTCTCTATAAAAACAAGGCCTGGAGGTGACTGTTGTGCAAATTGCTTGAAGAATGATAGCAGCTGTATTCCAAACTCTTTGCAGCTGAGTGTTGCCATAATTTATCTGTTGGGTGGGTTAATAATACTGCAGTTAGCTGTGCAGCTTCATCTGGTAAAAATACCTGCTTTAATGATAGTCAGTGCTGCATTTTTGTCTTCCATTGAAGAGTCAGAATTTTGGCTAAGAACAGCTCAAGAGAGTAGAAATTGGATTTATTAACACTGAGTAGAGTAGAGGGTGTTCCTGAGGGTTATTTTTAGATTGTGGCTGCTAGTTAGTCCTGTTTTTTAACCTAACCCAGTACTAATGGAAACCAAAATATATCAGACGTGGAAAATAATCTCCTGCCCTTATTCTGTGTGTCCCATACAGGTCCATACCATAATGTGTTAGTTTAAACATGTGTGTAGAGCCCTGGTCCAAGTCATCTGGAATTGAGTGTTTAACAGTTATGTGGAACTGATTTTTTTCTGCCAATATGAAAGCTATTATGGATATTCCTCTGACTACTAAGGCAAACACATGCATGTTTAATTTTCTAGGTTGTTTGTAGAAAAGCTGCCCAGTCACCGAGACTATCACCAGTGTGCAGTACCAGAAAAACAAGATATTATTAAGGTAGGCTTATGGTTTCCTGCTCTTTAAGAAATATTTTGCACAGCACATATAGGCCATAGCTTCTTTTTCTCCAGAGTACCCCTAGCAGCCATCACAGCTTGAATTTCTGATACCTTTCTCCATTACTCATTCATGTTTTATTTTGGAAATTAAATTATCAATCTAAAAAGTGAATGAGAATGGTCTCTGAGTAAGCTGGTAGAATGTTGGGAGCTCAGGTACATCTATTTCTGAAAGTTTACATATTAAAAATGCAGAGATAACAGTACTTAGTTTGATTCTGGTCCCAATTATGTGAATGGATAATGGTCCAAACTGAGTATTGCAAACAGAAGGAGAAATGTGTGCCATTACTGATGTCTGTGCAGTATTTGCTTACTCTGCTAAATAAGTAAAGTATATTTTTACTTTCTTTATTGTCAAATATGTATTTACTTTTTTTCCCCCCCCAATTCTATACAAAATAGTTTCACTTTTGGTTTTTTTCCTGTCTAGAAAATAAATTCTAAATAAATTTTAAGTATAACCTTATGCTGAACTTAACACTGCTGGAAATGCCCACTGAGAATTGCTAGTAGGACCATGAATGTCTCTTGCTCCATGCTCCCATATTTGCTTGCTTTCTCTACTGTTAAACTGAATGTTTTACTCAAAACCAAAACACTTCATGCCAAAGTTCCAACTGTGGTCCACAATGTAGGAGAACATCCCTACTGAGAAAGGGTATCTAACATTGCTTTTTCCTATGGCACTCAGCAGGTCTCTTTCCCTCTCTTGCCTATGGCCTCTGCATTATTTTATAGTAGCCTTCACATCAGTAGGAAGCATTGGGTATTGGTTTTGTTTTATAAGCAATGTTGTTTTGCCAGGTCTCTGACAGAAAGCTCCAGGTATAACTGTCTCTCCAAAGAAACTTTTTTCTCCCACTTGGAAATGGGCCTACTCAGACATATTTCTGACTGAAAAAGAGAAAAATGCAATGATCTTCCTTGAAACTCTCTAAGTTGACCTTAGCATTTTTTTACGAACTACACTTACAACAAAAAACATTAGACATCACACACCTATTAAGCAAGACAGAGATAACAGACTGCTAGTAAAAGGACTAATCTTTCCTTGAGATAAGAAGTAGCCATGTCACACCTTTCACTAATATAAATCAATATATCTTTATTGAAACCAATGTACTGTAGAAGTTTCATCAACTAATGATTTAATGTGTATTTCCTCTGCTTTTTTTCCTGTGAGAAGAGCAGGGGTAATTTTTTTTGGTAGTTTTTAAAAATCTGTGTTACAGCTGAGTTTGTTTTCTAGGTGGCTCTTCTAAAAAGTGAAAACTAAACTTACCTGTCTTTTTCCCCCATCCCACCTCAAAGAAATTGAAGGAGGTTGCATTTCCACGGACAGACGAACTGAAAAGAGATCTCTTAAAAAAATATAACTTAGAATATCAAGAATACATGCAACACAAAGTAAGTTTTATATGATTATTAAATGTTGGCATGAATATTTTTCTGTCACATAAAACTAAAAATTAAGCAGTAAAATGCCAGTTTTACAAGAACATAATTTCCTGAGCTGCTTAGGAGTGACTTTTCATTTCCTCTTTAGAATCAGCTGGTCACTTAAAAAAAAGTGATGCAAGTGTGTGCTAGGAAATACATGTGCTGCCATATTTATTTAATAACTGTCTACAAAGATCAAAATAGATATTTGGTATGCTCTGATTCTGCCTTATAAAGAAAATGAAATTGATACTTACATCAATAAGTGGAAAACGTCCCTTGCTTCCAAATGTGCTCCAATTTGAATTGAGATTGAAGTCACTGAAAACAGGATCTATAGCTTAAAAACTTGTCTTGGAAAAAGCATCTGAGAAACGTCTTTTTTGTTCCCTCCATCAATACTATGTTTTCCATCCTACCTTTGGGGATATAGTTGTATTTTCCAGTTCAGTAACCAGGTTCCAAAAGACTTCATTTTTAATGACAGGATTTTATGGTTTTTATTGAACTGTTAGATTGCTCCTTTCCTTCCATTTTTCGTAGCATTTTTGGTGTTCTGAGAATTGTCACTATGTTGTGTGTGTTTCAGAACAAATGTAAAACTGAATTTCTGAAGAAATTAGAGCACCAAAAGCTAATAGAGGCAGAGAAGAAACGAATCGCGCATATGCGGCAGCAGCAGCTCGAATCAGAACAGTTTCAATTCTTTGAGGATCAACTTAAGAAGCAAGAACTAGCTCGAGATCAGAAAATCAAAGAGAGTGTGGTTATGTCTGAACAGATAGATGGAAGTATGCTGTCTTGTATTTCTGTACCAGAGAACAGCTCCTTATCTGCAGCACTGCTGGAGAAAAAGGAGAGGAGCAGTACCTCTGGCTCTGCTGGACATTCACCACCACTAGAACGGGTCTTAAAGCCAGCAGCTACTCTAAGTGCTGTTCAGAGTAAGTGCAGACATTTCTTTTTTCCCCCTATTTTATTTTATCTACCTGCATATGTCTTCATTTGCTGTGAGGATGTCCAAACTGAAATAGCTAGGAATGGGTTTCTGCAAGCACAGCAGTTCCTTATAGTATCTTCATTTTAAGAGGGAGAGCTGCACAGTTTCCCATTTTCTAGTTGAGTACCAATGGATGGATATAGAGACTGAGATTAAGTGTTCCTGGGAAATAAAGTCTGAATCTTGCCATGGACTTAAAGGGAACAGAAGCAGAACCTGCAGTGGTTCCCCTGGAAAGGTGTGGCTGGTGTGGGAGATGGTACCAGCTCACTGTCACCTCAGGGACAGGCTAGTGAGTTGGGCTGGTGACTTCAATTTAGATGAAGTGTTTGTGCTGTAGATTTATTCTCCTTAGAAGTCTATGATGTGGTAAGTGTAATTTTTCCACTTGTAGTAATACAGTATACTGTACTGTGTATATTTCCCTATTTTAAGGATCTTCATTGTGTTAGCTGTAAATGCCTTTTTATCTCTCTGNAATTCTTGGTTAGCTCAATTGGCCGAAGCACTCAGAGGTGTCATTTTGCCCAGGGATCTCTGCCACAAATTTCTGCTGCTGGCAGAGGCAAATACAGTAAGAGGAATAGAGACATGTGGAATTCTCTGTGGAAAACTGGTACAGTTTAACCCTCACATTTATATGGGGAAGACATATTTATTTGATAGTGCTGTATTATCCTGTGATGTATTGATTTCAGAGCAAAAGCAGATATAAGTGATTGAATGATATATATGATGTAAATGATGAACTTCATGTTATAACCTGAGTGGTCACTTCAGCACTGTGAGGTTGCATTATTGGGGAAACATCTGCTCAAAGTTTGCTGCTATTGTTATAAAGCCTAGCAAGTTTTTCAGCATGCTCTACAATACAGGCTTTTTCGAGTACTTTCTCTGGCATTCATCTAAGGTAAGTCAGGTTTAGTTACAGGACAATGAAATATAAAGACTGCTAGAATCCAGTGGAGTCATCAAATAAATAATGGCACAACAAAACAGAAGAAGAAAATCCCTCCATCAAGCTGTAGAACATCTGATTTTCAGGCTGCTTTATTTTCCTTTGACCTAGATAACACTTAGTGTCCTTTGAGAGCAGGGAAAGATGTCATGGCTGATGCTGACACAAAGAATTTTAAGATGATCCCAAGTGTATTTGAATTGCGTGAAGAGAAAGAATAGCAGTATTAGTCTTGTTCCAGGTTTCACAGAAAATATGGTTTTCTCAAAGCTCTTTTATATGTTCTTAATTATTTTAAAGGACAGTCTTTTCACACTGATCTCTGAGAACATTTCAGTACAACAATCTTGTGCTGTGACTAATACTAGCCTGTATGTTTTCATGATAAAATGCTAAGGTATATTTTTAGGTACAGTGAGTTGGTAGAGCTGCACTGGAACCAGTGGAGCTGGAACCAGTGGAGCTGTACTCTTTTGTTTTAGCTGATAGGCTGACATATTTCAGATTTTGATTCAGCATTTATTCCTTAGTTATTCTGTTCCACCCTAAGTCAATGTTTGTTTTGCAGACTCATAATGAATTTACTATTACACACGTAGTAGTGCCAAAGCAAACTGCGGGACCAGACTACTGTGACATGGAGAACGTGGAAGAATTATTTGGTATTCAGGACCAGTATGATCTCCTCACTTTGGGTTGGATCCATGTATGTATGACTTATAGACTCTGGCTTTCCTATATTGGCTTTACATACCATGTGGAAAAAATGAAATAAACTAAAGAAACAACTGGAGTAATACAAATTACTTTGCTTACTTAACTCAAATTGCAGTAATGTAAATAAGCACTCGTTCTCCACAGAGGGCTCCTTAATGCAATTGAGGCATCCTGTTGACGCAGTGGGCCTGCTTTTGCTGTTGCAACTTTTGTTTATGTTGGTTTAGGGGTATTTTATTGCTTTCTAATGCCATATTCGGAAGTCGGGGAGGGGAGTATTGTGTTGTTTAAACTTTATATTAATTTCACTATTAGGAAATTTGGACAATTAAGTCATTTCCATTTGTCTTGTGCTTCTTCATTCCACCTTTTCCTCTCCATGATCAGAAAATTGCTTGTATATCTGATTGTGAATGTGCCTCCATGAATCTCATCCTGAAAAGCCACACTAACAATATAGAATCTGAGTTAAGAACTTAAGAAACCAACCTGGGGAAGTACTAATGCTTTCACTTGTAACAAATTGTTTTTCCTTCTTGAATGTATGTTGACCTTGATCTGTAAGAAATATTTCATGATGTTGAGTTTTCCCTTTCTTTTTGTAGACACATCCAACACAAACTGCATTCTTATCCAGTGTTGATCTTCATACTCATTGTTCTTATCAGCTAATGTTGCCAGAGGCCATTGCAATTGTTTGTTCACCAAAGCATAATGAGTGAGTTCTGATCTTTTTTAAGTAATATTTCAGTATTTTTCCCTGCTTCTTGTCATAAAATTTGATCAAATGCAAAAGGTACATGTCAACTCAGATGAAGGGCATGAGCATTGTGTTGTGACTTTGTTTCCTATAAGTTGCCTAGACTTCCACTTCAGTCAGTCTCTATGCACAGTGTTGTTTCTCTCTCCTCTTCCCTTCCTGGACCCAGGTTTTAAATTTTATTTTATTTTTATATTCTGCTCAACAAAGTAATAATTGCAGGAGCTATTCTTCTGGACTACTCATTGCCAATGCCCTACTACAGATCTATCTTCCTTCTGTCTGCTTAATGACATGGAGGGAGGTTAGGGTTATTTCTCTAGAATGACATGAAAATTGCAGTTTGCAAAGCAGCAGGGTAAAAATCACTTTTTTGATCATAAGAATCTATTTTTGTTTTTCATAAACTACAAACTATGTATCTGGAAAAAACTGGAATAGTGTAAATATTAATGTGAAGGTTTGTAATGGAACGGGTTTCCCAGAGAGGTCATGAAATCTGTATCCTTGGAGATATGCAAAACATGACTGAACATGGTCCTGGCAACCTGCTCAAGGTGATTCTGCCAGAGCAGGGGCATTGGACCAGACACTCTTCAGAGGTTCCTTCCAACCTCAACAAATCTGTGATTCTCCTTTGGTGAGCCTGGCATTTCAGGGAGCCAGGGCTAACTTCATGGTTTCGAGTGTGCATTTCTTCAGCCTTTCTTTCTGGCCTTCTGCCTCAGCAGATGACTGCTATGAATCCTGTCCTGGTTGCCTGACTTCCTAAATGGGCCCTTCAGGTAGCAGAGCTGTGAACCCAGACTGAGAGGCAAGGGCACAAGCACTAGGCTTTCTAACCCTGAGCATGCCTGCATACCTTTCCAAATTTCTGCTCTTATAAACTTCTCTCACAGTTGATGCTGATACCCTGTAACCAAACCTAACCTGTAACATTTATGTTGTCAGGTGCTGTCCTGCAGTTAATAGGCATCAATCTTCCTCACAGAAGGATGGCTCTGTAACGTTTTATTCAATACCCAAAGTGTTGCAGCAGTGCATTTTCTAATGCTTTGTTTTATGTGACTACCTAAGAGTGGGGAGGATGTACTCCTACTAATCATTTACACTGCTGGTTCAAAGGCTGTTCTCTTCTGAGTTGCCCTAGGTGAAATGAAATCCAGAACATGTAAATTTTTGGTTTTGCATCTGTTCCTGTGTGAACCAGCCTTACCCCTCAGTGGCCTAACCTGCCTAATGGGAATAGCACCAGTACTGTGCTCCTTTTTCTCCCCTTCCCCTCATCATCTCTTCCTTTACAGGAATACAACTCCCCTTGATTTAAAATACCTTTAAAAATCCAACTCAGCTGGGGCAGCTGTGTATTGAAGGTCACCAAGCACCTTTCTGTTGTCCTTCTTTTAAGTGAAGCAATTTGTATGTGGAACCTTGCACATGTATTATGGAGCAGTGTGTAACAGGAGTTTCATGTTTTGCTTTCCAGCACTGGCATCTTCAGACTTACTAACGCAGGCATGCTAGAAGTTTCTGCTTGTAAAAAGAAGGGATTCCATCCACATACAAAGGACCCTAGGTTATTTAATGTAAGTATATAATTCAACACAATTTTTACTATTCAAACTCTTGACCATGGTTCTGCTGCAAAGACAAACTTGAGATGAGATCTCATAATCATTTTCCCCGTTACACTAATTCATTACCCTTAGTTCACTGACCAAGGCAACATCAGGAGACCACTTAAGCAGTCATTAGCAGCCATGAGGTGAGTGTTACAAGCTGCCATTCAAATGGTGGTTAACCAGAGGTAGTTAGTGTCACTCACCACTTTTACCTGATTTCCGAGGGAGCAAAAACCACATTTTCAAATGGGAGATGCTCCTGAGCTCTTCAGTTTTTAAGCAATGAACCAGTTCATCTCTCCAAATGTAGTGTCCCAACAGAACATCCCACCTGCTAAAAAGTGCAGCTATAAATAAGTTAAGCTCTATTTCCTACATTGCCAAAAGTTTGCCCTGGCTTCTCTAAGCATTTCTCTGTAACTGTCATATCTTTTGATGTTTTAATAGCATAATGGTGTATGTATGGCTGAGCAGTACAGTCAGTTAGGATTGTCTTCCAGCTAACAGTGACATTTCTGATAAGAGCCTTTACCTTTGAATAATTAAGGGTTTGGGTTTTTTCAATGGGATTCACTTCAAATACAGAAGCATCTCCCATAGCTTAAAATAAAATGATCCAACACAGAGAAGTCATGCTGAGAGGCATTGGAAATTACTGTATTGTCAGGCTTTCTGAATGTCAGCATTAGTCCTCAAAAGAAGGTCAGAGTTCTTTGTTTTGTTCTGTTCTTTTATCCTTGAGTTTAGGGATAATGAGAAGGTAGTCCAACTCTAAAAAAGTTAGGATTTCCAGAAAGGCTTTTTTCAGTGGTCTTTTACAGACTTAGTTCATGGATGAAGTTACTGGGTATTTTACTGAGATTTCTGGGAGTAATGGGTTGACTTCTTCTGCAGCCATGTACCCATGTGGTTGGGAAAGACATAAAGATAACTGTGCTGGATCTGAGGTGATATGGATGAACCACATCGATGTTACTCTACAAAAGGCCAAAACAGAAAAATGGATTCCTGTTTTTCCTACATTTTCAGAAATTACTTTTATATTTATACATTTTAGATTGAATGGTTTGATATTTATTGCTCTAGCCTGTTTTGGAGTTATTTTGTTGCACTGTCAAGATGGAGTTCAGTGGCATTACCCCTGAATCTGTAAACAAATCTCACCCATAAAACACAACAATAAAATGAACTTCAAACTACAGTAACTGTTGAAATAAGTAATGGTTCTTTTGTCACTTGTTGGCATTAATTGCCTTCTGAGAATTAGGTATTTTTTACAGTGGTTGGCTTTTTGTGACTTCCAGCTACATACATCTCTTACAGCTTCAGTGCATTTAAGTTATATGTAGCAGAGGAAAATCCATCCAGTTTAGGTGAATTTTTTTCATCCTTTTGTCCAGTCCAACTTCTATAGCTCAAGTTTCAGCCAAGTTACTAAGCAGAAAATACTTAGAAATACCCAAATCCTTTACCTGAAAGCTGACCCTCTCCATTTTTGGGTAGCAGAAATGCATCAGAGTCCCTTGGAGAAATGTGTCTTCTCCAGCAGCCTACCAGTAGAGACTTTAAACTGAAAGACACTTCTTATCCTGAAAAGGATTCCCTGTATCTAGCTAGAGTTAGATAAAAAGATCTAGACAGAGTTAGAAGGAAGAACCATACAAAGTTATTTGCTTTTACAAGAGTTTATTTAGTAACAGTTTCAAGAACCTAGATGACCTGTACTTTAAATAATAAGGTTAGTACAAAGAGATTTGCAACATGTGCTAACAGTCAGAAGCCAGACAAGATCTGGAACCCCGGGGTTATGCAGACATGGTAAATAACAGGTGCTATTGCAAAGAGCTTACAGTTTGAAAGATAACAAGTAACAGGCAAGTGAGGTAAACTATTGATTTGAGAAAGGAAAATAGGTTAATGAAAATAAATAGCATCCTTTATCCTGAACTCTAATGAATACAGGTTGCAGCAAGTTCCTTAGAAGTGACCTTTTCCTGGTCTGTCTCAGTGAATTCTTTATTTATATAGATATACATACTTCTAAGACAGTACTACTGGCTTCAGCTTCTATGCATATACCTCTAGCTGACGTATTTAAGACTGTAAATGGAATCAGAAAAATCACAGAAAAAGAAAATTGTCTAAATTATTTAACTACTTTGAATGCATTACTCCGCCCCTAAAAAAAAAAAGTTCTGAAGAGAAAGTATATTAAGCCAGCTTAATTACCCTTTAGATCTTGCTAGAAATCACAAAATAAAAATAATAGGCTGCACTCATCCTGAGGGCATACAATGGGAAAGTCATATGTTTGACCTACTATTAGTGTTTAGATATGCTCCCAAAGGAACAGGTTTTATTTCTTTAAAGAAAACACAGAATTATTGTGGTACACATCATACACCTCTGGGCCATGCACTGTAAGAAATGAGCTTTTCCAGCACAATAGCTATGAAGCAAGAAGTGATGTGGATAGATAATATTTCTGGATAGAGCAGATGCAAAGCAGCATGCCCATGCTCATCCTGATATTGGACAGGTGCTGTGCTCCTTTGGTAGTGCCCAGAACTTTGTAAGAACCACGGCTGGTTCTGTCTGCAGATTAAAACATTTTCTGAGGCTCAGCTTTGAGTATGTGCAGACTGACAGGTGAGCATTTTCTGGCACTGGTATCATCAAGCTAAAGGTACCACCATTCCTATTAAGCCCTGTACAGTGTAATAATAAATTCACGTCACAAGATGGAGCTTCAAGCCAGCTGTAAAGGCATCTCCACACATGCAGGGCTTGGCTTTTGTTTTTGTTTTAAATAGGAGCAGCAATTTCATAGCATATTTAAAATTTATTTTAAGAAATACACAGTATCCAATTAATAAGATTAATTAGGATGAAGGATTTATGGAATGAAATTATAAGAATGTATTTCCCTGAATACATTCACACTAAGGAGACATGTAAAGACAAAGCAGTTTAAAAGCATTTGCGGTGAACAATGGATGGGCCAGCTTCATCATATTCCTGTTTGCTGATCCACATCTGCTGGAAAGTAGAGAGGGAAGCAAGAATAGAACCTCCAATCCAGACCGAGTACTTGCGTTCAGGAGGAGCAATGATCTGTTCAAGA
The DNA here is from genome assembly GCA_013400775.1 of Chaetops frenatus. Lineage (NCBI taxonomy): Eukaryota > Metazoa > Chordata > Aves > Passeriformes > Picathartidae > Chaetops > Chaetops frenatus. The sequence goes on along the minus strand of VZTR01016870.1, from coordinate 691,035 downwards.
AATAGAAGCATTGAGTACAACTGACTACTGTGAATAAAAGACATTTTTATATAGAAATACTAAAGCAGTGATATGTGATATTAACAAAAACACTGCATATATGTGCTGGTGCTATTACAGCTACCCATTGCTGCAAGCAGGAAAGTTTAAAATTTCTCTGCCTGACTCAGCCTTCTCAGTGACTCCTATCCCTGGTGCATTCGTGCACTCCTGGGCACATATGAGACAAGAGGTGATAATTGCTCTGGAAACATATAATTACAGTCCAGGAGGGCTTAAGAAAATCAATGGCCATGTAGCACTCCTTTTGGTACAGCTGATAAAATGTTTGTAAAGCAAAAAACGGATTATTTGAAGCAGCAGAATGAAGATTGGTTTGTGAGGGCCTCTTTCAAACCTGTAAGCCAAAGACAAAATGGGCATTTCCTGTCTCCTGTGTCCATCACACAAGAAGGGCTGAAGAAACTCACATGCAGCCACAGAGTAAAATTTATGCTGCTAGGTCCCTGCTGTTCTTCTTTGGCCACATTAGGGCATCTGACAGAAATCAACAGGAACAAGGAAATGAGAGAAGGTTCTCTTCTTCCAGCACCAAAGTTACCAGGTGGTGATTATTTGCTAGATAATCTAGATGTGATTCAAAATATGTTAAAAGCACTTACTTTCTAAAGTGTTGCCTGTCTCACTAGATCTTCGAGGACTTTTTAAATGCCAGCCCATATAGTCTACAAATGATTGCACCATACATACCTTGATCTTCATGGTGCTAGGAGCCAGAGCAGTTATTTCCTTCTGCATCCTGTCTGCAATACCCGGGTACATTGTGGTGCCTCCAGACAGCACGTTGTTGGCATAAAGATCCTTTCTGATGTCTATGTCACATTTCATGATGCTGTTGTAAGTGGTTTCATGAATGCCAGCAGACTCCATGCCTGGGGAAGGTACAGAAGAACGCTGAGGAAGGAACTCCATACAGAGACTTAAAATTCTTAACACAGAACTGACATAATGTTTAGTGACTCTTTGGAAGACATCAGACTCAGAGCTTTGAAAATCTGGAAAGTCATTCTGCAGTTGCCTAAATTATTTGCTTAAGAGGTCCTTGGTGTACAGCTCTCCTCTACTCCTTACACACACCAGCTCCTCCTTAAAAAGAAAGTTGGGGGTGTGGAATAGTAAAGTTTCCACTAGGCTTTTGCAGGCAATCACAGTTGTCCTGAGAATTCCTTATATGGTCTTGGAATAATTTGTTTTCTTTTTTCTTTTTTTTTTTTTTTTTCTTTTTAAATTAAGTCAATTCAGAGACAGAACAGTCAAAATATGTCCTAATACCTCTAGGCATGCAACTACTTTATCTCTGACTTGAAATCCTGCCTATTGGCAGAACTGACACTGGATTTCTGTGTGACCTAGTTGCAAACCTGCCTTCATGGATGTTGATTAGCATGGCATCGTCTTGGCTTTGCTCTGAAAAGGCGATGAACCGTGGATTCAGGATTTGAAGCAGTCTTTTGGAAAAATAAAAGTAGGTCTTGCTGCCTGCCTGCCCCTCCCACCTCTTCCCACTCCTGGCAAGCACATTCAAACATAGAAAATGGCACAGGCCCAATGCCAGAAGGCAGGCATAAACATTGTGGGTTTATTTTGGGAAAGCATTTTGGCTAATGGTTTAACATGAAGTTCTTCCCACCATATTAATAGTCCTGTTCTAAAAGATTGTTTTATAATGGGTGCTAGGACGCACTCGTGTATAGGTCTGGGTGAGTTAGTAATGGAGCACAGTCAAAAGGAAATAGGGACTTGGTATTTCTGTGCAGTTTAGCAAGGCAGAACAGTCATTTAGCCTACCAATGAAAGATGGCTGGAAGAGGGTCTCTGGGCACCGAAAGCGTTCGTTTCCAATGGTGATCACCTGACCATCAGGAAGCTCATAGCTTTTTTCCAGAGAGGAGGAAGATGCAGCAGTGGCCATCTCATTTTCAAAGTCCAGGGCCACGTAACAGAGCTTTTCCTTGATGTCACGGACAATTTCACGCTCCGCTGTCAAGAGGATTCAGTCTTTAAAATGGCATTCAGGGAGGACCCAGACATGCTGACTGGTTGCTCCCTTTCATCCTCCAACACCCCCATATTTTAAACAAATCCCCTGCTAGTCTTTCAAGGGACTTTAATCGGAGACTTTCTCATGCCTGTTCAACTGCAGGACCACTGGGAGTCCTGAGGCCAGGAGAAGCATTGCACATGAACAAGTCTCCTCCTCAGCCAGCAGCGTGTCCTTACCAGTGGTGACGAAGGAGTAGCCACGCTCCGTCAGGATTTTCATGAGGTAGTCTGTCAGGTCCCGGCCAGCCAGGTCCAGGCGCATGATGGCGTGTGGCAGGGCATAGCCTTCATAGATGGGCACGTTGTGGGTGACACCGTCCCCGGAGTCGAGCACGATCCCTTGGAGAAGGTGACACACGATTCATTCCCATCACACCCACAGAACTGTTTCAAACATCCGTGCCACCTTCCCCTGAGGCCTACCTGTGGTACGTCCAGAGGCATAGAGGGACAGAACGGCTTGGATAGCTACATACATGGCTGGCACATTGAACGTCTCGAACATAATCTGAAATCCAATTTGAGTAATTGTCTTAACACTGGCGGGTTTAGTTTAGTTGAAGCAATTTAATGAAAGAGAGGTAGAATACAAGATTTTCATATTTCTCAGTGATTGGTAAAAACAAGAAAGGAAAATACAAAACTAAATCCAAAAATATTTGTCCTGTAAGATATCTCCCTATTTGACCTATATCTTTATCATGTTAATATAGTCACATGCACGTGTTAAAGATAATTTTGTAATGGGCCTGGGCATAAAAACAGATTAAGATGACATAAATTTTGGACAGACTGAAGTACTCACATTTAAAATGGAAACAATGATTTTCTAAACTATGTGTAAATAATGTGTAAATATGACAGGTGGTCACTATGTACTTTCCATCTTCTGTAACGGAGAGAGACACACTGCTGGACAGCATGATGAACTGGAAAGATGGCATTCACATCCATGTTGTTGAATGAAAAGGTTGGATTATTCCATAGCTTTAGTGTGAGCTTACCTGGGTCATTTTCTCACGGTTGGCTTTGGGATTCAGTGGTGCTTCAGTCAGCAGAGTCGGGTGTTCTTCAGGTGCAACCCGGAGCTCATTATAGAAAGAATGGTGCCAGATCTGAGAATAATGGGAGAAGCCAAGGGAAAGAAACACCATCAGTCAGCAGCTCAGCATCACTTACAGACAGGTACTGAGCCCCAGCACGCTGCTTACAGCTCTAGATACAGGCTGGGAATGTTTCTCAGGCAGTTGTTCTTACTGCCTCCATAGATACTACCAGAATAACTGAAGAAAGAAAAGCACTATCCTCAGGTCTTACTACCAGTAATATATGACTTACTTTAAGGACACATCATAAGCTAATGAAAATGAATATGTTATTCTTACAGTAGAAAAGACAGAACAGGAAACACTTAATTCCAGCAATGCTAGTTCAATAATGACTGAGAGGGAAACAGTTCCAGAACAACTCAGAGACCATACACAGACTTCAATAGATAATGGGTCTCTCGACAGTTTAATCTTTTGTTTTGTACCGGCCAGCCCAAGAATTCATGAAAATACATGGTTTGTGAGGTTGAAAGTCAGCTCGTGTTTATCACCTCCACACGACGTGTTCCTACAAGTTGTAAAAATCTCAGGCCAAGTGGACTGAGTGAGAAGGTTAATACACTGATAAGAAGGAAAACAACCAGAGATTTTAGTCTGAAGAAGATTTTGCTAAGCTTGTTTTCAAGCTGGTGGTGACTAGGGACTGGACTAGATGTTTGGCATCTAAAAGATTTTGCTTTCAAGTAAAATCTACTATACTGAGACTCATTAAGTGCTGTGTGACTCCACACACTTACAGTGTGTTGGGATGTCCTGACTGTTCCAAATAGCCCTGTTTTCACAGAACAACATTAAATGGAGATACCATTTTAGAATCTTAGAAATTATATTATCTGTACAGACTATGACTATAAACATGATTCTGGAAGCCTTTCATTCAAATACTGGCTCTGAAATGGATGCATTGCAGTGCAACATTGCTAATCTTTCAAGCATTAAAAAGTATGTGTACAAACAGCGCCCTTCACATCAGAATCACACACATGCTTTGCATTTTTGCAGAACCAGATACCTTCTTAAATTCCATTTTTTACTATCAAATTGATCTATTCCTTTTCTTTCTTCCTTCCCTTCTCTCTCCCCCTGCCCCCTTCTCAGTAGCTAGCAAAGATCAGGCTGGATTAAAAGACCTCGCAGTAACAATGTAGTTCTCCTGATTCTCAGGCTTTAAATGCACATTAACCTTGGCTGTTAACAAGCTTCTCCATGAACCATACTAGATAGCACGACACTTTGATCTAACATTCAGTGGATATTCTGTAAATATTCGGTTCAAGTAGTTCTGTTTACCAGTAGTACACATCAACTATTCAAAGCTGAAATACCTTCTCCATGTCATCCCAGTTTGTAATGATGCCGTGCTCTATGGGGTATTTCAGGGTCAGGATTCCTCTCTTGCTTTGAGCCTCGTCACCCACATAGCTGTCTTTTTGACCCATACCCACCATCACACCCTATAAAATAATACAAATTGTGTTAGTCTCCCAGGGAAAAGTGTCGTAAAGTAGACAGAACATTAGCTGTGAAATAAATCCAGTTGCCAGTTATACTAGTAACAACATAGTTTACTAATACTAACAAATGGAGAATTATGTGTTGCTCTTAAATTGCCAATATTAAATGTTTAGTTATTAAATCTCTGGAGTCCATATTTCCACTACAGTTAAGCAAACAGAACAAGTATAATATTAAATGCATCAAGATGAAGTGAAAAAATTGGGTGGTTTTAATGTTTGCTATTATTTAGGGATGAACTGGCTGCTAAATGATAATAAAGTGGAGTAAAAGCAGAAAGTGATATTGTGCCATCTCAGGGTCAAGATGGAGCGATACATACTTTACACTTCCCAAAGTAAGGTTTCAACATTTTTTAATCCTCTTTTTGAATGCCATAATACTGTAATTAGGGATGGAAAATTTACATCTACTGGTATGGACTTCTTTGCAGGTATTTTCATGGATCCTGTAGAAATGATTAAAGGACCAGAAGCTGGAAACTACTCTGGATATACACTAGTCTCTATGTTAAAGTCAGAATTAATGTAAAAA
>VZTR01016870.1:667587-685768 GCA_013400775.1 Chaetops frenatus | reverse complement strand
AAAAAAAAAAAAAAAAAAAGGTAGGATCCTTTAAGTGCATAATACTCCTATCAGAACTTAGTCATTACAGATTCCAAACCTTGGCATCTCTAACTTTATGTCTTGAAAACTCGCATCCCAGATTTGCAATTTTTAAAGGGATGATCTATCCTACATGATCAGGAAAGAGAGGTTCTAGAAATCTGTATTTGTTTCCACTGTAACTATATGGTTTGGTTTTCAGCAATTATTATCATTTACACTAGCTACAGATGATGGCATTTGAATGCACTTTTTAATTAAGGTAATTATTAACCATAAATTATGGTAATCCCCAGAGGCCTTAATTAGCCCTCCAGTCCTAGTTTCTATACTGAAAGGCAGGTATTTCTGCAATCCTGGAGAACTTAAAATGTGTTTGCTGGGTATATGAAGTGCCACATCATGCAAAGAGCTTGCCTCTTTCCACCAGGGCCTTGAGTGACATCGAAACAATTAGGTGGATCTTCTAATCACTTGGATTAGTTTGTTGTGACCCAAACAAGCTGCTCTAATTCATGCTAATGGTGATCTGTCTCATAAACTCTATATTTAACAGCTCAGATAATAAATGTATTTTGTGAACCATTAAAATATAGTGGAATGCATCATATACTTAAATGTAAACCTTGAAGCCAAAGAAACCCAACCCTATGCAGGTGCTGATTTCTGTTACAGCTAAATTAATATTTCTAAAAAAAAGTCAAAAAGGTTAGGAGAAAGCTGACTGAAAACTTCTGCTTCCTCCTTTGGTTTTCCATACATTACCTATTATCAGCTTTAAGGGCAGTCAGAATTTCTAGATGTTCCTGAGATGGGCTTATTTGGGTTTTGGGTTGGGTTTCTTTAAACTAGTTTTACTTACCAGTTTTATTTACTTTCTCTGGGTGATTCAAAATTAAGGGGCAGGGAAAAGATGTCACAGAAGGGACTGAAAAATTTTAAAAGGATTCCTTTCACAAGGCAAGAGACTTCCTTTGATTCAGGTGAATGCACTGCTGGACTCATTTTGCCTGGAAAAACACAGATCACCCTAGGCTGGACTAGCCCCAGACACAGATGGCCCTGGGGTGAAGAGCTGGGGACAGGGCAGCAAAGCCTTCTACAAGCCCAGTAAGGAACAACCAAAGTGGTTCCTCACCTGGTGCCTGGGACGACCCACAATGGAGGGGAAAACTGCTCTTGGAGCATCGTCTCCAGCAAAGCCAGCTTTACAGAGCCCCGACCCATTGTCACAAACAAGGGCAGTGCTGTCCTCTTCCTCACACATCTTCTACTGCAGTGTCTGCTCGCCTTCCAGACAGAAAACAGCCCTATGAAAACAGCAGGGAAGAATTAAATTAAAACCAAAAATCACACTCAGGTGGCAGAGCCACCCTGGCTCTATGAAAGCAACCAGAACCTGCAAGGAGGGGTATGGCCCCAGTCTGGGAATCACAAGGATTGTGGGGTTGTGGGGGAGAATGGGTTTCCTTCTGAAAGTGTGAGGTTTCAGCCATGTCTGCCAAAGGGCTGTGTGCACTACAGATTATCCAGGGAATTCCAGAGGAGACTTCCAGCCCGACAGCACGGGCAAAGAGATCAGGGAGTAGCAAATGTTTATCTAAATTTGGTCACAGAAATCCACGGCTGGGGGAGGGAGATAAAGGAGAACACTGGACTGACAGCTGCAAAAATAAAGATTCATTTGCATTGAATTCAGCACAACTTCTCCTGCTTTTCTATCATCCTGTCAAAATCCTGGCACATGTGGATAGCTGTTAAAGGTAAGAGCACTTCAACTTCTCCTTCTATTCTTGGGCTTCCCAATAACTAACTACATGAAATGCTATGTATGTACCAGGCGTGTTTTCCTGCTGCAGATATGAATCCACTGGTGAAGATGGCCAATTAAGTTTACATTTAACCTTTTAAAAAGGTAGAAATTTTCCAAATAAAAACGGGGCAACAAAAAAAAAAAAAAAAAAAAAAAGAAAAAAAAAAAAAAAAAAAAGTCTTCTCCAGTTCTCCCCTAATCAGTCAGAAAAATAAACCCACTTTTAAAATTAAGCCAGAGACGGTATGTGTTTTAAAAGCAGGCCATAACGTCTGCTCTATCATCATTTCAAAGCAGCTAATAAACTCAATTTGTAGAGTGACAGAACAATTTATGTTGGCTCCTTGGCTCAGTAAAAAGAAACTGTTTTCTTCCTCTGGCAACAGGAAGATAATATGGGTAATAAAAATGCTTTGAAGGCTTTGTATTTAAGTCAATTACAGAAACAAGCACTGAATACCAGGACTCAAGAAGAACTATTTGCTCACAATTTATAGTGTGGTAGGGAATCACTTGGCCCACTCCAAGCCCAGGCTTCCATGCAGAGTTCAACAAATTGCAATGTGTTAGCCGCTAAGGGAGACAGCTGTCATCCACAGACCAGCTGGCTCCACATGCAGTCTCCAAAACCTTCTGCTGCAGGAATACTGGAAGTGCAGGCAGAAATGAGAATGGGGTCAGCAAGAGCCATGGCCAATCAGCAAGGCAGGCCACAATCTGTTTAGGCCACAGGCAGTTCTACCAAAAGCTTCATTTGAGATCTTCTGTCTCTCCCCAGCCAGGCAGCCACGAGACATGGCTGCAGCCTTGCTCCTGCAGGCTGCGTGGGCAGAGCTCCCAGGAGAAGACAAGGATAGGGAAATCCTAACTGTGTATTCTAGATATTTTATCATTTATAATTGTGGAAGGAAAGTAAGTTGCAATTTTTTTCATTTATTAAACACCTGGGGAAACAGGCTCTTTATATTAAAATATTTACTGAATGGAGTACAACTGTTATCTAACATGAATGAACAGACTGGTTTGGACAAACCATTTCCTAATTAGGAAATATGCTTGTCAGCCGTCTGTTTTTGGAACAGCGTTTGAGGTCAGGGGGTTGCTCAAACCAGTGCCACTAATGCAATGCCAAAAATCACTTGGGGGAGGGGAAGATGGGGGCAGGAAAGGCTACATTTCTCAGCTTAGTGGACTCTAAATGAAAGCCATATTTAGTAATAAAGCACAAAAAGTTGAAAAATCAGACAGAGGACTCTGCTACCAACAATGAGTTACAGCTCAGGACTGCCATGGCAGGCAGTAGCAAGATCCTAGAGCAGCAAATGTCACTGAGTACTGTGGAAGAAAGGAAATTTTTCTCCCAAGTAAACAGTACGGTCTTTAGCCTCTTTCTTCTCCCCATTTTACATGTAAATATAATCAATCACTTCACCAATCTCCGCTATAAATTATTAAGAGAGTTCCAGCTCCACAAGAAGTACTGCCTGTAGCCTGTTCATTAATGAATGTTTGGCATTTTACAGAACAGTAGTTTCATATACATAGAGACAAGGATGAATACACATGCATCCTCATTTTATCCTATTAGACACTGCTGATTTGCATGCTTCCAGCTCTTCTTGCAGTCACATTCCACAAAACACTCACCTCACACTCGATTGAAAGCACTGAAGCAAATCTGCTAAGAAACACTACTACATACCCCACCAGGAACTCTGTCCCAAACTAACACTTCAATGTAACGTGGGATCATTTTAACCAGAATACATCTGTAATTCCAGCAGTGTCATTACACATAAAAATTCTTTATACACTTGCTGAAGTGCTGGTAGAATCAGTAAAATTATTAGGGTAGAACTTTTCTTCCCCTTCCAGAATATAAAATAAAGACAACTCAGTATAGACACTACAAGTATTTTATCAACTCAATTCTAACAAGTTTCTTAAGCAAATTACAGCACAGCAGTACATCCTCCTGAATAGTTTCCACTTGACATTATTTAATCGAAATCCTCCAGCAACCTGTAAATCACACCATTGGTTCCGTGCCACTTACCCTGACAGTGCTTGGCTGGGGATGGCTGCTCTAGGGTGGTACACTCTGTATCTGAAACCTCAGAGGTTATATAGCCCCTTGAGCTCTTCTCCTCCCACTAGCCTCCCAAACAAGGAGCAGAGACAGGCAGAGACAGAGCCGAAGTCTCTAACAAAACCATATAGGGACCTTAATACAAAAAACTCGAATCTGGGTGGCCACAGGCCCTGGGTCTCTTCCACTGCATTCCAGTGTAGAGCTCATGAAACAGGAGGAGACTTTCAGCTGTGTAAGATAAACACTTTTAAAATTCAGGAGAGTTGCTAAAATACAGAGAGACTGTGCCCACAATAGACATCCTCTGGCAGGAGGATCATGTATTCAAACAAGAGAGGTCCAGGACTACACAGTAACATCCAAGAAGCAGAATGAGAAATTGGAAGAGCAGTCATTTATAGCAGGGAAGGCCTTTCTAAAGAAGCACCTTGCTGTCATTGAAGATTTTGATAAAAACAAGTAATAAATATTTTTGGCCAGCTAAACAGCTGCTCAGTTTTTCTACAAAGTCTCTTTAAAAGCTTAACATTTTGCATCTATACTAAATATTGCCCACAGGCTTAAGGGTAGTAAAAAATGTACCTGCTGTTGTACAAGGTTCACAGAGAAGTCTTTGAAGGTTGTGAAAATGTTAAGTTAAAAGATTGCTATGATCCCTTCTGGACTGTGATGGTTTAGAATCCATTCTCTTTCTCCAAAAGCTTGTTTTCCAGCTCTAGGACCAGTGAGCCAAATTTGCCCTAGAACTGCTCCACTGATGGCCACAGGTCTGGACTGTCATAAACTCACATTCCGAATTGTTCATAATAAAGTTGTTGAATTTTATAACCTTAGCTATCTCTTCCACTGAAGATGTTTTCAGCAAATAAAGGAACAGTTCTCACTGTACAAGTTATTTTCAGCACAGGCCTGGATTTCTGCAGCTGTAGCCAACTGTTCTCTGGGCAGATGAAATCTAGTGAAGCAGCCATTTCACAGCCAACATCATTTTGTCATTAGGTTTGTACAAAAGACGAGAAACAGCATCTCCTAACTCCAGTACTAAACCTTACAAATTCAAAACTCCAAGCACACAAGCCAAGAGAGAAGTGAGAATCCAAGTGAGATCCTTGCTTTGTGAGTCTTGTTACAACAGAGTCACTGCACAAGAGAGTCACTGTACATTTGTTTACGGAGTGTTTGGTGCTTGAGTAGCTTTCATGCAAGAAAACCTCCCAGAAAACCACAGTGAAAGTTTTTCTGATGTGAAAATTTGAGGAATAAGCTACTAGTAGAGATAGCAAATAGGCAGAATTATGGATTGAACACCAAAAGAAATTTAACTTTTAAGGAAAGGAACTTTTAAGGAATGTAACTGCCTTGGAGGGTCAGAAACAGAAGCTAACAAGTGTTGGAACGTGACCCATGGAAAAGCTATTTATTATTTCACTTCCATCATCAGGGCGAAAGACAGAGATATTAAAAAAGAAAAGAGAAAAAGCAAAGCAAAGCAAAGCAAAGAGAAAGGAAAAACACACCAAGGTAAGCAACCCAAAACTGAGGATTTAAACAGGGGTTTTTGGCATATTTGCAACTGACATTCAAAGGAAGCCAAAACCAAATTCTTTGTTTTCAACCAACATTCAACAACATAGCTGAGAAAACATGCATACCTCATATAGAACATATGGTATTAGATATGGGAACCCTATTCAAGGGGAAGGGGAATTTCACACAGCTGAACCTTCAATGCAGTATCATGTCTGATTTTGATACAAACATCAATTACATTCTAGATCAGAAGAAACACACTCCAAGGTTTTCAGAAACATCATCCTTGAAATACCTTGAAAATACCTAGACTGGGACAAAGATTCAAAAGAATCCAAACTTTCTGTCTTACTGAGCAGAAGTTCACACTCCCAAAAAACCTTTCTGGTGATTGTGCCATGGTGGACACAGCACATGTGAGATTGCAGAGCCAGGGAAAGAACCCTTCAGTGGAACTGGTACATCATCCACAATCCACACTGCTCCTCAGCATTGAAATATAGGCAACAGCTTTCCACCAGAGACCTCTGTGAACATAAAGGAGACAGTGACCACACAGATAACGGGGATTGGACCTCTGTCAAATTTCATCATGATACCTGCAACCTTACCCTGGTGCTTACCACAATTACTGCTGGTGGCAATGGTGGCAGCAGCACCCCTTGGTTGCTTTCAGGAATGGTTTTTTGGGTGGGGATCACACAGCACATTCCCTGTCATGGGCACCAAAGATTTCAGGGTGCTCATGAAAAAGATGTGGCTGACACAGTTGTTGATATGGGAATACAGAGCAAACACCAGTTCTTTGGAAGGAGCTGCCACATGAAGGATATTTGTTAGAGACAGGCAAAGGCAGGCTAGAAAGGAAGAAGTAAGCCCAGAGGCTGAGCAGTAGTGAGTGGACACACAGCAACAGCACAGGGAAAATGCAGAGGTGCTGCCCAACCACAGCTCCACAGCACAATGAGAGCAGTGCTCAGCAGGCAGCTCGTCTCTGCAGTGGGACATTATGGAAAGTGCCAGGGCAGGAAGGAAAGAAGGCAAACAGGTGAACTATACAAGGAAATGAGGTCAGTCCAGCTCCAGGGACATTATAGAATACAAGAATTTCTTTTCTTTTTAGCAACTCCACGCTGAAGTTATGATCACACTGGTATTTCTATACATAAAAGCTCGTGAAAAAAATGGCACTAGTAGCTTACACCTTTCTTCTCAGTAACTTAGGTCATTGCCAGAGGGGCAGGAGGAGAGGGAAGAATGAACTCAGCATGAGACATGAATGAGAACCTAAAGAGAATTGCACAGAAAAAGTCTTCTGAGAATCAAGCCTAAATGCTGGGGATGAAACCTCTGAACCCTCCTCTGCAGCTATGGACAAATAAGAGATTAACCAAAATATATGTATATGGTGTGGGGCTTTGGGCTTTTTGTTTGTTTTTGTTTGTTTGCTTTTCAAGAAAAAGAACACAACACCATTCCTGAAAGTAGTTTAGCTTTCCCTGTGGAGGCCACTTCCAACACCAATTTCTGCTGCCTGTCTTTCAGTCCTTACCCCACTCATTTGTACAGAAACTACACAGCACACTTGCCTGGTGTGTCTATATCCCAAGGTTCTTGTTCTTTCTTTGTATGCATAGCCAAAACCTGTGGTTTTTATTTAACTTCCCCTGAGAAATTCTTTGGTTTCCATGCTAAACCCTTTTGTGGTCTGCACCACAGGATTATGTCTGGAGTACAATCACAGAAAGAAAAAGAAGAGGAAAAACTAGTTTTTCCTCTCTCTTTAGTATCTTTTCCCCTGATCTCTTAATAGAGATATTAGCAAAGCTCCAATGCACATTGGGAACTCCCCTATTGACTTCAAGCCTCTTCCAATATATCAGTGGAGAATCTTAGCTACACCTTCCTTAAGCTCTTTCTTTTTCAATAACTTGTGTGGATTGCCATATGGACACAAAATGTGCCTGGGACTCCACAGCAGCAGGGGCTGTAGAGTCACCCATGGGAAATGGGGTCCAGCTGGCCTGAAGAATGCCAGCTCAGAGGCCCAGCACCAGTGTGTAGATGCCATGCTTTTTTGGTAAAGGAGGACAGAAGCTGCAGGCTTATCCCAGTCTATAGAAGACTGTGAATAGAGTAATGCCTTTGCTTTACTTTATAAGGGAAAACAACTTCTGAGATGTTCGTGGAGACCTTCCTGCCTCCATCCAATTGGCTGTTTAGGAATGAGGCTCTGCTAAATATGTCTCTGGCTCCTTTTTATTTGGGGATTCCTTTCATCTTCGTAACATTAGCAGAATCTCTAAATGTTTTGGTTTGTCTGGCTTCAGGCCCTCTCCTCTATCTCATTGATAGGCTTTACACATCCCCACCCCCTATTTTGAGAAAGACAGGAATAAATAAGCTTTAGGGAGCAGAAAGTCGCTCTAATAACCTGATTCATTGCAGCTGTCACACAGTAAGCATCTGTAAAGTGTCAGATTAACCATAAACTGTCAGACCCATAGATTAGCTTTCTCTGTGATTGTCTGGCTCCTGCACTGGTCTCTCTCTAACAACTAAGACAAAATTGCTCTAATCATTTTCAAATATGGTAGTTTTCAACCTACAAAGTTTGGAAAATAGTTTTGCCCCTGCTCTTCAAGAGCTACAGGAGACAGTGTTTGCCATCTGGGCCTCTTAAGTACGCTGATGAAAAATATTAATTCACAACCTTCCTTCATCTTCTTAACAAGGTATCTTCCCCCACAGTAATGTGGTGAAATTATCCTTCATTCAAAATCAAAGGAACATTTCAAAGTAAAAATGAGATAATGTTTCCCCCATCATCCTTCTTAGACAAATAAACAGCACATAAGCACAAGCCCTGCTGGGTTAGGCTGATACCCATATAGCTCAGTATCCTGTCTCTGAGATTTCCTGATAGGAGATTCTTGGAAAGAAATGGGACACTTACAGTGGCAATTTTCTTCCTGTATCCTTTCTTCTTTCTTATGTACAGCAGAAGGATTTCTCGAGACAGGAGTATGTACCCATATCCTCATGCATAATAGATGCAGATATATTTCATATTTTTCCTCCATAAATTTGCCAAGTTTAAATTCACAGTTTTGAATGCCCTTCACGATATATATATATATATATATATATATATAAGCTCAACATTTTGTCTGCAAGGCATTACCTGTAGCTCACACTCCAACTGGTGTAAACATGCCTAATGTTACAAAGAAAACAACGACTATATCAGAAGGAGAGTCAAAGGAACACTGTCTATAGCAAGAGCTGCAAATCCAGCAGAGATCCTGGACAAGCCCTGAGGCTGTTGGCCAGGGTAGAGCTCTGACCCACTGTGTGCAAACTATCAGCAGCACCTCAGTAGCCTGGTCACAGTTCATACTGACATAGCTGTCCAAAATTACACCGTAGATACAGCTTCACAGTAATGTTATATTGGAACCTCTTTCAAGAGCCAGATTCCCCCAGACGATTAGAAACTCTGCAGCAACCTGCTATCCAAACTTGTCAAAACGTAAATGACATCTTCCCACCACATCACTGTGGAAAACAAGTCCTGTACTTCTAGGGAAGTCAGGCCTACACAGCTTGAGTGTGGGACTGGGAGAGCACGGGGGTCCTTTCTCTACAAAATTTCCCAGCTCCCCAACCAACACATTCCAGACTGACAGCAACAAGGACACCAGTTCCCCTCACATTTTTGCAAGTGGTTGTCCTGTTATTATGTCACCAAGAGCAAGATTTCAAGGGGATCTTGCACACTGCAAGAAATCAGATGGTTTCCATGAGAGAAACTTGCTGGAAGTGGGTTTCATGGAGCTATTACCTACAGACTAAACCTGTGGGCTCTGAATGCTTGGTTATATCACAGCTCAACTCCTGTATGAGCCAATAGGGCTGGCTCTCCAGCAAAGCATGAGGAAAAGGACATCTACAAGGTAATTTCATTCACTAGCAAATTTAATAATTTGCTGTAGCACCAGAGTTTCACTTTCTGGCTCTAGATGATGGCAAACTGTGAAGTCACTCTCCCCACAAAGGTCACCAAGCCGGTACCTGCCTCTCCCAAAGGCTCAGCCCTGGTCTCCATTCCTTTCTCCTGGCACTGGGTTTAGAGCACTCGGAGGTTAAGTGTCACTGCTGGGCAGGACAAGGAGAGGTGGCCCCACTGCAACTTCCTTGTCTTCTGGATGAGTCACTCAGCACAACCTACAAACAGCTGAGAGCACAGCTGAATTTTTTTTTTTTTTAAAGAACCTACAGAAGAACCACTAAATAACAGTGAAGGAATGAGTGTTACATGGCAATAAACCAAAGAATGCACAAAATATACAAGGGAAAATCTACCACCTTTGTGACTAAAGTGAACTCATACTTTTAAAAATATCATTGGATAAAAAGGAAATCTACTCTTGGAATTGCATGTCTTTATAGGAAAGTGTCTGCTGTTATGTGCAAAAGCAAAAAAATAATGTGGCAAATGCAAACATATTTAATACATGTGCATCTTCTGTACCAGAAAAAAAGAAGTCAGAAGTCAATTCGAAAGTTTGCAAAATTGTTTGGGGTTTTTTTATTTCAACTCCACTGCAAGAGGATATTAAAAGAGCCATCAATAAATCTGGCCATGGACATTGCAGCAGGCATGAATAGCCTGCATCCACACAGGTGTTACAAATAGGCCAAAGTGCCTCCAGAAAAATCAACACTTAATTTCATTAGCCCTTAAAAACCCTTGGGGGGTTTTCCCCAGGAAGAAAGGCAGTTTAACAAAAATCTCAAGCATGTAATGACAAGAAGTAGTTAATTACAACCATGCCAGATGAACACACCACTCTAGTCAACTTATCACACTGCCAATACAGAATTCGAATAATAAAAAAATAAAAGGAGATAATATAATAAACATTGAGAATAGGGTTTTATAAAAATGAATTCTGGTAAGTTTTTTTTTGAGGAATATTATAAACATGGTTGTAAAAGCCTGCTAAACCCCTTTACTGTCTAAAACCTTAAAAAAAAAAACTGCAGATCCAGCATATGCAGAGTAGCATGAGAAGTGCCTCTGAAGCTGAAGCCTTACAGCACAGCAGTGCAGGGAAATCTCTGCTGAGTGGGTGGAATTCTGTGGGACCCACCACTGGCTGTACACTTTAATGCCTTTATCAGTAATCTGAACAATAACATAAGTTACAGGAAAAAGCCCCAGATAAAATGTGAGTGTGTACATGTTTTTATAACTTGCTACAACCTACATTGGAGATCTAAGATAAAACTGTTTATAATATGAAGCCTTGAGAAGGCTCTTTGCGACCTGTGCAGAAGGATTCCTACCCCATACCCCCACGGCACTTCTGCTGGATGGAATTTTGGCTGATGAAAACACACCCAGGAACGTGGTGCCTAACTAGCTAGAGCTTGCAGGAAGGACAGGACTTCACTGGTGCTCTCCTGTACCCCATGTGCAGTGTCAGCCTGCTCTGTCCCACCTTCCTGCACTCATCCTGGCTGCTGCCTGGGGCCTGGAAGATTCTCCTGTTACAAAGTGTGCTGGCCCAGGTATCTGACAGCTGATGATGGCTGGTCATTTAGCACAGAGCTATAATCCATGCTCTAGCATATTCAGTTTATAAACTGCTCCACAAACAATGCTAAAGCCTACAAGAAAATTGAAGCAGGCAGGCTTTTTTTGGTCCTTGATTTGCAGACCCATCTTAGTTACATAAGGTAGTTTCTTTTTCCTCTTTCTTACAGGCAGATGTAAGAACTATGGAAAAGTACAGATAACATGCTATTTTTGTTCAATAATTTGGTTGGTTTTCTGAAAGTGTGAAACATTTCCCAATCAAACTCATGGTTTTCTTTTCCTCTTCCATTAAATGTATTTTACATGCCCAGCTTTAACTGTTTGCTCAGATTCCCTTTCAGGCCAAAGAAAAAAATTTTATTCTTTCCCTTTTATAACTGTAAGGAAGACTTAGATACATAATTCTGAAACAAACATAACCATCCTTCTGAAATATGAAAAAGCTCAGAATGCTGTAATGATTTTCCTCATTCCAGCCCATTTCAGGACCAGTTGTTGTACCCCTGGTCTCGTGGAGGATGAAAACTGTCAGGACTCAGGTCTAGCCTGCCAGTGGGAGATTTCTGCAAACTCAACAGCTTTTTGATCTATTTCAGTTCTTCTTGCAAGCCACTAACAGCACTAAAAAAAAAAAGACCAGGTCTCAGAATTATAGTTTCTACCATGTTGTCAGTCCTGTAAGTACTTCCCAAGTTTCTCTTTCTTTCAGTTTCCTGCTAGCAACTTGTTGAAGGCAGAGTAACTGCTTTACTGCTGCAAAACACTGTTGCACAAGGATCCTAAAAATGCCTGGATGGTTCCCACATCAGGATACCAGAACTATGTACAACTCTTCCAGCTTCCTAATTAGAGCCTGTTACTTACTGCATTGTGTTTAGCCGTCTCTGGGAATTCATTTACAAGGTCAAATGCTCAGACCTCTTCAATATAATATAAATCATTTCCCTGCACACTGGTTACTCTGCACTACACAGCATGAACACATTGTTTAATACAAGGAGAAAATGATGCAATTAGCAGATCTTCAGCACAAACACGTCACCCTTTCTGAATCAAATTTAAAGAAACCAGTGTTGCTGTAGCATTTTATTGCATTAGAAACTGAACACCACTCACACTGGAAATGGCCAGGTCTTCTCAGGAAAAAGAGGCTGGAAGGAACAGGGGACAACCACACTCAAGGCAAAGGGCTAACATCTGTGTTCTTTTACTTTGCATACAATACATGCTACTATTTTCACGAGAGCTAAACTTTTCCCATCACATTGCTTTTAATAACTTAGAGCTATTCTTTTGTAACTTCTTTGTGTCAGATCCTGGTTTTCAGGTGGGCCTCCTGGAAAGAAAATGTAGGGTTTGTACCAGGTCACTCAGTAGTGGGACAGTATCTGAGAGGGCAAGGAATAAGCTCCATGTACCAACAGCCTTTCACTGCACCAAGCTGGGACACTCCAGCCTCTGCCGTGTGCCCTGTGCAGGGCAGACCAGGCTGCTCCTTCAGGGTTGCTGGCCAGCCCTGCCTCCCAGAGAGAGGGAAATCCCCAGATATTGACATAACATATCTTTACATAAGCTTTATGCATATGTAGTGAAGTCTTAGCTTCAATCAAGGCAATATCAAAATTACCATTGATCTAAAAAAAATTCATGGCTCTCTGAAGTGAATAAACAAAAGCTGAGAATTCAGCAGAAAACCTCTACTTCCAGGAGGTAAGACCATTTTCCTACACTTACACCAAAGGCTCTGAGTTCCTCTTCATTTCTCACATGAAACTGAGGAACTGCACTCCTCTCAGCTGGCTGCCTCAAGGCAGAGATGTTTCTAAACATCCACAAGCTGGGAGAAACATATGGGAAAACTGTGGCTTTAAAAACCATGGCCTGCACTAGCACTAGAGTCTCCTGCCCATCCCCAGGAACCAGAAATGCATGCTCTGCTGTCTACCCCTCTTTCAGTCCCTCATCCAGTCTCCTATCCCTGCATCTGAGCTGGCTGACAGCAGGACAGACAGCTACTGTGCAGTGTGGAAAGGATGCCTTTTTCAAAATACTGCCTTCCAAGAAGCATTTGAGAAATTATTCGGCTGGAAAATAACACTGATGTCTTATCTGGGAATTTAACAGACTGCTTCAGCTAACATCACTGTATCTTTTCTTATTATGAGCACCCTTACAGATGCACAGCTCTCTAAGCACATCATTTAATTGCTGATGAGAACCACCAACAGAAAATAATCCACTGCACTTTGACAGAAGTATAAATCAGTCTGTACTACATACTCAGTTCATTTGCTACAGCTCATAAAACCTGACTATGCAGTGGGCTGTGCAGCTGAATAGAGAAGATATGACTCACTCCTGTAGCTTCATCAGCCACCCAGGCCTCTCTTCTGTTTGTGCAAGTGTGTGGTAGAAGTGGGGGAGTAGGTGAAGGTAGGGAACAGTGATAGCTCCCCGACCTCCAAGCTTTGTTCCTACTACAACAGCCCCTCTCTACCAGGATTTAGCTGTTGAACATCTACCTGAAGCACAAGTCCTGCTTACAGGCACATAGCAGTGCCAGGAGACAAACATTCAGAGTAAGATCACTGCATCCTGTTCTGGCTCTGATGAACGTTTGATGCCACAGCAGATGCCAAACTGCATCTGAGATGTCAGTGGGAGGGATCAGACTTTTCACATCACTGTCATGTCCTCCCCACCCCCAAAGAATTTCAAAGGTTAAGTGATATCAAAAGAAACCAAAACAAGAGCGTTTGGAGTCTCAGCCACAAGGCACTGCTTTTATCTAAGCCTGCTAGCCTCAGTTGTCAGATGACACCCCAGAAAGAGAAGCATGACAGAGCAAAGCAAAACATTGGAACTGAATTCCAAAGACAATATTTCTTACAATACCAGAAACTACAGCATGCTAAGACCCTTTAAAATGTTTCCTTTAGCTTCTCCTCCTCACTACCATGTTTGATAAAATGTGTCTTAGTTTACTTTAAAATTACATTGAAAACTTCCTTGAAGGGTGGCTCTTTGAGCATCACTTACTCAACACGGGAAATGAAGCCATCTGGTGCACCTGTTAAGACCATCTTCAGATTAAAGGTCAAAAGCAGAACGGAAGATCTTCTTTTATTCACATTTACCTTTTAACTCCAGACATTTCTGTACAGATCTTTCCTCTTTCATCCTTAGGACAAGGATTCAGCCTTGGATTTATCTCACAAATGCAAGAAACCCACAAATTAAACCAGCAGCGCTCTGTCCAGGCAGTATCTGAAGGGAAAAGGTTTGAACACTTTCTCACTCACCTCTGAAGAACACCTAGCAGCCCTAGCACACTATCTGAAAAGCTTTTACTGTTGATCTGTTACACATTTGGCAGTCAGCATTTGCTGTACACCAAGCTTTGAAAGTATAAAGCATAATCTTAGTAATATCATCTTCAAAAAACAACTAAGACCAATTAGCTTGAAAAAAGAGAAAAGATCACCAGGCAGCCTATGAAGCAAAGCTCCCTGCTGCAAGATCTGGATGGATACAGAGCTCTGCAAAACAATTAAAACAGATGCATTTACAATCTATCAAGTTGCAAAGTTAAATTTTATGTCAGCCCATGCAATGTGCAAGTATTTGGTAAATAATGCAGCTTTCAGTATCTCAGCACTACATAGTACAGTGCACACACAGAGGACTGGGACAGGATGGTCCCATGTCTAAAATAAAGCCAATAATCAACCCTAAGAGAGAAACACATCTACATTTATGGTAAGGTTATAGTGATTGGCTGTAGGAGCCACCAGGCATCCAGCCAATTTGCTTTTCCAGTCTAAGGAAATGCTCAGTTTGTTTGAAAAATGATTTTTTTTTCCCCTGCTGTGAAGAATGCATTGACGTCATCAAACTGGGTCTGTTGAACAAAAGCATGGATCCAGGGTTGAGTCAGGAAGTTCAATTACAAGAAAAAGGACACACGTCTGTTTCAATTTTCTTTTAGAATGACAGGGTCTATGCCCAGTTCTCCTTTATCACCTTCTCCAGAGGAGAACTGCTAGAGGAGACAATGACTTGCTATGAGTTTCAGTTTCCACTGTTTTGTTCTAGGCTGGTTTTTTTTGTTTCCATTCTGTTTTCTTGCTAGTTTGGGGTTTCTTTCAGATAAACAGTAGCATTTATGGCTCCACAGGGGGGTGTATCAGATCACTATTACTTCTAAAAGAAACACACTGCAGGCCAGAGCACCCTGATCTGTGATTTGTTGTAACACCAGGCAGCACCTGATGAAAATCAGTCTGAGTCTTCATAACCCTCTCTGGTCACACCCTACTTTCCCTGTTCTCTGCTGTCCTATCAACTTCTTCACACACAGAACAGGGTGTTAGGGCCAACAAAGCCTTTGCTACCACATCATCTGACCAAGAACCTTTCACTGCACCACAAACCCTGGTGATTGTAAGTAGTATATAGTGGTTTATCAAAAAAAGAGAGAAGGGCAACCTTCAGTTGTCAGAATCTGGACATACCACACTGCAACAAACAGCCAATAGTTGCAGTGGTTACAGATCTTCTCTGGTCTACCAGACCATAATGCAAAGGGTGGAGCAAGGTCACTGTTCTAATATGTCACAGAAGATCTAGAAAACAATAAAACCATTATAAAACTATACTGAGTAAGAGGTGATTATTTAAAGACTGATGCCACTCTGATCATTTCCCAATAGTGTTAACTGATGTTTGAGACAAGTCACATTACTGAAGAGGTTTGAATCAAAAATGGAGGAGATGCAATCCAGCTGCATGAGTGCTGGATCACTCACTCCAGTACTTGAACAAAAACTCAGAAGTAGGTTGGTTGTTCTGAACATACATGAGGGAAGGGAGAGGCAAAACAGGAAAGCAAAATACAACTAAAGACAGAAAGTGAAACAAACAAACAAACCAAAAAACAAAACAACAATGATCTTCTAATGTATATTTCAGGACAAAGGAGAATTTAATTTGGTTAAGTTATACTACATTAATCTAACTGCCCAATCTTCGTATAAAAGAACTGCTAAAGATTACCAATATGCCAAAAAAAAACTAAACCAAATATTTAAAAAAAATTTAAAATCTGTAATAATTTAACAGAGAAAAATGTAGTAGAAAGCAAGTCAGATCTTATGCTTCCTCCCCCATTATTTTGCTTCTGGATTATAAATATGGATTCAACATTCTGAGGTGAGACTAATAAAATACACACGGCTCTGTGTCCTCAATTATGTTTTATTGCACCTCAGCAAATTTTTCTTCACCTGGAGAGACTAGCTAAGTTAACCTTCTCAAAAACTTAGCAATCCATAATGTCATAATGCACCAACAGTCAGCTTCTTTAGGTGCAAGCAGCTTTCTGGAGAGGGAAGAAAAGTGTGTGTTAACTGTTCCTCGAGTTGGATCCCATCCCAGTTTGATCCCTGTTCCCACATTAGGAGAGGAGCAAGGCCATCTGCTGGCAGAGAAATACCCCAGAGCCTGTACTGTTTAGCAGGCCACGGCTGACACTTAAATTAAGCTTAGATGAAGGGTGAGTAAAGAAAAGAGTCAACGCTGCCATTTTTACAAGCCAAAAAGTAGCTGCTGTAACACAAGGAACAGAGCAAAGATGAAAACACTGGCCTTAAGGTACTCACTGATACCAACTCAGCACAGTCAAACAACAAAAAGTCCTCCAAGCACATTTCTCTTTCTTCATGATAGATATAAAAACCCCACACAACTACAGTTATTAACTACATAACTAGGTATGACTTTAAGTCACGTGCAGACACTGTTGTTTTGACACGAATCTGGTGGCTTCTCAAACATCTCTCAAAGCTCCCTACCAAGACAAAAACACTCCACCGCAAAGCAGCTACATGCACACAGTCATCACACCCGGGGGGGCAGGGAGGAGTGCAAACCACATGCACCCAATAGACCCGAGAGACATCAGCAGAAGATTTCGGATAAATAGCCCAAGAGGCACACCGAGGTGCCACTGAACCCTGAACAATGCCTGCTGAGCGTCCAGTCACATAAGGTTTTGATTTTAGGACAAAACACAATCCCCTCGAGTGATGGATTTGGAAATAATTCTACCAAGCTTTCTGCTGCAGCTACGGTCCAGATCCGGACAACATTGCTTGCAGTCCCTACTCCACCCCTAGCCGCACGCAAATTTCCGCTAAAATTAGCAGCCCTACAGACATGCTGATTTGGGTTTGCCCAGTAGGAACTAGAGACGTGTCACCCAAGCACTGCACCCAAGAGAGATGCCTCTCATTCGTTATATTCCATACTGCCACTGGAAAGGCAAAAGGTTGATTGTTCAAAGGTACTCCAAAAGCAGCATCTCTAAAAATGCGCCAGCAGTACCTTTTGGTTTATCCGGAAGTGGTTAAAAAGCCTGAAGTATTTAAAACAGTAGCTATTTTTTGTTGATGTTATGTATGGCAGCTAAGAGCTGTACCAGCAGAAAAGCTGAAGGGCTTTTGAAAATCTGAGTCATAAACCACTGAAAAATGGTGTTTAAAATGAAAATGCCAGCTCGATTGCAACCATGGTCCTCCCAAGGCAATGGCATCATGTCAAAACCTGAAAGATCAAAACACGTATCGGTAACTAACACCGTCACGTCATTTCAAACTCTGAAAAGGAGGCCAGACTACCAGCATCGCAAACCACTGAAAGCTTGCAGGAAAAACACAAGAAGTGACTAGAAATGCTACAAAATAGAAATCACGGGACTGAACAACCCTTTCAGATAAACAGCGAAGGGCAGCACAGTCTGCTGCAGTGAGTTTAGCGTGTTCTGGGTGCCTGCTCCAGTCTACCCACACGGGACTGCCTGCCCCAAGCCTGTTCTTGGCAGTACTACAAAAGCAGAGTTTCTGCCCGCGGTGGGGAGCCAATTGCTCCGCCCAGCAGCTGAAGCACGGGAATCGAATGGCCTCATGCCCAGCACTAAGGTCGTTGGCTTCGTGACCTCGGGGCCGTGCCCGGCACCCACGAGGTGCTGAGTGACTGTCCCCCGCGGCGCCCGGGACAGCGGGGCGGAGGCTGCGTGCCCTGGTTCCCTGTCACCGCGGGGCGCTGAGCGCGGGGCTGTCCC
>VZTR01016870.1:586111-667568 GCA_013400775.1 Chaetops frenatus | reverse complement strand
CCCCGCCGCTCTCTGCGGCTCGCTCGGCCTCCGCAGCCCCCGCCCGGGGCCGGACCACCGCGCCCGAGCTCCCGCGGGCCAGGGCCAGGGCCAGGGCCAGGGCCAGCGCTGCCCGGCACTACGGCCGGCCCCGCCCCAGCCCTGCCGTGCTGTGCCGTGCCGTGCCGTGCCGGGGGCGGGCCGAGCGTGTTTTTCAACATGGGAGGAGCCGGCCGGGCAAGGCGCGGGCAGGTCTGGTTGTCCCACCGGAAAGCGGCGGGCAGCGCTGGGCCACGGCGGCTTGGGGATGGTGCGGGGCAGCGGCGGTGTGGCCCGGGAGCTCCTTCCCCTGCTCCTCGTAAGTGTCCGCCCGAGCGGGGCAGCGGGCGGGCGGCGGGGCCAGCCCCAGCGGGGCCGGGCGGGGACGAGCGGTGCGGGAACGGGAGTGCGGGCAAGGAGCGCTGCCCACCCGGGTGCTGCTCGCCACTGGCCCTGACAAACTCGTTACTGACACTCACTTAATTCGTTAGGCCGTGTTTTAAGTGGAAAAAACTCATCTTCAAGTTCAGGCACTGCGGAGGGTGCTAAGTGAAGTGCGCGTTGTGTAAAAGCAGACGGAAGAAAAGGGGGATGGATGCAGGTGGCTGTCGGATCGTGAGCTGTAGGTGGGGGGACGCAGCGACAGCTGGCTCTGGCCTCGGTCCGCAGCCTCCCATAGCGGCCGGACACGGGCGAGGCAGGGGGAGCGTCCCGCACTGCCAGCAGGGGAGGTGCGGGACCTGCCCGGGCTAAAACCGGGCTCGGTGGGAAGCGACCTGCCGGGCACCTCACCGCTGACCTCACCCTAACACAGCGAGCTGGTAAAGCAACTTGAAAGCAAATACCTGTGGGGGAGGAGTTTGAACCACTGCGATAGTGGCCCAGGAGAAGCTAAAGGAGTAGTCCCAGCCTGGTGACAGAGTGTATAGCATTTACTGGAAGCAACAGGGCAGGGCCTTTCCCTCCTGCCTGAACTGTGCCCTGTGCACACAGTACGAGTCCCTGCAGCTTCTGAGAGCTCCGGTCTCCTGTCTCACTCTTATCAGTCAAGTTACCTTCACAAATATCCCTTTTGAACGGCTGTGGTCAACAGGAAAAGTAAGGAAGTGTGTCATGGCCAGCACGGAGATCTCCACTGGTACAGGTGCATTACGCCAAAGAGCTGCAGCGGGAGGAAGCTCCAGGGCAGGAGACCTAGGGAGACCTAGGGCCGTGTGGATGCCCTGGCTCGGGCTCTGGTAGAGCCCGGGGCTGGGGTGAGGGGATGAGGCAAGTGGCAGTGAGCCCTGCTGTACAGCAGAGCCGCCACCTGCCTGGAGGAGTGGATGCAGTACACATCGCTTCCCCAGCCCCAATTCTCCCGTTTCAGAGACAATTCATTGGAGCTGACGTTTGAAGTCTCTTCACAATGTGGTTTTATTGCTAACAAACGCAGTTTGTTTTGCGGTTTGTCAGGTCAAAATCAAATCTGAATGTATACACCACTCAAATGGTGAGCTGATTTACTGCATGATAGGTGGTAAAGTATTTAAAGTGTTTCAGAGGGCTCTATCCATGCCCCTGCACAAATCATCAAAGCATAATTAAATACAAAGAAGGATTTTCATCTGCTGAGAGAACTGTACATTATTTGTTTCTGTACAGGAGCAGCCAACTAGTGACAAAAATGCCAGTGTTGTATGTTGGAACTATTCAGAATATATATTAAGATTAAAAATACTTTCTTTTATAACACTACTCCAGAGAATATATAATTTCTGTTCTTATTTTCCAATTTTCAGTATACCTTAGAAAGATTGTTTTTCTATTTTTAAAATTTCTATTTTAAAAAAGTTAGTTGTTTTAATTAGCATGATGTTTCACTGCTTATAAAATAGAAAACCTGTTCAGAGTTTGGCATATTATTTTGGTTAAACCAGAACATGAAAACAGTTTGTTCATTCAAGACCTCAATTTTGCAAGGAACTCTATGCTGCACTCAAATAAAAGAAGTTTTTAGGGATAGTCATGCAAAAATAGCAATGGTCTATGCAGTTGGAAAACGTCTGAATTCTCCCTGTAGAAAAAGCTACAAAACTATGTACCACTGAGAGACACACTTGTCTCAGTTTAGACACAAATTTTAGGAGAAAACGCTCTGGAATGAACGTTTCCTGTCAAGAGAAGGGCTCCAATAATCCCTTTTTACCAAGGAGAGAAATTCACCAGGAGTCAAAGTGAAGAAAACCCCTGTTTATCAACAAAGCAAGATACCCTCAAGGCACAGGAAAGAAAAAAATTTTAAAAAATTAACTTTACACCCCATGCCTCCCACCCAGCCGTGTGGCCAGGAGGCAAAGATAGTGGGTGCTCCCTTTGTCTCAGGGAAGGGAAGAAAAGGGTCCACACAGCAGCTCAGGCAGAAAGTACACAGGAACCTGTTGGGCTTCTGGCGTTGGTTTGCTCCTCACAGCAGGCGAAACTGGTGGGTTTTAATGTCCTTTTTTTTGCTGGCCCGGGTCTTTCCTGCCCGGCCCGCAGGCTCCCCGGACTGCAAGCCGAAACAGTTCAAGGGGGAAAAAAACCCCAACAAAAAAAAAGAAACAGCTGATGGATCTCAGCTGAAGTCCAGGGGAAAAAAAGTGAGGAAAGAAAAGAAAAAAAAAGAAAAGCTTCTTGCCGAAGCAAGCAAAGAAACTAATCCAACAAAGGCAACGAACTAACAATCTGTGTTGCCACCTGAAGCACATGGAGAGAGTTTGAACAGAGCCCGTGCCAGGGTTCCCAGGCTCCAGCCCCACACCCTGATCCATATTAAATCATTTCTGGGCATACAGCAGGTGATTAGGGAATCAACTACCATCCTAAAATCACCCCCAGACAGCGTTGTAAAGGAATAGGCCAGAGAGTGAACTGTTACAGAAATATTTTGTAATTATTTGATATGACTACAGAGCAGGCAGTTTTCTGGAAGTTCAGAAGACTTACCTTGGAAAACAGGGCTCTTACATTGCTGCACTGACCTTTCTTCCTCTTATAATGGAAAACTAATATACACATTTAGATGTACATGCATAAATAGCCATAAAATGATGGGATGACCCAAGACTCAAGTGAAAAGTAAGGGCCCCAGTTCTGGAAACATGTCTGCGCATGTTTCCACAGTAACCACTTCTATCTTTGCAGCAGCTCACCGAACAAAGAGAAAGTCGTAAGAAAATAGTATTTTGTTACAAAAGCAAAAGGGGAAGAGTTGCTAAATTTCTATCTGTCAAGCTCTAATTCATGCTTAGCCTCAACAGAGTGAGGTGGGAGCTGTTAATATCACTCCTAACTCTCCAAATAGTGTAGTATTTACTAGGTGCTCAGTAGTACAGTACTTCTAAGAAACAAAGCCCAAGAAAATACCCAATTATTCAACTCCCAGCCCCAATATGTTGTTGCAATTTGCATGTGAGTCAACTGAGATTTGAAAGGGTAGTGAATTGAATTTGGACAGTGAGTGTTTTAAGATGCTGGACAGAAGCTGAGGCTATTTGCTGTCACAGGCACTAAACACACGCATTTCCCATGTAATTTTGGAAGCTCAGGATGCTTCTAGTTGTGGGGAAATACCAACTCCCATTGTTGGGCTTTAAAAAATGGAACTGGATTATTTTTGTTCTCTTTATAAAAGATTTTAGAATAAAAAATACTATTTTTAAAGGTTATTTTGGAGCTAACTAAGAGATTCAGCCTTGGTGGGAGAAGAAAAAGGAGTTGGAGGAAGAATGATACTGGAGGTTTTGGAAGCAGAAATTTCTTGTCATAGTGAAAGAATTGGAGTAGAGAATCCTCTTAAGATTACTTTTTGAGTGAAATTACTCTTTGAAGAGGCCATCCTGACAGAGTTAATACAAGGGATATTAATTACAGAGAAAAGCACATTAAAGTGGAGCTAGTTCTAGCAACCCAACTTCCATGAGGCAAAAAAAAAAGCAAGAAAAATCCCCCCTCCTCCTTTTTTAACACTTAAAAAGCCCCTGATGACCTCATGCCCCTTGGTCCATGTAACAAATGTGGAGTGCAAAAAAAGAAATAGGCCACGTTCTGTGGCCATCATTCATGACCTTCTCATTCATCAGCATTTATAGATTAGAAATAGGAGAAGTGAATGCTAAAAATAAAATGTATTATAAAGATAACAGGAGAAAACAGAAACTTTTTTTTTCCTCAGGATTAACAGTGTAAAGTTGTAGAAAGTCCTGTATGCAAATTACATTCACACACTTTCAAAGCTGAGATTACACACCTATAAGCTGTGTCTTGCAGAAGGTTTTTGGTTGAAATAGATTGACGTGTTATGAAGAATAGTCTGATAGAGAAAGAACTGGAGGCCTGAGAATCCCAAAATGACATGAATATTCAAAGAAATTAAAGTTCTTATCACTGTGCCCTGGAAATGCAGATGAAAACAGGATTCATAAGTGCTCTTGGCAAATACCTGTTGATGAAAGCATTTTGGAGGACTCTGTTGGAATGAAGGAAAGGGAGCAGGTAGAAAACTCTTTTCATTGTCTAGGCAAAGCAAATGGAGAGAAACCAGAAAATTTGGGCTCATATGATAATTTTAATGGGTTCTGCTAAGGGGAGATATCCCCGACCAATTGATCTTATTCCCATTGACTGCTTAGTGTAATCTAAGTCTTCAGTTTCGATAGGAAAACTATTTTTTTTTTTAGGTTGAGAAAGTTAAAAGAGAGCCTCAGTGAGTCATTCTAGGCTGAAAATGTACAGCCACTGCCTGAGTGTACACGTCATAAAAAAGCACCTATCATCCCTGCCTGTACAAAAGCCCCTAAACTGCTTCCTTTCCAATATTAGTGTTTACTGCTCAGTGACAACTGAAAAAGCAACTAAGGTGTGCACAGGAAGCTAAATGACCATGGACTCTTTTTTGCCTTTTTTTTTTTTTCCTATAAGACACACCAAAATTTGTAAATAGCAAATGGATTGCTTTTAAGAGGGTGCAAATCCAGGAGGAGAAAAAAAAAGCTTGAAAAAAATTAGAGTATTGCTTTGAAAAAAAGGTCTTCACAGTTTTATCATTATTCCTTCTACAAGAAGACGTTGTAAGACGTCCCTGCAAGCAGAACCAAAGTAGGTGTTTGGTGCTGCTTAACTGTCAAATTCTGAGAAGTGACCCCCACTTCTTGTAAGTGTACCAGGAAGTTCATCTCCGCGAGCAAGAGTGGAGGGCATCCATCTAAAAATGTTATTTTCTGTAGCCCCTCATACCAGCACAGCTCATTTGAATAAAAGCATAAACAAGAGGCAGAGAGCTTTGTTTTTGTGAAGAACACCTGTCTCTGCCCACACTGTTTGCAGGCATTTGGTTAAATCAGCAAACTTTTAGTGACATTAGTAATTTAGAAATATGTTTCCTTCTTTAATTATATCCTATTTTCTTCATGAATCTCTGGACAGTTTATTCATACCACTTTAGGAAAAACCAAACCAGACTGGTCGTACATCCCTGACTATATTTTAGTAAATATTTTTTTAACTGGACTTATGAATCCAGTGTTTACTGAGACAGTTCTCCTAGGCAAAAGGAAAACAAATTACACTAATTTGACACATCCATTTGAAAGCTTCTGTGGACACTTTTAATATTTTGACATCATTAAACTGGGATTCAGAGGAGAGGACCCTGAAAGCTTTGGCAGCAAAGGAAGGGAAAGCACCAAACGGGGGAAGTGGTGGGCTGAGCATCCATACCCACAGTTCCTACAGTGCTAATTATGCTCTTCCAGGTGCTGGAGCTTCACCTCCAGGTGCAAAGAAAGACCTTCTTCATTTCAGTCCAGTAACTAATACTATATACATTTTAAACAGCTGCTAAGGAAATTAAATACTTTCCACCTTCTCACTTCTGAATAGACTAAAGGATCAAAAGAAGTGGCTACCTGTAGAAGACAATGGTCATATTGGTTACATCAGTTAGTTAGCAAAAAATTCCTTCACTTGAGAGCCCAGTTTGATATCCAAAGTGATTTTTCAGTAATTTAACATAAGGTGTTTTCTGCATGTAACTGAAATTATGGTCAGCCTCCATAACTCCATTATATAGACATCTCGTATTTAGTGCATGCAGAGTAAATATAGAATTCCTCAGAAAATGTTGCTGGGACCACTAGTAAAGCTCTACTGCTTAATGATAGAAATAAAAACAAACAAAAAACCTGAAGCGTTATGCAATTTAACTTGACAGTGCAAAAAAAATTCAAAGAAATGGATCTGTTATAAATTAATTTGAAAGGAGAGTCTGTGGTGATAGGGTTCATGGCTTTATTATGGGCCCTCATTGTCCATTAAATCTAAAGTAATGAAAAGTTTTAATAAGGGAGTGAATATCAATATGTTTAGTTATAGAGTAATACTATTAATGTAATTCTGCTAGTACTAAAACATACCTACAATTCTAAATAGGATTTTTGTCTAATTTTCTGTTCTCTCCTAGGTGGCTGTCTTAATTATTGAAACACAGTGCAAAAATGATACTGAAGCTCTAATAACATACAATAGGAGGATCATTGCCAGGAGGGAAATTAACTGTAATGAGTATGAATATGATATAGATGCTCAGTGTTGCAAGAAATGTAAAAGTGGTGAGTATGATTGCAAGACTGTGTTGAGAAGTCATTAACAGGGGACACCACAGCATGCACAATTGCTTTATTGCTGGGGATAATGAAGTGGCATGAGGTGGTTTCCTGGATGCAGTGCTTCATTCCAGCTCTATCTTTTTTTGTAACAGGACAGAAGCCACTTCAAAGATATTTCTTGAGCTCAGTGAACCAATAACTTCTCAGTAGTTCTCTTATAACATGCTTGTTACAAAAGAGCCAAGAATTAACATGTGCACATTTGAAAGAGGTTGAAAAAGTGAAAACACGTGCTTTTGCCTACAAGATTCCATACATTCATGTGTTTCCCAACTTTTCATGTGCAGTTTTGTTTGCTGTGTTCTCCTTCAGTATTAAATTGGAGGAAGAGTGTGGGTAATCAAATGCTATGTATACTACATTTCTGAAGTGCATCTACAAATGCACAAAGAATATACATTCCATATTTGGAATAAAAAGTATAAGAGATTAAAAATGAAATTCTGATGTAAGTCTTAGAGCTGTTTTCTCTCTAATCTGTCTCTGCAGGTTTTGTTAAAAATGTCAGCTGCCCAACAGATATTATCAAACACTGTGTTCCATGTGAGAAAGGAAAGGAATTCATGGATCACCCCAATGACTTGGACAAGTGTCGGAGATGCAAATCTTGTGACAGCAAATTTGGTATGTCTATAGAAACAGCAATTGTAGCAATGACTCTTCTTTCATACAGGATTTCACTGATAAGTCTCCACAATACCTTAATCATGGTTAGGATGTAGATTCAACACTTTTAGTGGTAGAACATGAATGAATTCATGAGAAAGTAATAAGTTTATCCTCCAGTTTCCTTTCATCAAGCACAAAGTAGGAAGAAGAATAGTCAGTCCATTATTTCTCCTTATATCTGCCCTTGCTTAGCCAAAGTCCTTACAAAGCAGACACTGTACAAACTGGTTAGATCTAGGAAGACAAGTCCTCCCTCTCCTTCACCCTCTGCTTGAAAGAGGGGTGTAAGAAGTAATGTTGGTTTCTTTTGTAGTCTTTCACGTAATTGATAATATTATTTAAAGTTGATAGTTGTCTTTTGGAGCACTCAGGGTGCTGTGTGGGGTACATGTATAAGACTATAAGGCAAGCCCTACTGGGGCAGACCAGTGGCCCACCTACCCCCAGTATGCTGCATTCAGCAGGGGAGGCAAGAGGTGCTATTTCCAAATAATGGAAACAAACCTGTCTGCCTTCTGTGGTCTGTTCCCTGCAGTCTATCAACATCCACAGCTGAGGGAATTAGAAGATGTATCCCTACCTAGTCATTTTAGTGTCTATTTATGAGCCCTTTGTTCATGAACCTGCTGGGTGACAGCAGAAGTGCACTAGCTGTTNTTTTTTTTTTTTTTTTAATCCAATAAACTTATCTCCTACCAGTTCCACCAGTTGTCCTGTAGATCTGCTCTATTTGGATTTAGGGAATGGTAGTTCTTCATTCCTCATACTCAAAATCAAGTTTAATGAGTGGAGAGACAGTTCTTAACTCCAATATGGTTGTACTCAGATCAGCTGTTGGAATATCAATCTCTAGTGCTCTCCCCTTCCTTTAGGACCTCAATATGGATAGAAAACCTTCCTCTCGTTTGCTACTATAATAAGCATTTTTGCATGGATGATGAAATTGGTAAGAGCAAAACAATTCAGTATTTTATACGGTGTCACAATTATTTAAACTGAAGGGAGGAAAAGGGTAATGGGATGGCCAGTCACAATATTGCACGGACAATAATGTAGTTGGAGAGAAGTCAGTAGACTGACATTAGGCAAGAGGAAAATTACCACTGAATTTCCATGTGAACCATTCCTATGATCATTCATGTTTGCTATTTCCATGAGTTACTTCAGCACTGGTTTCACAGTGAGCTTCATCAAATTTTGAAACATAAAGTGTTTTCAAATTACAGCAGGACACTGAATGTAGTAACTCAAAAATTTGTTCTATTTTTATATGCCTATGAAAACAGCTTTCATAGTAGGTAGGTACAGTAATTTTTAATGCAGAAGTATTTTTTTCATAGATGGAGATAGCATCATCGTATAAACTGAGGATAGGAGAAAATTAATAATTTGTTTTGATTCTTAAGAAGAATACTTAACATGGATATGTTAGCCAAAAAGGAGAGAGTGGAATTCCTCATCATTGGAGGTCTTCAAGAAAAGGTAAAACCTGTTGTCTGTCAGGGAAAGCAAAGAACCCATCTCCATTATCAACTGGGGAGATTGGCTGCATGATCTGCTGAGTTTCCTTCTGGCTTTACACTTCTGAATGGGAAAAAGAAGTTGGGATTTGGCTGTGCTGAAGGAGTCCTCTTCTGGCAAGAACTTTATTGTCTGATGAGGTGTCTGAGCTCTTGTCCAGCAGAGGTCTCTCTGACAGCCCTCAGTATTCCCAGCTCTCTGGCAGCCCAGCTCCTTAAAAAAGCTCCGTGTGTGTATTATAAAGTTAAGCCTCACCACTGCCAGCAGAAGTTGACCTAGCAGCAAGTCTGAGGACAAGAATTTGTGGGCAGAAGCCTGATTTTTCAAACTAATACACTTTAAGAAATCTATTTTTAGGTTTGGAGGTTGTAAAGAACTGTACCCCAGAAGAAGACACGCAATGTGCCTGTGCAAAGAACTATTTTTGCAGTCATGCAAGATGTGACAGTTGCATTCAGTGTACCATGTAAGTTTATGCCTTCATCACTACATATGAAATTGTTAATATGTAATCATGTTTTTTTCCACCTAGTTTCAAGACAGAGGCTAAGGTAATCTATAACCTCAGGGAAGGCATACCAGTTTTCCTTTGCACCTGAGTTGACTTAATTCAGTTAACTCAATTTGCAGTCATGAAGGCCTTCCAAAGGCATGCAAAAAAAAGTCTGTGTGATCTACAGTTACACTGAAAAATAATTTCTTACTTTTTCCCACTGCCACAAATTTCCATGCTATTTTCATACCTATTAAATTCCAAACCCCAAGGTCTTGATATATGAAATATTTTGCTGATAAAACATCTTAGAAGATTTTTATTTGCTCTCTTAACAGCTTAGGTGAGAAAAAAAATCCCCTAATAATTTGCATTCATGTTTTCTGCAGATGTGAAAGTGGTGTAATTGAAAAACAATGTACTTCAGCTTCAGACACTGTTTGCGGAACAAAAGGTACCATTCTAAAATGTAGCAAGGTCCAGCATGTGCTGTATTTTGAGAGGCAACTGCAGCTGTCCTGTTCTACACACTGGCCACAGTGATTCCTGACAGCTCAGGGCATTGGGCCTGCTGGCTCTGTACTGCATAGTATGATATGCATACTGCAGAGTAGGATTTTCCCTTAATCACTGTGCAGGTGCAGGAGCTATTACTCCTTTTTAGGGGCAACTCATGATAGGTATAGGTCTTCTACATATTTGGCTTTTGTTGTTAGGAAACAATGGGAGGGCTTTTAAAATCTGACACAGTCTCATTTAAAATTCGATGTGCTGCTGTATTGCATTTCTTGAGCTAACTTTCATGTAAATTTTCCAATGTTCCAACAGAACCAGGAAAGCTGTGGTTGGCCATTGTTTTGGTAATGCTACTAGTAATAGCTGGAGCAATACCCTTAATAATCTGGTGTAAGTGATTCTTTATTACTTATTCCTATTATACTCTGAATAATATATTCAGCTGCTTACTCAGATACAACTTTATATTCTTGGAATCCAAAGGAGAGATATCCTGCCCTGGATTTTAAAAATGCTTTTCTTGTTTCAGGGAGGAGAAAACAGAGGGGTATTACAATCAATGAGCACCTAAGTAAAGGAGTTTACAAACCAGAGCCTCATGTAAGTATTGTTCCTTGGATCATAAAATACTCAGCTTTATGCAAAGAACGTTTTTCCATTTAAGTTACACTGGAACTCCCCAAACATTTGTGTGCCTCTCTTCTATGACATGAACGAAGTAAATTTCACCACAAGGACTCTTTTGGGAGAAGTAAGAGAAACCCTGTATTACTTCTTCAGGATTGTTGGAATGTTTCCTAAGTCACATGACCAAGATCAAAACTTCATAAATCATCAGGCCTCCACCAACCCAGGATATTCCTGTCCCCATGCATAATTTTAGGCAATAGCAATTTTGTGGTGATCCCCAAACCTACCCAAGTCAAAAGAGGTCTGTCTGTCTGCTCTGACTGTCTCACTCATAAAACAGGAATCACAGAGAAAACTAAAAGAAAATTAAATTAGTATAATGAATTGTATTTATCCTTTTATACAAGGCTGGTGTTTTATGAAACTTGTTTCTACTTATTTCTCTCTTGCTTTTTTTTTTTTTCAGGAGAATGTACCTCTCGTAGAGACAGGTAAGAGACAAGTAATTTCTCAAAATTCAGTAGAAAGAAAAAACAAAGATGCAGATACATAAGTCATAAATGAAGAAAAAAGACTATTTTTGCAATTGTCCAGACTGTCATTCCAGCACACAAGTGAACACTTACTAAAGAAGTGCCAGTTCATATTATGCTCATCAAGGCATTGAGTGGTATCATGGAAGCCTTGCCTCAGGAGGAATTTCTGTTGTATAGGAAGCAATTACTCATTTTCTACAAGTGAATTTCAGTTCTGCTTGTGCTACAGACACTAGGAGACAGCAAACTGGGTTTCTGTAATCATGGATAATTATGATAAGGGAGCAGTCCCACATGGAACAGTGGGATTGAAGATTCACAAACCTACATTAAGTTCAGAGGCAAATCCACAGGAGTGATACACAACAGGAAAAAGAATATAAGCTCCAAGACTGTATCACAACAGAAGACCTGTCCTGTTTCAGGATCTCTCTCAACACTGTTTTGAGAAAAATGGGTACATGAGAGCTGACCACACTTTAATGATAGAGAAGAATAGATTACAGAGGGAACTGATACTCTGTTTTAGGTGGTAGTAAGCAGTATGGATGCAAGCCTAAACCTTTGAAATACGTAACATTTGGTAAGAACATCTAAAAACAGACCTGCCATGTATTGTAAAAAATCTTACATAAAACACAGAGTCACAAATACCTGAAACTTAATCTGGTTTGGATAGGAGAAGTATCCAATCTGAGTGCAGGTGATAAAACTCAGTAAGATCCAAGTGCCAGGTGCATTCATTTCCTTTCATGCTCCTAGATATTGACCTGAGCAGCCACATTCCTGTTATTGTGGAAGAGATGACACTCGCAGAAGTGAAGAAATTTGTTCGTCACCACCACATGTCAGAACCTGTCATAGACCAAAGCATTCAGGATTGTCCTGGTGATACATCTGAACAGAAGATCAGGCTGTTCCGAGTCTGGTATCAACGTCGTGGGATGAAGGGAGCCTATGGAACCCTAATAAACAGCCTGAGAGAGTTAAAAATGTGTGCTGTAGCTGATAAAATTGAGAAAAAACTGATGGCAGCTATTTCCAGCTCTCAGGAAGGGAGGCAGTCTTATAATGTTGACACTGAGCAAAGCAAAACCTGCACTCAAGAAGATAGAAACTCTTACAGTGATAGTGCTGAGCTAAGTAAAGTCTATACTGGTAGTTTGGAAGAGACCTAGCACAGAGTAATTTGAAAATTATTTTTGTATTGGTATTTTTCTAATATAAATAATAGAGCTTTA
Organism: Chaetops frenatus; assembly: GCA_013400775.1. Taxonomy (NCBI): domain Eukaryota; kingdom Metazoa; phylum Chordata; class Aves; order Passeriformes; family Picathartidae; genus Chaetops; species Chaetops frenatus. Next base: position 655,258 of record VZTR01016870.1, on the reverse strand, counting down.
AAATTGGCAGTTCTGATTGAACTGAAGTAAGTTGTTATGTGCAGAAGGAATAATTGCAAATTTTGCAGCAATATCTTTCCTTTAAAAGAAGTTTTAGCCTTTTTTGGTTTTTAAGGACTGGAAGAAGTTTTATTACTTGTTTACTAAAAGGTGCAATATAAGACTCTAGCTATAGGATTCATTACAAGAGGAAAAAAATTGTCATTATTTGAAGAAAAGTTATTGTTTAAATGCATGGTCCTGCATTATTTAATCAATGTAAGGTTTTGCTTACATTAAAAATGCAGGATGTTCCTTTTTTTTTTGAAGGAAACTCTGGTGTTATGAGTATAATGTGTACCAGAAGAATGCTTGAAAAAAAATTACCTGCTTTACACCTGATTGATTTGAAATATAGGTGTTGCTGTATAGATTCTACTCTGCTGCAAATAGGATTTTTATCTTTTATAAAAGCACCTCTGTGTGTATGTGGAGTTTTGTATATGTGTGCAAGTTTTCTATACAAAAAGTTCCCAGTTCTAGGTAAAAATTACTATCTCTGCTGTTCTCAGCAATGTTTGTAATCCTCTTCTGATGTTAGAGCCCTTCAAATAAAGAGGAGCTGAAGAAGCACAACAGAACCATGATCTCTGGAAGGCAACATGCAGAGCGTATGGAGCTTTTCTAATGCAGAAACTGATACAATGAAAGCATCTTTTTCATTGAAAAATTAAAATTTGCATAATACATTACTTCTGTCTTTCTTATAATGCAGTATATAGATATCATGTATAGGTTTGCTTTTACTCAGGTTAGCAAATCAGAATAAAGGAGATCATTCTCATGAAAAAAAACCCTACCTTTCTTCCATCTCAAAGTGCAGAGGACTCAGCTCCTAAATTCAAAGGACCAGTATAGTGCTGGCAGCTTTGCTGTGAGGCCTTTCCCTGTCACACACCCATTTGCCCAATTCTAACAAAGTCTTTCGACAGAAGGGGAGACTTTGCTGGAAAGGTTTGATTTTTCCAGGTCACAGAGTAAGAAAGATTATTTACTTTGGCTGTGTCATCAGTTCCCTAGAGAAAATTTCCAGCCAGTATCAGGACTCAGCCAAAACAGGAAGAGACCTACCTGGGCTTGCTACTGCCTTCCAGGTGGGCAGGGTCCCATGGCTGCCACCTGACCCCAGGGCCTGGAAAGGGCAAGGTAGGACTGGCAACGGTGCCAGAGGCTGGCAATCAACCCCTGCCAATGCTGGGTGCCCACAGCCATGTGGAATTCCTTCAAAATACCACACTGCTGATACCTGGGAGGGCAGTACATGGCCTTTGGAAACAGCTAAAAACCTGTGTATGGCATCAAGCAGGAGCCTGAGAGGACAGGCAGGACTCAGGCTTTGAACTCATCACGTGTTTCATAGACTTGACCTGTTAAAGGTCTCAATGACACAGACCATGTTTTGCCCAGGCCCAGTTTACGTTGTGCAGCTCTTAAGCACCATCCATGCTAAGCACTCAGAAAAACCTTCTGCCACACTTTGGAGCCTCTAATCTAGCTGCATTTTCTAAGTGTCTAACCCAGTACTTTATTGCCAAAATCCCTCCACTGTGCTGCTTTTCAAAGGAAAACCTTCAGGCTGCTGCAGTCAGGTGGTTTAATAGCCACGGGCCAAACTTGTGCACCCGTGGGCTGATTAAAACCTGGCATTGTATAAATGGCCCATGTCTGTGCTATCTGTGCACAGATCTGACACGCTGTGACAACGTGTTGCTTCTTGTCCTGTTTTGGCCAGGCTCCACATATAAAAGAGAATAAAATACCTGCCTTTCAGAAAAGCAGCACAGCAGTGGTGTCAGCTGTGCCATCTTTTGTGGGATGCAGTTGTGTAGAAGCACAGCCAAGACAGGAAAGAAGGGGAGCTCCATGCTCTCACAAGCCCTGGTAGATAGGCTGCTCCCTATGCCATGTCCCATCCAGGAAGGCATGAATGTAGCTTACAGCTGTGTTGGCAAGTGCTTGACCACAATTTGGCTGCCCTTGGCCTCTGGCTTTTTCCTTCCAAGTGAGGCATCTGACCAGCAGAAATGAAGGTAGTCCACCTCTCAGGGTCTCAGTGGAGCAGAGACTATAACCAGTCTGAACTACACTGATCTTAAAATGGAGCAACCAAACCTCATAAATTTCTGACAGTGAAATAAAATGATAATTTTTCTTTCATCACACTGGAATTCCCCAACCTCAGTATGAAGAGGATGGTTTAAAAAAAAGTCCCTGAGCAATGAGTCACATTTAGGAGAGGTCTGCAAGGCTGAACTCAGACTGCCATTAACTCTAGTGTTTAGCATGTACCATAATTTTTTGTTCTTAACTGGAACACTGTGTATCAAATAGGAGAATTGATGATGTTGTGCAGTTAGTTTTTCAAAGGAGTCTGCATGTGTCTACATTGCAGTCAGCAGTGCAGTGTAGAGCTGGATCAAGCTTAGAGTATCTGGACCAGGGACTGAAAGTGGTTTAGTTCTGCTGACCTGCAGTAGCACACCCAGCTTCCCATTGCCTCCTGCTTCTGACATAATTTTCAAACTAGGGTTGCATAAGGAAAAAGAAACCAAACCCAAACTCTCCTGTTTTATGGAAACACAACATCAGAAAAGCAAGTAAGAACTGAAACAGAAACTTGCCCAGGGAATGACTTGTCACATTTTCAAAGCAGATTACAAAGGAAAAGTTCACTCTTCAGGAAGCCAAACCTTTGCAAAACAATCCCTTTTGTTATGCAAATAGTAAAATCAAAACAATTATTATTAAAAATAACTACAATAGAAGAACAGGAACATAGAAATAAAAGGCCAGAGAGATGATCTTACTTAAGTTCCCTGCAAATTGAAAGTGACCACGTGTGAGATGTGTTTTCAGAAATTCCAAGGGCTGTTCTGTGCACACCCACACCAGCTGCTCATCCATGCTGCAAAATGCAGTGCAGTTACAGCTGCTCTGCAAGCAAACCAAACACCTCTAAGATGACAGAAACAAAATCAATATTAGTGTGGTACCAGAAGAACACAGGAATGGTTAAAGACAACTCCAGTATGCAAGACTGATGCAATATGAAATAAATTATTTTCAAAGTTATTCTGCAGGCTGCCAGTCCTTGAAAATATGTGGCTGAGAAATGAAGTGCTCAATAGAAATCTGAAATGTTTCTGCACAGATAGCATGACAAGCATATTAAAGTGTGAGAGAGCTCAGGCTTATTTCCTGTATGAAGGAGAGAAAACGAAAACAATACCAGCAAATTCATGAGAAGAATAAAAGAGTATTGGGAAAAGTCTTGGAGATAGGCAGTTTTCCTATTTTGAAGGGAGATACAACCTCAAAACTCACGTACCTCTCTTATTATTTGTCAATACTTTGATTCTGGACTTCAAAGGGAAGCTTGCATTCCTGCTATCCCACTGCTAGCAAGAGCAAAAATACCCACCATGTGTATCTAGCCTCTAGCACAGAGCTGTGGTTGAGAATTCTGAGGGATGTGGGAACAATTACAAAACATACAGTCAGTGTTTTGTGAAGAGCTTTTCAGTGGTTTTCATTGAAATTCCCTTCCAAACTGAAAGCAAGATTTTTTTAAAACTTTCAGAGTGCTAGAGAGCCCTTTCCAATCACTTTACTCAGTGGTCTCTCTCTCCCCTGATATACCAGCAACTGTGATAAAGTGCAATTTATTTTCAACCTAGTGGAGAATCAGCAAAAACTGTCTGTGACCAAAGGGATGTTGGAAAAACAGGTCCTGAACAAATACAGGAGAGGAGTAAGGGACAAAAAGCAATGACAGGAGGAAACCAAAGGCACAGACCTTGGAGTGATAGCACTGAGCATCCCACACCCCAGGGGCATGCAGGACACAGAGATCACTGACCCTGCCTCACATACATCTTCCCACAGTGATGTCCGTGGCTGTCTGTAGGACAGGATAGATCTATCTGTATTTGTGTCATTGGGATATGAACAAGAAACTGATGAAACAGAAGAACCCAGTTTCATTTCATGCATATTTATCCTACAGACAGTAACAGGATTGATACATTCTCCAGATTATCAGCATCTGAAGATCTGTGTTTCTTGCTCCTTTCATAGTCCTTCCTTAAAACTACAGGAAGATCCCTTTCCAGACTTGTCTCTGGTGTAGCTGAAGCTGCAGGGAATGTTTTATGATACTCCTCAAACTGCTGTGAAGCACAGAGAGGCCCTGGCATGCCACTCTCCATCCCTTTGGGGCTGGCTGTGCCCTGGCACCTGGCTCTGCTGGCTGGGGACCACTGCTGTTACTGCAGAGTATGGGAAGGATGGCCGTAATGTGGGCTATCTCAAAGGGTCTTGAGGTTCAAGGTCTGTCTCTAAGATACGAGGACAACACCTATTGCTGTAGTTTGAGGGGGCAGGGAGGCAACTAACTTCATACCCGACAGTGTCCCCTCTTTTATCCAAGAATGAATAGTGACCACTAAGTAACTCAGTATTTTTAAATTTCCCAATCACACCTCTTCAGACTTAAATTCCCTTAAACTTGTTTCGACAGCCAGGCTGGGCAGTGGGGGCTGTTTTGGGGGCTGGGGGTGGCAGGCAGGGACAGCCAGGAGCGCTGTCCTTGCCTGTCCCCGCGGGCAGGTGGCAGCCTGTGTCCGCGCAGCGCCACGCGTGTCCCCCGCTGCCGTCCCCAGGCGCTCCCTGAGCGGGACAGGGCTCCTGCCAGCGCTGCCTCCCCCGCTCCTTCCAGGCCCTCCCTCCTGCTCTCAGCATCCCGGGATGAATTACTCCCACGGGGAAACGAGCTCGCACACGAAGCGAGCCGCAGACGGGCTTGACGAGGGCACGAAGCCTTTCTCTGGCAAAGCTGAGCCTGTCACTGTGCGGAGCCAGTGCCAGCTCCGCTTTTGCATGGGATCCCTCAAATCATGTTCCACAAGAGCTAAAATGAGACCTACAGTGTCACACAGATGCCGTGTGACAGGTTTTGTGACTCTCCTCAGGTCTGAGGATGAGCACAGCCTGACTCCCTTCAAGCAGCCCTGGGATTAGGCAGCTGAAGAAATCCCACGCCGCGACGCCAAACTCCGCTGCAGCACGGCAGATCACTTGGCATCACCGGTTTTAAATTTAATACCACATGGAAAAACGGTGTCATAACAACACATCCAGGCTGCAAACTGAGTTCTCTGAGATCTGGAATTGGCACCGTGACTGAAGTACGTGATGCAGTACCTGTGCCAACATGAATGTGCATTGCCTTAATAAATATCCACTTACAAATCAAATCCGTTGAGACTTCGACATTCACTTTGATTCTAACTTACACAACTGCTGAAATAAAATCAAAGGTAGGTGTTAGCAGTGCCTGTGAAAGCCTAGGAAAGACAGGATGGCTGTCCTAATGTTTGGCCTTCTGAAGGGTAGTGTTTGTATCACCATAACCAAGTGAAAAAGCAACGGGTGAAGCTGAGGGAGGAGGAGTGGGTGGTAACAGTTTAGAGGCTTTTTGGAGGAACTGGCTTATGAATAATACCCTTAATTACTGCAACATGCTATTGTAAATGGTCTTGTCTTCTTTCTTTTCCAGGCTCATAAGTTAGCCTATCATTTTAGATAACTATACATTAAATGCAGTCTTGATTTCTGTCCTAGCTACAGAAATGTTGGGAACAACCACCTCAGGAAGTTTGTTGCCAAGATTTTTTTTTTAATCTTACAAAACCTATGGCTGTTGCTTCCATCAGAAAAACTGGAACAACTATGAGTGCTTGAAAATATATAATCCTGTACCAGGAGACATCAGACAGAATTACAAAGTACTCCATGTCTTGTGCTTTTTTTATTCAGTCTATTTATGTATCTTTGGCAAACAGCAAATCAGCAAGGAGCTGTGCAAGGTACAGAGCTCCTTTACTGAGATGTCCTTCCTGAGAAAGCACCTTCTTGTAGGAGCTTTATTCAGATCTCCCTGCAGCACTCCAAAGCCTCTGTCTGACAGCAGACACTCTGGCATAAGGAACCCACAGAGTAGATAACTCCCCATAAAGATGCTATGAGGAAAGCAATGAGCAACATTACTCAATAGCCCCCAAATCACAATAATAGGCTACATGGACAGGTACTCACAGGCAGCCTTTAGGGAGCCCATGACCTGCAGCCTGATGTAAAGTTACATTAGCAAGTGCTTCCAAGCATTCCTGAGCTCTGGCCCCACTGCAAGGCCCTGGGGCCAGTGACTGCAGCTCAGTTACAATTGTCAGGGGACTCAGGGAATATACGCTGTGGGGAACAGCCACATGCCTAGAAAACACGAGGGGTTATATGTCCTCTTTTCATTGCTTGCCTTTACAACTGGAAGGCTGTTAACCTGCTGTCAGTGCAATTTTTTTAAGTCTCTTCTTATTTGTAACTGAGAACAGATGAGTGAACTAATGAGCTGGAATATGGGAGCTGGATACAAGATAAAAGATCTGTTCTGTGTAAGTCAACAGTCTTTCAGAGACCAGCTTCATCCTCCCTCATCCAAAGACATTCCTACACAGTCACAGTAAAAATGCACAGGTCTTCCAGGAAAAGCCGTTTTCAACATCCCCTAACTCATCCAATTGTAAACCAACCACCAACAGAACATCCAAAAACATTTCTCAAAAAGAAATACTGTTTTCCTACTTTTTTCTCTCAGCTGTGGATGTATTTCAAAGAAAGATGGTAATGTATAGATTGTCTCACTTAAATGCAGGAAATGGTTCTTTGAAATGTAACTAATTCGAACTAAATCAATACATTATGTTTGGACAGCAACCAGCTGCAGAAAATTTTAGCAAACCAAGTGTTAGAAGCTGTAAGTAGTTCAAAATAGGACTTCAAGTGCAGTCCTGCTCTACTTGGTTTCAAGTTAGCTCTTAGGATTGAAGAGACAAACTATTACCACTAGAAAGCAAGGAGAATTTTTCATTTCTAGGCAGCATTCCACCTGAGGATCTAATCAATCACCAGCTTACACTCACTACTTAACAAATCTGGGCAGACTTACAGAAAACCTTAGTACAGGTAAGTCCATAGGGCCATCCATGACAGAGTCAAAAAGCAAATCAGACTTTTAAAATCTAAAAATACGAAAGCAGCACTCTTGGAGCTAAAGGCATTACTTAAAATGCAATTATACCTACCTTTCTGGTGTCTTGACACACAGTCAAACACAGAAATGCAAGTTCTTCCTCCTTCTTCTACTCTAACCTCACATTTATTGGTGCTGGAGATGTCAACACTGACACAAGCTGTAGCAGTGTTTGGCTGAAATAACCTTCTCTGCTCTGGAGCAGAGAATTACAGGCAAGACCCCCACCTTCCAGAGCATAAGTCTGGGCTGTTTGAGGACATCTCTTTCCTCATCACTCTTGCTGAGCCTGTTCCACTCTGTGTACTTAAATATCCATTGCTGTGTAAGTTTGAGATGGAGTCTCTCTGTTCCAATGTTAGCCACACTGGCTATCAGGTGGACCACATGTCACAGCCAAGGAATTGTCATTTGTGAACCCAGCAAATGCACAGGGGCTCAGCACTGAGAACTCACTTGTTGACCCTGGCCTCTACTGAGACATTAATTACCTAAGCTTTTCTGTGGAACTAATTTGGATTAGATCGCAGGAGTTAGCAAGAATAAAAACAAGCTGTGAAGACAGTGTTACACTGTAAAGTTTTTCACTTGGTCACACAACATTGTACTTTGGCATTTTTCTTTTGTATTGTTCTTTTTTCCTAATAAGGTGTCTGGGACTTTCTTCTTTGAGGACACAGTTCTGTTTATAATATCAAACAGGAAATTAAGTCTTCCAGCTAAGGCGAAACCCAGGAATTTTTCCTGTTGAACAATGGACTCCAGAGAGAGTTCCTATTTAGATAAGAAAGGGCTGGAATTCCAGCCACCTTAAAATAGATGGACAAAAGTCCTTCTGCTCCAAAAGCTATTGGTACTTTCTGAGACTCAAGGTCATTTATTCCAGTCCTTTTCCCTGCCAGTCCCCTGCCCTGAGGAAGGGCTGACTAAATGTTTTTGTCCTATCTCAGAGATGGGGACTCCAAAACTCCCTATATTGATATTTCACAACCTCTGCTCTTCAAAACTATGTCTTAATATCAAAATGGACTCTTAGTGTATTTCCAGCCCTGCCATACTCACTACCACATGGAGAAGAGATTGTTCCCACCCTTTTAACAGCAGCCTTTTGTGTATTTGAACATTATTTTCATGCTTTTTAGCTCTCTTATTACTTTTTTCTTGCACCTTTAGGTTGCACAGCACCAGTTTGTCCAGCCTTTCTTTGAGAGGCATGTCTTGTATCACAAGGACAAGCACACAAAAATGAAAGGAACATTGATTTTCTCCTTTTTTTTGCATGATGACATTAGCACAATCAAGCAGGCTAATTCTGCTACTCTTGAATTTCCTTACTGTTGTCTGTCTCTGAAACTTACTAATTAGTCCCCGAAGTGAGAGCATGCTTTTAGATGTACGCATTTCTGTGTACAATCCACAATTCAACAAGCAGGGACTTCTGACTTTCCCTCACATGGCAGTAGGGATGCTTAGGGATATACAATGTCTAATTCAGGATTCTTTTTGAAAGTCCTGTGCTCAGTTATTTCAATCTAGCTCTGCTAAATCTCTTGTATTCATTGCCACCTCAGCAAAAGAAGCAGAAATTATGCAGTTAGTGTTTTAGTTCCACAAATACTTGGCAAAAGTATAACATCTGAAATTAATTTCCTTGGCTCATAACCAGGCACACTTTGCAAGTGTGAAGGTGTTTTACACAGGACCAAGTTGACAGTCACAACCAGACCTTGGCTTATTCTGGCTCTTTTTTCTCATATCCTCTGGGAGAATTTCCACAGAGCTGGGCTCTGTACAAAAATATTGGGTATTACTATGCTTTGGATTTCATTTCCAGGGGAAACATTGCTTTCATCAAGATGAAGTCCATATTCACCCTGTTTAGAGAAATAATCTAAAAGAACTCTGTATATCTGTTTCTTTTATTCTGCTGTCATGCTAAGGGTCTGCTGGGGAATTCTCTCTTTCCTGCCTCATCCTTATTATAACAAGGCCACAAATATGCAGTTTGTTTCTTTAAATGGATGCTTTTCTGTTACTGTGTCAGGTTTTGAATACATTTCTTAACTTTCTATGGAATCATTAAATCACTGGAAATGCTAGGAGTTATCAGTTCAAATTACAAGAAAAATACTTCAACATATTATGCTAACCAGAGATCTTTATCCCCTGCCCTTTGCTGTCATAGCTTTGCTGCTTTAGCCATCTTTTCACTATTCAGTTGCAAGATACAGCCAGACCAGTACTAAGAATTGTGACCTGTCAAAAATTAGCTCTTTCCTGGAATTAGTCTTTAAAATTTAATTTCAACATAATTCTTATACTCTTTATGACTGCAGCTCTCTCTGAATCATTGGCTTTCTGAATCATTATACTTAATCAACTCCTTCCCTGCTGCTGGGACATTGCAGGCAGCCAGAGAAGGTGCTGACTTTTAAGATGTGACTCTTGGTGTTCCCTACCTGGGCTGCTGTCCCCACAGGCAGCCAACACACCGTGCTCCACCCCTCATCACTGCTCTGCAGCAACAGCACAGCAAAGGGAGCTGTAGAAAGTAACAGTAAAAAATACAGAAGAACAAATGAAAGAAATGCAAATATCTTTAGATTCAAAATTAAAGTTTTCTCTTGAGTATCGGTAGCAAATGGTCAACATCCTAGGAAACAACACCTTGCCCAAATACACAAATTCAGGAATTCATTCAGAGAAGGTTTTAGGATGTGTGTAGGTCAGAACTTCATCGAGAAAACTGCTCAGTGCCAGAGGAAAGTCTTTTTAAAATATCACTAAAATAAGATCTGAAAATAAATTTGATGATTGTATATCAATAATACAAAATGCATTAAAACAAGCAAGGCAAATAGGTACTTCTGTCCCTAATTCAAAGGCATAACTTTATATATAAATATGTAATGGGTTATAAGAACACATGCAATAATCTAGATGAACAAAACATTGAAGAATCCTGAGAAACAGGCATCATGTGCCCTAAATCTCACATAACCATGTGTCCTGCATGCCATACATTACTGGTGGGATTCCTTTCACACCAGGGGTTGTCAGCATCTTTGGTGTATATATCGCACAATAAGATCCCAGAGATGTAATTCTTTTGTTCACTGTATCCATCACTACCTTCAAGAAGACCCTTTGTCAGATGACAATGGTGAACCAGTTTATTACCAGTATAACTTTGGAAGCCTGATAATTTTTGGAGCTCAAGCCTAGGCAGGGATGTAATCATCTATTTGGATCTACATGATTTACCATCTTGGAGGGAAGCTCTGTGACCCGAGCTGTGCACTGGCTCCTCTGGCACCTTTCCCTACACAAGCAGTCAGACTTGCTGCATTCTGATGAAGTGAGAAGTAAAAGAAAAAAAAACATGGAAAATGTTTACCAGAAAGCCCATTTGAATACAAATAAAGTAAACAACATGTGCCACAGTGACAGACAAATATTTGGAAGAACAGAGTGCTAGAGGGCTGCCAGCGGTCACTTAGCTGAAACAGCTCCAGGATCTGGACATCAGTCACAATGTTTACCATAAGCCAAAACACAGCCCAGCTCAGCACACCAGTCAAGCACTGAACACAACCAGTATCTAAAAAGTTGTTCTGAGGCCTCTCAGGTTTGTTGCAGTTTGAGATATGGTGGTGTCTGACAGAAGTTCATCGCAGCAGCCCCTCTGCAATCCTACTAACCTGCCAAAGCTCTACATTTGAAGCAGCATTTGAATATCCATGTTAAAATACACAGAGCACTATTTGCAAATGCACTGTAACTGCAGACATATAGATATGTCATATTTTGTCTTTTACATACTATCTTTTTAGTGGCCACAGTGGTACAGATGTTCAGAATATAAGCAACACATGCCAAAATTCACTTTCTTCTAAAAATCTGATTTTGTTCTTCCATCTGCACATTTTTTACTTTTAGTTATGTCAGGTAACAAAAAGCTACTGGCACCTCCCGAATGAAAGCAGCAAGGACAGTGGTGCATCACAGATGCCAACACCTCCCCTGGTACCACACCACCAACCTAATGCCTTCCTGCCTCCCCCAGGGATTAGCAGCACTGGTGACAGCCAGGCAGACAGCCAGCAGGTTTCTCTGTGGGTGTTCAAAATTGCATTATCACTGTGCAGATATAGCATTGTAGACTGTAGGGAGACAGCCCAAATAAATAGGAAGGATTGTAAACACATGGTAGGAACCCAACCAGCAGTCACAGCTGATTACATATGGGGTGCACACAGGAACCTAAGATGAAGCAGGAAACAACCTGGCAAGAAACCAAGCTGAAAAGAAGATAGACATAGCAACATGGAGACTTTATGGGAAAGAAAACCATAGGTAAGTAGATAAATTATTTCTATTTTTAAAAAGTAACTGTAAATAAAAGGATGAAGATAAGGCATGCTACCAAATCACAAAACAACAAGTCTTATATTTGTTTGACATTTTTCTGCCTTGGCCTGACCAATATCAATATAAGGTGTTTCCCAAGCTGTTGTTGTAACACACCTGAACACAGCTAGTTTTGGTTATGTAGCTACAGTCAAAGAAAGAGCTGCCTTGTTGACAACTGGCACTAATCAAGCCTAGGCATATTAGAATAATTCCTTGGAAATTAATAGTTTGAATTTTCCTTACATTTAGATGGCTGACATAACTTCACTTTTATAGAATTATTTTTTTAATGTCTGCCAGTGTAAGTTATACTGGAAATGCAACAGGATGATGTCTCCTTACCACAGGACCCAGACCAGACCTTCCAGACAGCTGGTCTGGAAGGCTGCCTGTGACATTGTGCAATGGCTGCAGAAACTTTCAGTTCCATCCATGTGTGGAAAGAATGAAAATAGAGAACTGAAGAAGAGTTGGGTTTTGAGACTTGTAGGAAAAAGCCCAGACCAAGGGCTATGATGTGTTACATTATGATACATCACAGTAAGAGGACTTCCTATTACCTAATATCCAAGAAGAAAGGAAAAGGAACTTTAATACGTACAAGTTCTATACTTAATGAGATGCTGATCCAAAATAATTCCAGTACCTAAATTTAAATAAAAGGATGTAGTTGGCTTTTGCTTTTATTAACTGGATAAATGTCAATATTCAGTTTTGCCATCTTCAAGTTAAAAAAAAAAAAAAAAGGAATATAAATATTTTTTTGTTTTTTCAGAAAGCTAGACTATTTCAACAGCTGCAGCCATACCACTTCTAGTGCAAGATAAAACTTTTGCATGACAAACAATGTGACAGTGGCTTCACATAGACTCCATCTGCAAAAATTTGGTTTTCTTCCTTCACTGTTAAATGAAGGTGTCAAAAATAATAGCCAAACTGCATAAATGGCAGTGTACATTTCTTCCCATCTATCATCTACCTATTCTTAAACCTCTTAAAGCTATCTCTTTTTGGGTTGCACTTTAATTTTTGTCTTAACCTCTAGCATCTCCAGGGCTGAGAACAGAGATACGCCAGAATATCTCAACTTCTTCTGGTCAGCCTTTTTCCACAAGAAGAGTGGATCTGCTGCTATTGCAAAAAAATGGTTTTGTTGCACACACACAAACTGGGTGTTTGCATGCACTTGGTGTGCATGCTTGGGGAGGACACCAGCAAGGAACAGGGTGCCACTACCAGAATATTTTGTGCAAGCTACTGCCAGCCACATTCTTTCCTCAATTTCTTTCTCAAGTGCAACCTGAGAACACACAGGGACTGTGCCAAGGAATTGTTCTGGCAAGAGAAATAGCTCGTACATGAACACCTTGAGTTCCTCAGCCCCTCCTATCTGATATTTTCCCATCCTTTTCCAGCTTGGAAACCACCATGTGCACTCCAGGATGATAGGCAAAGAGACAGTTCCCAGCTTTGTTCCCATAACCTGCTAATATATTCCTGGAGCAAACAGGAAGAAAAACATTGGATGCTTTGCCTGGTCTTGAGGACATCTGCTTCTCACCTGGCAGAGGTGCATTCTTGCCAAGGATCCTGCACAGAAACTTTCCACATACAAGACTGACCCTGGAAGAAGAGGAATGGTATATTTCCTTGAGGTTCTTAATTTTCTCTCCTCTGTCACAGGGTATGCTCTAGGACAGTGACAGGGACAGAAAACCTGTGGGCTTAGTAGAAGTGTGTTCTCTTCCCAACCCACAGCTCTTCTGTCCTAATTAGCAGAAGGGATCAGAAATCCTGCCTTTCTGGACACATTGTTTCCAGTACTTCATTCCTATCATGGCATCCACCCTTACCAAGGGAAATAATCCACATTTCAAGCACATTTGTGAAGAATTTCTATATTTTTGCTTTTCCCCTGTGGCAAACCTAGGGTGTCTCTTTGCTCTCTTCTCTCAGGAAAAAGCAGTGACCCTCTGGGCCTGGCAAATTCAGCATGACATAAACCACAATGCATATCCCAAAAAACACTTCACAAAAAGAGCTTATTCCCAGTACTGTTGTCCAGAGTGAATTTGCTGGGAAGAAAAATAGGCTGTTTCCACAGTGTCAGAACTGTTTGGTTTCCTGCCTTCTTAATGCAGACCTCTTAAGACTGCTTTACTAAGCAGGAACAATAAGGCTAACACCAGTGAGCAGAAATAGAGACATATCCAGGATATGTCTGTGAAGCAGCTGAAGTTTATGGCATCAACTGAAACACGGACAGAGAAAGCATCTTGGGACCAGAGATGGGGAGAAAATGAGTTGAGTGAACAGCAAAAGCTGCATGATTGTGTCATATTTCTGTGTCAGTAGCTAACAGAGATGTTGTGGAAATGGATGTGCCACTGCAGAAAGGAGAATCAGCAATACCCCTTGACTGGAACAATTCCAGAGTATGTAGACTTCTCTGCTATCCTGACAAAAAGCTCCAGGATGCTCTGTGTTCTGTCAACAAGATGCAGAGTGTTCACCCATTAAGCAGCAGTACCAGGCATGTTTATTCTGCTTTCATCATTATTTCACGATGGGGGAAGTCATGGATCTCAGGCCAAGCTCCTCCATTGCTCATCTGACCCACCTCATCTTCCTCTTCCTTAAAAGATGCAAGAACAATCTTATGCATCCGTCCCTCCTAAAACCCAACATCAGGTCAGGCTAACCAGAGCTAAGTCCCTCCATCTTCCCACTCCACCACTTCTCACTTCCCATCCTGGAACAGGATTTTATCATCACCTCTGTTCAACAGTGCTGGTGGTAAAGGCTCATCCACCCCCAGATATCACACTTGATGACCAAAAAGGAAGGAGAAGAACGTGTCTCACATGGAACCAGTGTGCAGAAATCTTGTGATCTGCCTCTTCCTCTGAACATGGCACAGTGTAGTGACTGCAGTTTCCCAGAGTGCTTACATGGAAGTGGTTTGGTTTTGTCTGGCTGCTTACTTGTCATTTGCTTCCTCTGTTCATCTCTTTTCTCCACTCTAAATTCTCATCCTAAGCAAAAGTTTTATTGTAGTGGTGGGCAAATCCTTTTCTGGCCACTATAAAGCTATGCACGTGCTGCAACCTCTTCTTCCCTAGACTGCCCTCTCTTAAAGTCAGGTGCAAATACAAACATTAGCACTGGGGGTGAGTGTCATCTCAATGTTACAGGAAGGGTTTTTTTGTTTGCTTTTTTGTTTTGTTTTGGGGTTTCTGTTGTTATTGTTGTTTTGGTTTTTTGGAGGGTTGGTTTTTTTTTTGTTTGGTTGGGTTTTTTTGTTTGGTTTTTTTTGTTTGTTTGTTTGTTTTTGTTTTCTTTTTGTTTGTTTTTTTGTTGTTGTTGGTTTTGTTTGTTTGTTTGTTTGTTTGTTTGTTTGGTGGTGGTGGTGGTTGGGGTTTTTTTAACTGACCTTGCATGAGGACATTCAAAATCAGGGAACAGTTGCTTTACTTCCTCCCACCACGTGCTAAGCAAGACTTCTCATTTCATTTTCTTGCAGGGTGTGCCAGCTCCCTGCCCCAGGACACCATGCACCTGGAGATGCCACGGGAGGCCCTGGCACCAGCCTGGCACTGCCACACCCAGGCAGCTCTGGCTCAGAGACTCAGGAAGCAGCTGCCAACAGAACTGATGCCATTTCTGAGTCCCTCTGGCTTTCCTTGCTCTCTGGGCTGGCATTGTCCTCCCACCAGAAGCTGGGGTACCAACACCTCCCCAGGGGCACTGGCAGAAGCTCTGTGCCTCAAAGCTGTTTCTCACCTCACAGACCCAGAGGGACTGTGGCTGCCAGTGGGGCAGGGGTTCTACACCTGTACACAGAAAATAGAAGAGCAAAACTGTGTAGAGATCACTGAAAAAAAACCCTATCAAATTTGGCAACTACATAGGTAATTACTTATATGCAAATTTTAATCTCATATGTAGTTTGAGCTCTCAGTGAAATCACTAAGATTTTTCTAGCAACAAGGGCAGTAGTAAGCCCAAAACCAACTCAAAGTTTTCAAGATTCAGAAGAATCTAAGTTCTCAGCTGGTGAAGTGGGAGAAGGGTGAATTCAATACATCTACACTGATGCATAACAAAACTTGCTGCTCACATTGCTTAAACCTGTGTGCTGGCACCTATCTAAATCATCAGAATCTGAATATAAATAATTCCTCCAGCCACTGCTGAGAACATTCTAGTTCTCAACAACAACTCTCAACAGATCAAACCCAGTGATCCCTATAAAAGTTGCAACAAGCACTCACAAGAGCTTGGACTTTTCCAATGTAGAGATGTCTTCCTACTTCAGAGACTCAAGAAGAGCTTCTGGTAGCATATTGAAGCCAAAATTTTTTGTTGATTAGTGTGGCAATTCATCTTCTCCGCTATTTTTTCTCATAAGAGAGAGCTCTCAGGAGAATTAAGAACAGTCTGAGGGGGAAGGGAATCAAACCAAACAAAAAACAAAAAGCCAAAACATAATCCTTGTTACAAAATTAGTCCCATCCAAAACTCTGAATCTGGTTATTGCTAATAGGAAAACTATTAGAACATTTGGTCAAAAGTCAGGGGGTCAGTCAGTCAGCAGAGGTTACTTAGGAACTTTGCCACAGCAAATTACTAGATTCAAATGGAAACATGACTGGAAATTACAGGTTTTTATCTCAAAAAAAATCACCTGTCCAGGAAGCCACATCAGAAACAAAAGCGTTCTGCACTCCACAGCAGCCAGCCAGGCGAGTCTGATACACTGAACTCAGTGGGAACATCTTGGCATCAGTGAGGATTCCCGTGCTGCTGCCTGCTTGGAGCATAGCCACAGGGTAGGGAAGTTCATTTGCACAGGAGGCAATACCATGCAATGCCCAGGTTTGCTTCTGAACCATAAATCAGTCGCCACTTACATAAACACCCAATTTTATTGACTTACAGGCAAGTCTCCTCCAGCTCCCAGAAGAAATGACTGGGGTTTACACAGCCCACAGCTCAATGAGCCTTAAGTTTTGTACTGCACCCCTGAGAGGCACAGCCCAGAGCTTCACCTTTAGACCTTCCTGAAGCTATTGTGCAGCCAACACCAGTTAAGAGGCTGGAAATGCTCCTGCAGGTAACAAGGTACCCATACTTGGCAAGGTCCTTAAACTTGCATACTTTTCTTCTCAAAATTCTGTCTCAGCAAGTTGCTGTGGACATAGCATTCAAATTATAAAAAGAGCCACAGGCATTTTTCTTCAAAGATCCCCTTAATGCCATCTAACTTAGCTGGCAACAACATCAATAATGTTACATAAAGATGATAAAACTGCCTAATTGCCAACAGAAAATTCATTAGACACTGGTTATTGTTCTGGCATCAGGTGAATATTCTCAACTTCTATTCAGTTGCTCCAAAGAGGATCTGCCTGTGGTCTTGGCAGGTGCTGTTCCTGGTTCACAGAGCTCTCTGTGGATCTGTTGTGCATATAAATGGACATTTGCAAGACAAGGAATTATAGATCATACGGCAGAGAAGCAAACAGATGCTACAAAATCCCTCAAGAGATTTGTGGAATAAGAAACAATTTCTACATATCACATTGCCTTTTCAATTGCCACCAGAAAGTAGTTAATTAATAAGTGTTTAATTTTTATTAATCTCATGCAAATTAAGCAACACAGAGGATAGGAACCAGTTATGAAGACAGGCCAGTGGAGTCCTATGGATTCAGAGTTGCCCAAGGGCTAGGCTAGAGTTATATAAAAGGATGTAGTTTGGCTTTTTCCACTTTACCCAAATTAAATCCAGCCAGATACTAGAAACATACTCTTTAATCTCAAAGGAAAATATCAAGAATTAAGGAAGAACAGACATTCAGAATGGCTGTGCCTACACTGCTCCTGAAGGAACTGATCTTGTGGCTGCATTCCTAAAGCAGGGGCTTCTGGGGATGAAGAAATTCCACAAAGGAACCTTTGGATTCTTGATTTCTAGAGAGATATCGAGAGAAAAGTCAGCAGATTCTTCCAACACCAGCTTTTTTCTTCTTTATGATAAAAGAGGTTTAAGGGTTCCTGCTCTCCTGCAGTACTTGGAGGCCTCCCCAGAAGCAGAGTGATGGAATACCCTGTGCCTTTTGTGTGGCTGGGGCTCCTGCTCCTGCAGCCCACTGCAGTGACCTACTCAAGAGGTTTGTGGAAACCTGAGCCACTGCCAAAGGCAGGCAGCTCACAAAGGCCACTGTCTGCCCTGGGGGAGGAAAGCTATCCTTGGCAGGCTGTGCATGGACTAGAGAACCCCCCAGCACCATTCCCTCTGCCTCCCTTCCCTGTCATCACAGGGCAGTAAAACAGCCACCTTCAACCCAAAGTTCCATGTGATCACTCTAACAGTGCCTGGAGTCAGCCTTTCATGCTGCTGCCTCCTTTTCCCAATGGCTTTTCAAGCTCTGGCCAATCTCAAGCAACTCTTACAACAGGACACCAGCCAGAGAAAAGCTGTTCTGCAACTTGCAGAAAAACAGATGAGGAGGACACAGATTTTATAGTGAGGAAAGGGTTAGAGTAGGGATGCCACTTAGGTTAGAGTGGGGATGACACTGAGGAATCCAGGCACAAGCCATGGCTCCACAAGACCAGCATGGCATTAACTCTGTGCTTGTGCAACACCTTGTCAGTCTTGCCCACAGGAACCTTCAGTCCTTCAGATATTAATCTGGGGAAAGTGGGTGTGTCATCAGTACAGGAAGTCAAAATCAGTTCTTAACTGCACTGTGTTTTCACACCTGGAGAAACTTGCTGTCCTTAAAACTGTTATGCCACCATCAGGTTTGCTTGAAGGCAGCCAGAGGCTGGGTAGGATGTTCTTGAGAAAAGGAAACGAGTGGATAGCTGACAACTGTATTAGTCACTAACATAAATCTGTTTAGACAAAGATTACCAAAATATAACAAAAGTAACTGGCAAAAACTAAAGCTGCTTCTAGAAGTGTTTACATATGAAGCAGCTTCCATAAACAGAGAACATTCTCAAACCTGAACATAATGGACACCATTTAGTTTTCAGAGCAGTATGCGTTTCTTATGCAAGCAAAGATTGTTCAAGAGTTCTCTATTTTAAACATGACAGCACTAAACAAAGACTTAGAGAAAAACCAATACAAAAGTAGAGAAATCTTGGATTTCATTCTATAGAAAATTTCTAAAGTTTGTTAGACTTCTGTCTTCCTCTGTATTTTCTGCTCTACCATTCAATAACGTATCAAACATAAAATCAGTTCTTTTGTGCCTGTAAGGCATTCTATGTGAAGGAGAAATATTATTACATTGATTTAGTAGAGAAAAGCAGTGTGGTTATCCACCACCACGTCACAGCCACTCTGGCATCTGCAGGAAAATTCACATTTTGATTATGGTTTTGTTACACAAAAATCATGTAGCAATACTGGCTTAAAGCAGTGCCTGCAAGCTATTTAATGCTGGCACACTGACCATGGAATCAAGGAAGAGGTCTGACTTTAAGTATAAACCAAAGATGACCATTTCTCTTTTTTGCCCCAGCATTATTTTCTCAGAGGCAGACCACTTCCTGAGGCAGCTCACAGGAGAGCTAGGCAAGCACTTGGACCAGTGCTCCTGAAAGAGCAGTGAGATGCCACAGGTGTCTGGGGTCTGGAACTGGAACAAGAACATCTTCGCTGATACGACATTTAGGACTTCCTGCTGTAAATCTGCAGCCTCAGGCTCTGGCTGGGCTACATGAAAAACCCAGCTGTGGTCTCTTGTTGCCAGACTGGGCATGCTACAGGCAGATCAAACAAGCTGTTGATCCTTTCTGGAAACACCCCAGCATCTCCAAAGAGTTCTGCCTGTTTGCAGCAGTGCCCCCAGGATTTATGGTAACACGTGCTGCAAGTGTGACATGGGGCTACCCTGCATGTGTTTCCATCAACCTATTCTTTCTCCCTGGTGCCTTCTGCTCTTCTTTAAACACCGTTTTATGCCCAATGTTTTTAATTTCAAATTTTCAACCAGTTTCTAGTCTCTACACCCCGATCTTGCCCTCAGGTTTCTTCTTCAACTGTGACTTTATGAGTTACTTGCCTCAGTGCCCCTCCATCCCCTTGTTTTGTGTCTGGCACGCTGTGTGACAGCTTCCTATCTTATCCCTCTGCTGGATCTCATCCCACACCACGGTCTCTGCCTGGGAACTCAGTGGAGCTGGCAGCACTGTGAGCACTGTCAGGACACCTCGTGGTGGCTGAGGGCCTCTCTCACTGAGATGTAATGTCACACGGGTGGCTTTGTGTGTGCTCCACAGGGGGCTGGCAGAGAGCAGAGCCCAGGGTGGGGAAGGTGTCTTGCCCATATTCCTGGGACCTTACCCATGTCCTGAGCAGGACTATATGTCCTGAAGAGCAGGCCCCAAGAACTTTGCAGGTGGTGCTTTCCTGCACTCAGGAATAGTTTGTCTACTTAAGAGAAGTGGAAAAGATTAATGGGGGAGAATCGAGGAGGAGGAACAAATCCTTCATAAAAGCAGGACTCTTGGGAGTCAGAATAACCTCAGCTCTCCAGTAATTCTAGGAGATAACCAAAGGGCAGCATAAGCTTCTACCTGGCTAGTAAAGAGCTTGTCTTTACAACCTACATAAGCTTCTCATTACTTTCTAGCTTTATAGCTGGAAACAACTCACACAAAGTGCTGCTGCTCCAATCTCCTACCCAGCTCTGCCCTGGGACTCTGCCTGTTGTGCCTCCTGCACCTCTGGAGCAGTGCCACATCCTCTGACAATTCCCAGTCTGACTTTACAACACTCTCTGGTCACAGATGTCATTTCTGCCCTGGCTCTGGAACAGGTCCCAGAGGCACACCTCTCACTGTGCCTTCCCAGTAGCCTTCCTCCCTGCTGCACGAATTCCTCCAGCTGCATGCTTCTGGAGCTTGCCCTGCTGGTTGGATCAGGATTACAGCCTTTGCTGAGAGGTGCAGACACAAGACAGACACAGCCCCAGCAGTGGCTACTGAGAGCAGTTTGTAGCAAGGATGCAGTGTACACCAGGACAGCTGGCTTCCTCATTAGCCCTCTGGGGACACCTTTCCCTGTTCACATTGCCTGGACCATTCTGCTCTGGTCTTGCCAAGTCCTGTCACGGATGGGTGCTCTGATGAACAAGTCTGCAGAAGAGACTTTCTCCACTGCATATGACTCTCCTACTCCTTGGATCTCACCATAACAGCCCCATCTACTCACACAAGAGGTTCAGACCAAGGACCACAGTGCCTCTATGGCCACAATGAAACCATGCATGTTCCAGAAAAGCAGCATTTCTCCCAGACATACTCCATACAGGAGCAGCACTGCTCTGGATTGTTCAGGAAGTGCCAACCACCTCACAGATGGCCCAAGCAGAGAACTGCACAACTTTGAACAGATCAGCAGAATGAAGATCAAACAGGGGGGAAATGACAGGTTTTATTTTCTCATTTCAGGACTACTGACATCCTCAGATAAAGCTGGATGACCACTAGTGGCTAATCTTTAGCCACAGATCCCAGACATAGAGAATTCACTGGAAGCCACTTTCTTGGACCATGATGTGGCTGCCATGAGTCAGAATCACACAGCAAGTGCCCCGGGGTCTTGCACAAAACCCTGACATGGAAGCAGTACGGACAAGAGAGTGTTGAAGGCTGATGCAGTGCAGTGAGAAGCCCACCCCTGGAGCAGTCACCTCTTCACCTCTCCAAGACCTGTTCTTACCTCTGCTCCATGCCCCCAACCCCTCCAGCACACACTGCAGCAATAGGACTCATGATCTGGGGGGTCAAGAGCAGGCTGCAAAATACACCTTGTGTCTGATCATCAGCAAGGCTCTGTCTGTGATTCTATCCAGTACTGTCACTCTGCAATCTCTGTATTGCACACTGCCCGACACTGAAGGAAGCTCAAAGACAACAACATATTTTTCTCTGCACAGAGGCTGCAGAAGCTTAGCCAAGCAAAGATCCATGCTGCAAGGGTTACTGCAGCATTCCTGGGTAATTCTTGGTAGGAGTCTAAAGGAGAGCACTACTTTCACAATGACGAGATCCAAGTAATGACTAGCTCTGGCATTGCTTAGAAAAGCTACTTCCCCACACAGTAAATGATCCAAGAAACAGAAGGCTGTACCACGAAACTGCTCCAAAATCCCCACAAGAGAACAGACTACACATCAGAAAATCTGTGATACACCACATTGCTAGATCATGCCAGCACAAAATCATCATTTTCTTACTATCTTACTTAGCAGAGTCAGATCCTACTAGAACCATAGCTTAAACTTCCTCAAAACTTTTCACCAGAAAGATCTGATTTGTCCACATTTTAAGTGTTCCCAAGAGCACATCTCACTGATTTCTGGACTTCCACACATTATGCAGATCCTATCACATCTTCTTCCAGCTGCCCTTTCTCAACTTGGCAAGACAATCAACCATCCCGTGAGTGTTCTGTTTATGCCTCCAGGAACTGAGCTGCAGATCAGATCAGATCAGACTCTGGTTAAACCTGCATTAACAGGCAGGAGGTTCCAAAAGAGAGTGTCTGGCTTTGCCAGGAATACTATCACAGCCATCAGAACAGTCACTGACCTCCTACTGTGATTCTTCTGCCCTTCAAAGCCATGGAGCCTCAAACACAGGATGCTCCTGCTTGAAGTCCTCTTTGTCAAGCAAAAGGGCTTGTTCTTCTACCTCAGCCAGTTTTTCAAAGGTATTTGTATTGTCTCAGCTCTCTGATACAACACAACACAGGAGCCAGATGACCAAACCCCAGGTATTTAAGCAATTAATGGGTCAGTACATCTCCTAAGGTTGTCACCAGACCATTGCCACAGCATTTTTACCCATCCTCTGCCACAGGCCCATTTTGCCATGTAGAGTTTGGTGACTTGTGGTAGTTGCCCCAAAATTAATCTTTTATATTTTTACATCATTTTGAGGCAAGCTAGGTAGGGGGAAGAGCCAGTGAAAATGTATTCCACCTACTGTTTCATTTTGGAATTCAAGTGCCAATTTCCCAGAGGTGAACAACAAATTACTATTTAGCTACTAAACATTAAAGTGATTTCAATGAGGGTATAAGTGCTTAAACTCCTCTGTGTGACTCAGTTAAGCTCTTTAAGACAGACCAAAGTTATTATTTTACCAAAAGTAGGGGAATAAGGGTACAAAATCATGTGACAGCAGAGAACAAGAAGGAAAGTGTCAGAGAAGACAGTGTAAAATTTATAACTGAGTAGTCTTATCAAAGCCAAGAAAGATGACTTAAAACATGACACATGGATCTAAAAGAAATCCTGTAATTGTTAAGTCAAGAACTTAAAAGTTCAGAAATTATCAGTCTGGCCCATCTGCATGTGGGCAGCAGGAAGGGCTTTCCAATCCTTGCTGTCCAAGCATGGACACCAGCAATGAGCTGCACGCTGGGGAGTTTCCAGGCCAGCCCTTATCCACATGACTTACAAGAGTAAGGCTGGAGATTGCATTGGAGAAAAGGGGTAGCTGAGACAAGGCCATGTCCCAGCTCATCAGTGCCCTAATCAGAGGGATGAGGCATATTGCATAAAACATTAAATTCTGGGTCACTTTAAACCAATAATGAAGTTTGAAGATAAAATGCAGATAAAATACAATTTGTTAATCACAACCAAGACAGACAGAAATTTGTAGCTTTTACAGGAATTACTGAGGGAAGCAGAAAATTCTTGTCCTGACATCCAGATTATTTGTTTTTCAAATGGGTTTAAAGTATATAGGCCTTGACTGAGACCAGATAAAACCAAGCAGTTCAGGATGATGGTTAGTTTGGGATGACTGCCCCCCACAACCTTTAAAACAAGCTGTGGGTGTGTTTCTTGACATAAGCTCCACACCATACTTTTCACAGATTGGTGGAAAACACACAGGCTCTCTCAGGATGCACTGAAGTAACTTTCAGAGACAGAGTGTGTTAAAGAAATGGGAAAAAAAAAAAAAAAGTTTACTCTTCTTCCCCCCAAGTGCAGCCTTGCACTCTTCATGTCACTCCTGCATCTTTTCCCTCCCCACCACCTGATCTGGCTCTTGACTCCTCACCACCAAATCAAGTGTGGGGCATCATCTCACAGTCCTTTGCCCTCATGAGTCAGAAAGGATTGAGCACAGTCTGCTATGAGAGACCTTCAGAAAAATTTCATCTATTCAGAAAAAATCTTCTATTTTCAGAAGTTAGTGGTGAACTACTTGTCAGTAAGCCATATCTGGGACATTTTTCCTTAGAAAAGAAGCATGTTTGTTATAGACTCAAAGGTCACCACCCTCTGTTGATATTTGAGGTTGACACACAAGGGTAAGAGACTACACGAAAGATGGTATCATCTGAATAGTTTTAGCATTGCAAACAAAATAATTCTCAATCTCTAATATAAACAGCCCTTCTTATTTGTCTATTATGGGACTTAATCCACTGTCTTTAACCATTGCCAGTTTTATCCTCCTAACCTTACAGAATGATTGACATTGAAGTATTTAAAGCAGAACTTGTGCAGTGACTATCATGAGGAAGTGGCTCAAAATTTTTACTCTTTATGGTTTCTACCAAAACCAAAGCTGCCCTTTGCAGTGTTGCACAGTTGGTAAGAGACCATGTACCCCATGTAAACCTGCATGCAAAGATACAGGATTTTGGATGTCATTTCTGACCAGATTCTCACTCTCCTTATTTAATAGCATATCATGCACATTTGCAGAGATTTGTGTACATTTCATGGATATATTTTTGCTAAAGGAGAATTGGTTTTGGTGTGTGGTCTACAGAGAAAAACTGTTGAATTTTGGCCTCAATGAAGGTGTAAAAGCTTCATGTCAGATCAGATAGCAACTATGATAGTAGATGGTCAGCCACACAGCTCTTTTTGGCATCAAAGTGTAAAAACCCTAATAATTTTCTTAAAAGAAATATGAAGGCATTTCCAGCTTTCAGCAGAGACTGTTTGCAGTATTTGAATACAAGGAAGGTCAAACACACTACACTTGACACTGCTGAGAACTGGAAAAGTTTTTGAGGAAAACCAAGAAATGTCACTTAAAATAAAGCAGCTGAAAAATTCCCATTTCTTTACTACATTGGTAATAACTGAGGTTTCAGAAAGAGTCACAGAAGAACACAGGGAATTTCCCAAGGTTTCAGGATTTGTTGCCTGTTGTGCATACTTAAAAGCAAATACACATTTTGTAACAGAAGGGAGACAACTATGTTATGTATCGTTAGCTAGCAGTTAATTTCTATCTGAATAAGAGATTATAAATGCAGAGACACAGCACAAGAAACCTGAAAAACCCAGCCAGTAGAGAAAGTAACTTAAGTTCACCAGAGACCATTGCTTCAGCCTTTCCAAGTTACATCAAATCTGTTTGCTGAGACCACATTAGCACTCATGTAACACAGCTGGGCCACCTTCCAACCCACTTGAGCTGTCCTTATCTAAAATACTAACTTCCCTGGTTTACTAATAATTCTATTTATAGTTTCTACATGCTTTCCTTCTACACAGAGGCACAGAATAAACAGCTTATCAGGAACTGAACTGAAAGTACCCAGAGGAGGAGAGGTAAACGTGAACACAGTGGGGAGTGGGAGTTCAAGCACAGGTTCACAGTGTAAGTTAACTTGAGCTGCTCATGGGGCAGGAAGGTGCCCCACATAGCATTTGACAGATCTGTGCCACTGGCCTCCACCAGCCACGTGCTTCTGGGTTTTTCCAAGGGCTGTACAGAATTATGCAACAGGAGAACTCTGTTAATATATATCTGCTAACTAGCACTCCATGTTTTAGGGCAGAATCAGCAATCCACATGGATCTTAATGGATGTCTCTGAACTGCTCTTTCTGAGGACAATTACTGAAAACTCACCAGAAAATCAGCTTGTAGACTTTCATGATCCTTAATGCTCATATGGCTCTCCAACACATTACATTTCTTTAATGTCTAACCAAACCTTCCTTTATTGCAGATGAAACTGTTTTTATCCTACTTAGAGTGGGTATAGAGAAACATAAAGCTACTGCTTTTACCTTTGAAGCAGACCTTTATGCATCTGAAGATCAGTATGTTTCCCTTTAGTCTTTCTTTTTGACCAAAGAACTCAAGTGCCATTTTTTCCATCTTTCCTAATAGATTATGCATTCTAAAAGGCTCCTTATTGCTACTGCTCCTCTCTGAACTGCCTCCAACCTGTCTGCATCCTTTTAAAGCCATATTGCTGCTGCTAGACACAAAGCCTCAGCTAACATTTTGCTAATGTCAAGTGGGAAAATTTGATGTTTCCTGCAACCTAAACATTGTTTATATGACCCAGGATCTGTCATTTGCAGAATAGCAGCACTGTCGATGCCTTTTCACCCACTCAATCTTTTTTTTTTTTTTCTGCCACTTAAACTCTGGTTCCCCCCAAAAAGCTGTGATAGACTGCTTGATTTTTTTAAAAACATATATTATTTTTATCCATTTCTTCAATTTGTCTAGATTAGTTTGATTTCTACTGCCCTTCAATTTACTGAAAATATTATCAGACACAAGACATGCTCATGAAGCACCTGATTCTTCCACTTTATTCATCCTGTACTAGATTTATCTACGTCACGTTTCCCTGATTTGCCTATCTGAACAGCATCAAAAGCATTAGTAAAATCACAAACACCTGAAACCTACTCCTTCCTCCACTCTCACAAGGTCAGTTAAAGGGACCCTAAGAAGGGAAATAGACTGATCTGTTTAGAAATCATTTCCTAGTTTAATATGATGTGAATTTAAACTAAGCTGATGAGTCTTAGCCTTCAGTTCTTCTTTCCTACTTCTCACTGATAAAGAGACAGTGCAAAAAGAGCACCCAGGTAACAGACACAAGTGTACATTCAGTTCAGCTCAGCAGAATTTTGCAAATGAAGTTGCTGAAGTCAGAAGTATGCAAGAGATAACAGGAGAAAAATTATTCTGGAATTAAAAGTACCACTATGAGCAGTTCACTGCAGTAACACGGGATCTTCTGGAAGATCAGACACTTCTGTAGCTTCCTACTGTTATGAAAAAGGAATGTTTCCATCCATTAGCTCTCATGAAATCGTTGAAACTAGCCAGTTACAAGACCAGTTAACATATTGATAGAATCCGTGAAGTTGGAGAAGACCTACTCCAACCCCCTGCTCAGGGCACAGCCAGCTTTGAACTCACATCGGGTTGCTCAAGGCCTTGTCCAGTTAAGTTCTGAAAAATCTATGTTTAGCACTAAATTTCCAGAAGTCATCCACTGCAGAAGCCTTTCTTGGTGAGTGCTGCTTCAATTTCCCACACTGGTTGGTTTTAGCACACCTACTGCCTGTGCTCCAGCCTTGCTCCTCTGACATTAAATGTGGCCAAAGGCAATGATGCAAGGCACCACTCTGTACCATGTACTTTTTTATTCTTATTAAATAGGCATTGCTAAAGAAGGGTTGCCAGCATATATTGTATGAACTGAAATGGTTAAGTAGCAACCAATTAACATGAGGAACTTGTTTTTCCTACTGTAATATCTTTGTGCTCACAGAATCACTTATAAAAGCCTTCCAAAATGTATCAGAACTACAGCTTCCACCCATATTTACGGTACTACCTAATGTAGGAAGAAACCTTTTGGGGACTAATAGAGAACAAGGAAGTGGGATTTGGCATCAGCAAGCTATTTGAGACGAGTCACAGTTTTTCATAATGAGAAAGAAGAATTTGTCTGTGAAATTACCACTCTGCATGAAGCTATGCAAATTGCCCTTGGGGCAGGGGTGAGATCTGGAACACCTCAGTGGTGGAATGGAAAGTATGAATGCCTCCAAATGCTGACACACAGAACACGTGGGAGTGCAAAACTAAATTTCACTGAGTGAAAGTCCATGGGCCTGCTCCAGCTTCAACCACCTGACATTATCTAGTAGAAACAAGCCAGCTGTAGGTAGGTTTTCCTGTCGTGGCACTGCTGGAGGGAAGGGTGAGGAGATGACAATTCTCATTACCAAAATGCCCATTCATCTTTTCAGCTTCAAGAAATGAGAATCCCTTATAAATCAAGATGAATGCTCCCACATTCTTGCCTATGTGTTAGGGCACACAGGTTGGCATAAGGCTTAGAGCTCTTGGACTTAATTTATTTGAATTATTTATTCTCCACAAAACTTATAGCTTTTATGTACATGTTTAATGGAAAAAAAAAGAACTTATGAATTGACACATACTTATCTCAGCAGTATTTTCAGCCAACTTTTTTTATGCACTACAGATTCATAGCAAAAAAAGAAACCCTTCAAATAAGTTAAAATAAATAAAGAAGAAAATTGCAAAAGAAATATTAACTTCTCAAAATTATAGTTTTAGTTTTGACTCCTCTGAGGAGCAATGTTACTCTTAGTATATTTCTTACCTGTTTGATTCTGTTACCACTTTCCATGTTGAAAAACAAATACCCTGAAAATAAAACATGACCTATCACAAAGTAAAGAATCTGGTGTAAGTGTTTCCTCAGAGTAAAAGAAGAGTTATAGACTGCTTCAGCTTGTCCAACTCCCACTTGCAGTCATGCTAATTTTACCTCTTATATCAAAAAACCTATTTTTTCTCACCACTGAACTTTCCTGCCATTGCTGAAACCAAAATCTATGAGATGCAATGACACATCCAGCTAAACTAACCATGACCCAAATTCCTCTAATGAGTAAAATGAACTGGCTGATCTTGCTTCCACCCATCCGTATCTGCTTCTTGTTCTGGCTGTTCTCAGGAACCCAGTTAGCTGGATGCATACTGGAAACCCGTGAAGGGAGTTCTACCTCTTGGTGCTTCCTGCCTGACAAAACACCACTTCTTTCCCCATCCACAGCACTACCCCTAACAGAGTAGCAATCATCTTACTCCTCAGTTTGAATTTGCAGAGAGGCAGTGTCTAGAGAGGCTTTCAGCCTCATGGCTCACTCACACCACGGAGCATGGGGAAGAATTTGGAGGATTGCTTTCAATTTAGATGCCATTTATTAAAGCTCCATGGGAGACTGGTACTGTCCTGCTGCCATGTTTTCACTGCCATCATGTACCAAAATAAGATTTCTTTCCTGAAAAAGCAACACTGGCTTTCTCTGTCATACCCAAGTGCTATTTCAAGAGGGTAGGTGAATGCTCCACCCCCAAACTTACCCCATAATTATCTCCATTGTTTTGCCAGCCACTGGTTCAGAGCTGCAGACAATCACACAAAAGATCAAACCCAAGATCAAGGGAGAGCTATGCTCTTGTTATATGACTTAAGGCAAGCTGTAGGGCAATTCAGTTTTCCAAAAAGATATCCTATTATTATGTCAGGTGGTTTTGTTTGGCTCCCATTTACCTCATCTACTATTAAAATGATGTTATGTGACTGACATAATAGAAGAGAGTTCTGGATCCTTTCTCCATATTTCCTAGAAATGCATCAGCTTTCCTTGCCACACAAATACATGTTTTGCAACATAAAGAATGGGCTTAGTGCAAACTACCTCGACCAAGAGAGGTAATATGGAAATGAAGACTCAGTCTCAAGATCACCCAAAGTGTTTGCCTGCTCTGGACCTGGCCAGCTCAGGTAGAATACTGACATGGGCAGAAAATTTTTGACCACTTGAACCTTCTCATTTGAAGGAAGACACACACAGGGACCACCTAAGGAACAGAGAAATCCTGTTTCTCTGGAAACTGCTCTGAAGGAAAGGGTAGAAGGGGAATTAAAGCAGACTTAGGGTTAAAAAAATCCCTGCATGGAGTAGTTTCTTGGATTAAACCTGTAAGGAGTGTATGTATTTTAGCTGCAGAAGTTGAGAGAAGAGGAATAGAAGAAGAGCTAAAGACAGTGTTAGACAAAATCTGATAGCTGAGAAGTGGTTTGAGCTCCTGAAAGCAGGTGTCAAATGCACTGATAGTGAAAACTCTAAGGAAATGCTAGATTGCTAATACCTAACATGAGGAAGCATCTCATTAATAATCTTGTAAGAACAAACATTTATCCAGACTACAAAAGATAACTCTTGTCTGTGTAATCGACTTACTCAGCTCTCACTAAGAAAGGAAACCCTTAGTGTTTTAATAAAGGCATGAAAACTGAAAGGGACAACTTAATGACTCACTGCAAATGTTGAAATCCCAAAGAGAAGGGCATGGCCCTAGAGGAAACATCTGGACAGATCAAGAGCTTTTTACCTTGTTTGGTTCTGGGAAACATAATCTTTAAAGCCTACCTTCTTCCCATAAGTACACAAAACCCTTAGTGGAAGGCCAATTTTCACAAGAAGTACCAGATTGGTTATATTTAGTGAAGAAAATAAATATATGTCTTACATTAAGTGAGTGATGTGAAGAATCTGTCAGAGATAAACACACTGTAGAGAAATGTTTCACTATCAGAATTAATATTAAAATCAAAGGGTGTTGGGTTTTGCACAGTGAAAATTGAAATCAAATTAATCTCATTTTCTACCTCTCAGTACTTGCCAAATTGCATTGTCTCGGCTCACACTGGTAACATTTGATAAGTGATGG
This sequence comes from Chaetops frenatus, assembly GCA_013400775.1. Classification (NCBI taxonomy): domain Eukaryota; kingdom Metazoa; phylum Chordata; class Aves; order Passeriformes; family Picathartidae; genus Chaetops; species Chaetops frenatus. The sequence goes on along the minus strand of VZTR01016870.1, from coordinate 625,120 downwards.
AAGAAACAGCTGGGAGCAGGCTGCATCTTTCAAGTCTACAAATGAAGCAAACAAATACAAATTTCTCTGACATCACAGAATTTTCTTCCTAGATGAAATTGGATTTGGCCTTGACTTACAGCTGCCCCAAATGTTTATGCTAGGCTGATCACTCTGCAAGTACTTTCTGGGATTAGATCCCACTTGTTTTGCTGTTTCTCACAAAAGAACCCTAGCATTTTGGTTATCCCTGACACAGAGAACCATAAGATGTCCAGTGCTGTTGGTGGAATTGATTGGCACACCAGGACAGCACACATTCCACTTTTCTGTTCATATCAATGAGCATCACTATAGAAAAAAACCCCTTATTCTTACCCTCAGCTTGCTCAGTAAAAGGCACCATGGATTTTCAGCACACTGTGATGAACAACTGACAATTTTCAAATGCTCCTGCAAGATGACACCAACGTAGAAAGCAATTATTTTCTTCAAATACTTCCCTGCATCTTCTTTCTTACTTTTGACTTTACCCTGTAACTGTCTTGAAAGGGAGCATAATCACTCAAAAGACCACTTCAAACTTGAAACTGGTCATGTCTATGATGTGCAGCAAAGAGGATGAGTAGGAGATAGTTAGGAAATGAAGCAACTGTTCCAACATGTTGGAAAATATATGTTATCCATCTGTACAATAAAAGAACAAAATTTCTGAAAAAGCTGCTTTGAAATGCACAGTTGGAGTTCATACATCAACTTGGCTACAACTTCCTCAAGTACTTGCTGTGCTCTGGGGAAAGCATCATAGAAATAGGAACTTCTATGGTATTTAATAGTTTGAAATGTTTAGTCACAACAGGTAATTTTTTCATGCGGTACTTGATCCAATATATTACGTTCATTTACAATCCAAATACTTTATAATTCAAACAAAGGTGTCCAATTTGTCAGTAAACATTTTCTTGATAGGAAAATGCAGTAAAGCTTAGCTTTTCCTGTGTTTACATAAGTGTTCACTGAGATGAATTGTTGTTACTGGCTTGCCTGAAACCATTAAAATAATATATCTTGACTAACTTAAAAATCACATATTAGACTTGAATACACACATTGTTCTTGCAATGACACTAGCACCAGGGTACCAATATAAAGAAAATGAGCCCTGCAGAGATCACAGGAAAATGAATACAAGATTCTGCACGAGCTTCTTAAACAGACAACAGGATAGGCTGGCACATTTCTGAGAAAAAGTGGCACTCTGCATCAATATTTTTCAAGATGAATAGAAAAAGAAGAATGTTACTAAACCACACCTGAGACCACAAGCTTTAATCCAAAACTATAGGTCTTGCATTTAAGCAAGTAGAGGCAGTAGTCCTCTGATAAAGCATGCCTTTGCTATTATATCTAGAGTGTCACCAGAAGGTCAAGTAAAGATATCATCTGTGTTATATGCAACTGAGAGATACTTAAATGGGGTATTTTTGATGTTGCTAAGTACAAAAAAAGGGAACATGTTAAAAATTTAAGAATAAGCAGTTGCTGTCAGTACTTCCACTTTTAGTTTTCCTCAAGACTTACTTTTCCCTATTCTGATAGCCACTGCTGCAGTGTGCAGAGCTCTTGTGTCCAGGAGGTAATTTAAAGGGTAGGGGACATTCTATAAGAAGCAATCCACAAGAACAATATTTTAACTGAGATTAAGCATATGAATACAATGTCTTCAGGAAGAAATTGCTTATAAAATAGAGATAGTAATAGTAGTGACACATTCATCACTAGAAAAATTGCAAAACTAAGCAATAGTTTACTCTCCAGGGGGATCTGCTAATAAAGTGTTCTCTGCAGACTTGATTATTTTTAAGTAAATTGTTACTCCAGAATTAAGAGGGGGAAAAAGCTTGCTGCCCTCAGTACAACTTGCCTTTTCTTGCAAACAAATATATTAACAAAACACTGTCCACCCTGTATTTCATAAAGATGCAATTTGAATAACCTTTTGTATAACTCCCAGAATAGAAAACTTTTATGGCAGTAGGGTGTTGAGAATATCTGTTATACTTCTCTCAGAGCCAAGAATAAAAACATTTAAAATGCAGGAACCAATCTCTATGACAAAGTGCCAAACACAGTCATATTAAATCAATAGTAGTGTCCTGCCCTTTATTCCCTGCCTAATATTCTCAAAATCAAGCTCATCAGGGTTACTTCAACATGTTCCTGAAAACAGAAAGGTCTACCATGAAATTTAACTCATGCTTTTTTGCCCCCTAGGAGAGGTAACTCTCATCTCCCAACTCACCCAGTTTCCACTGCACACTTCTCAGAAGTCAAAGGCCATCAGGAGCTCCCAAAACCTTTCTTTCCATTACTGCTAAATCCAAAGGAGAAGAAAATCAGCTATAAGGCAACAGGCACCACGCCCACCAAGAAGACAAGGCAAAACTGGCACTCAAACTGCAGAAGTGCTTCTCCATATTTTTAGGGATAAATTATTCTGGGAAACTTAATCCATGCCTGGCTTGAACTAAAGTGCTTTTTCCTGTGTGCGAACAGAGAAGAGTACATAAACAGTCGGATTGCTGACTAGTTGCTAATTGATCACTGACTAATTGAGGCTAATTGCTGCAGTTTCCATTGCCCATGTTGGAATGAGTTTAAAATAGCCCAAACCAGTGTCTGTCCTCTCTCACATTCCTCTCAGCTGGCTCCCAGAATGGAAAGGCCAAAGGAGGGGTCAAGAGATGGGCCAGAAAGATTAACTATTTGAATAATCCACAAAGCAGCTCAGAAGCTCTGGCCTGACAGCTCTCCCCAACGCTTAAAAAAACCCAAACCCAACCAAAATGAAAACCCAATGCTTGACCTACAAAATTATTTCCTCTGGAATTGTTGCTGTGTTGAGGTGAATCTGAAAAACAAGCACTCATTAAAGTCAATGAAATTTTTGACACCTGAGTCCTGCTGGAAAAGAACATTATCCAAATAAATTTTTGGAAGTGCCTTCTCAACAGTATTCTAAGCATTGTTTGTGTGGCCTATCTCCTGATGAACTAAAATTTCAGAAATCTCAAGAAATTAATTATATTATTTACTCAGGTTAGCCATGGTGCTTCTACAATAGCAGGAAACCTAATTCACAGCCTTCACTGTCAGAAGGACCTTGGAGGCCGAGTCCTTGTGTACTTTCTGAAGAAAGCCCTAAGTTCTGCTTGCAGGCACTTGAAACAAGATACACACATTCCTCACTGTTCATGGATTCCTTGGAAGTAGAGCTTTCCACAAAAATCTGTTAAGCTCTAGAAATACTCTCTTCTGTGAAGGAAGTGTTCACCTATTACTAGTGACACATGTGTTGACACAGTAAATATTTTCCAGCTCTTTCTGGAAAACAAGTCAAACAGATCCATAGTTAGATGGACACCTTTCTACCAAGGACACGCTCAGGCATAAGTTGTACAGACCTCTGCTGAAGGAACGGGTCAGGCTGCACACAGCAAAGCTCTCATCCTTTTCTTCCAAAAGGCACATTTTCAGTCTCTCATAGATTGAAAAAAAAAAACTTGTTTCCTCTCCGTTTGTTACTACCCTTCTAAACAGTCAGGTAAACACTTAGATGTATGTAGGGATTCAGATGCTTAACAAGAAAGAAAGGATGTACTTAAAATATCAAGAAGCCAGCTGAGTGTGCTCATCATTTGGGTGAAGATGGCTCTGACAATATATTCTCAAAATACACCTTCTTCAACTTTTGGTGTGGTTTTTTTCCAGCTCTACTACCTGCACTTGACTGAACAAACTTTTGTGAAAACTCTGTCTCTGCTCAAGACAGAGGCCCATGTTATTCAAAGACACTATGGTAAATAAGGGATTAAAACTATCTGTACAGAAATAGATTATAGTCTGGGTTTCTTTGAATTAGAGTTAGTTTCAATATGACCAGAAATGTGCAAGGCCAGATTTATCAGAAACATATCAGCAGACCATATCTCAAGTCTGAAACAAAGTTGGAGTTAACTATCCCATTTCTTCCAAAGCTAAAATCCTTTGCTTGTTTACTTTTGTCCTTAGACAAACAAAGGATCATAATGTTTATACTTACAAATCTCACAGAAAGATTATTTATATTCAAGTCATCCCATGCTTTTCTCTGTAAGAGAAGGGATCCAAAACTTGAATCCAGCATTCAACAAGTTTGATCCCTGACCACTTGAGATGCTTGTTCTCATTAGGTCCATGGAGATAATTGGGCCAACCTGACCTCCTATATGTCACAATCCATACATTTCATTCAGGATGGTGCTGACCAAGAATGACAGTCATCTAAGACAACCACTAAAATAGGTGCAGAGAAGAGGAGAACTCAGGTGTGGTCACTGCTGCTTGAAATGGTGGTGGCAGCAGGCAGCTGCAGGAGGAGACAGGACAGGCTGTGAGTGATGGCAGCAGCAAGGGGCTACCAGGGCACACGGGAGAGAGCATGAAAGGAGACAAAAGGAAAGCAGAAAGAAAACCAAAAGATAACACTGTCTTCATCCAAAACTGACTAGTTTAATCTCATTCTCAGGACCCCCTTACTTCCTTTTATTTCATCCCAAACTCTGCTTTGCTGCTCCCAGCCTTCCTTTTCTTTTTCCTATTCGTCTGAACCTCTTTTTGCTACCACTAAAAAAATAAATTTGAAAACCTCCTACTTTTTCAGCATGGGAACATGCAAATTGATCTACACCACTAAGAAGATTTTGGCTGTCTTTGTCAGCCAGGAGTTTCCCAGCATATAAAGATCTGATCAATATGAGATTTGAAAGTAACATTCAAAACTACAATTTCAAAACTGATCTAAAAATACTAACAGAAGTTATTATTATGTTTCCACAGCAGAAAAATTCCCTAATTTCCCATAATTATAGCTAAGCCTCATGAAGAGAGGGTATAATCAGAATAATAAAACTATTGAAGCATTCTCTTGGTAGGACTAAAACTGCAGTTTCAAGCAAGATGCTTGCTCTTTCTGAAAACTGAAAGCATCAAATCTTTTCACAGAAATATGACATAAAAATAAAATTGACCTAGTAATATTAGGTCAGTTTTACATTGGAAATAAGCATTTTCTAGACTGCAGAAAGAAGAGGCATTGCTGCTGAGCCTATTCCCTGTTAATGTCAGCAAAAGCTGATGCAAGCTCTCCAACAGAAAGAAATCCATCAATAGAAGGGGGCTCCTGTCTCATCTGTGCAGAAATGAATTTGTGTTTTATTTTATGAAATTGAAAAAGAGTATTTTGTAAATATGTTTGCAACCCTGCTCATACTCTCTCATATATAATGAATCCCCTGGACTTATTTTTCAAAGGAACAAATTACATATGGCAAGAATGGATTTGAAATTAGACATAGATTCTACTGCATTGTATCCATCCAGGCTGGTTCTCACCTTAATTCTAATTATTTTAAACTATTCTAAAAATCCTCAGAATGAGAGCAAAATTCCTTGGAGCCCCACTTGCAGCATCAGAAATGCTATTCTTCCAGTGTGGAAGTAAAACTATCTACTGCATGTTCCTCCAAGAGCCCTGGCTATAGAGATTACAGTGATAAATCTCATCATCTCCGATGAGTTGCACAACTTGGGAAACTTCCTTGTTCTGTAGGAGTTACATCAGCTTCCACACTCTGACAGCCTCTTCCTTCCCTCCCACACAGGCAGACACTCACTGGATTAGCCTGACACATTCACAGAACCCTCTACATGTGAAAATATATTCCTACTTCCACATCCCACAAATATGCAGAGGCTTTTTGTGCGGTGAAATTGTGATGCCCAAGAAATGTCAGGGCTGACAGGAAACAAGCATCATAGTGAGAAGATAATAAAGCTTAAAATGCTCTTTTGTTAAGAAAACAGCCCTGCACTTTGAAATCCACAGAGTAAGTGAGTTGTGGACATCAAGAAAATTCTGTCCAGCTGCACAAGCTGAGGCAGCTCAATACTCCAGAGTTAAGTAAGGCTGTAGGGTTGATGCTCATGAAGCAGATTGGTTTGATCTGCACTTAGACATCACTCATAGCTCTCTTATAGGTTGTCTGTATCCTCCAGAAACTCTTGGAGATCTAAGGACTTTGAAAGCTCAGATGGAAACAGTGTCACATTAGGTGCACTCAGCTAAAAAGGAATGATCAGCTATCAGCCCAATCAAATCTACCAAGGCAACAGATCCTTCCAAGCCCTTCCTTTATGCCTGGTGCAGCCACCTCCAAGTATCTGAAATACAGCAGGAAACACGGGCTCTCATTTCTATCTCTGCAGTCTCCAGCGTTTCAAACAACTTATATTATTTTCTGGGGTCTGTTTGATGGAAGGCTCTTTCTGAGACAAAGCCCCACCCCAAATCTTCCTCAGCAGATCCCAAACTCAGGACTATCTCTAACAGACACAGAAGTTCTCTTGCTGCATTTACCATAAACACTTCACCATGAAACAGCAAAGCCCTTTCTAGACTTTGTTCTGCAGTTGACTGATGTACCACATGATGCTAAGGACACCTTGAACTCTTGGACTGGAATTAACATTTGAGAAAGCAATGAAGGACACTTGCATTCAGAGATCACAGTATTACTTCTTTTCTTCACAGGCATTGCAATAACAATCAATACCAAACTTTGTTCTCCCAGCCCTACCTTCTCAAGTGTTGTCCCTGAGCACAGTTTTGTATAAGCATAGCAGATATTTCAACATCTTCAAGAAACAAGCATAAGATATTTGTTTCCAGGTGCTTAGGACCCCACTCTACCTGACAATATCCAGCAGAAAAACACCCTCTCTGGATTATTTCTTCAGCCACCTCTAACCAAAACACTATTTTACTCATCTCCCTAACCAGGGATTAAGCACTTTAGTCACTATGAGACCTAAAGAAAATATTTTCTGAAGCAGTCAGTCAGCTCTGTTTCTGTAGTTCCAGTGAGTAAACCTTCCTTTCCATCTCCAGCCTCAAAAACTAAGCCTAATCCCAAACAACAGACCACCCCTGGCTCTAACACAGGTATCCCAGCTGGCCATTAAATTCAGAGTAAGCCATTTTTCCCACTGTGGGACAAGCTCAAAGCCTTCTACCATTTGAGCAAGACAGGCTGAGGGGACAAAGCTGTACTTGTAAGAAGTGGGCAGAATCTTCAAGGGTCACATAAGGAACAGCAGCAGATCCAATTTCTGAGAGTACATTTTGAGGGATAAGAAATAGGACAGGAAAAGGGTTACCTCATACCCTCGCACAATGCTGTCAATGATAACTTTAGTCAGATGATGTAAGAAAGGTGTCTTGTTCATGGAAAAAAAAGGAGAAAGAAATGCTATTCAGAAGTTGTATGACAATAATTTCACTTCCTCATTAAGGTTCACTTTGCTGATTACATTTTCCCCATTATATTTCCTGAGCCAAGCTTTTGTGCTGCACTTGAAAGAAAATGATTGAATGAACATACATGCTAGGAGACTTCCTGTCAAGTCAGTAATGAACAAAAACCCAAATCAGCCATAATTTCTGAGCACACTTTTTAAATGTAATTTTTGCTATTTTTTGTTCCTTTACCTGTCATGGATGGGTCATCATGACAATTTTTAAAATCTCTTCTAGTGGTTTTCAGGAGTTAAACTGTAAAACATACTCTTCATATTTTCTGCTGTCACCAAGTCTAGCAGCTAGTATGTAAAACCTCAGTAAGTGAACTATTTCATTAAAATAAATTTAAATATTATTACTATAAGTACAATATTTATATATAATGTTACTAAATATATTATTTTTATATTATATAATTACTGTAATTAATTTTATACTACATACATACATCAAATACTATCAATTATACAGGATATTTCTTAAAAATTTACTCAAAAAATAAACTTAACTATGAAAGCCATACTATGCCTCATCTAGAAATGTTGCAATGATGCCTTTGCTTCTTCAGTTTTGTAATACTAACACTTTGGGTTATCTATAGTTTTAGTCCTAAAAATAAAGCCCCAAATAATGTTTTTACAACAACTGAAATCAATAACCAATTTCACCAAAACCAAGAGTAGTGTAAAGCAAGGAAGACAAGCAGCAAGACTGCTTTTTGGAGGCCAAAAAAAGCTGTTAAGAGTCCCAAAGCTATTAAAAACTAAGTGAAATAGTGGGTTCTAGGTTTTTATATTATTTTGATATTAAACTATTATTTTGAAACAATGTTTATGCTTGGAGGACAAACTCTTAATTTATTATCAACCTTAAATTACATTTTTGGGTTTTGAACATGCTGTAAGAATAAAAAACCAAAAACATTATTTCAAGTATTATATTATATTAGGCAATCCAATATTGCTGAATAAAGCCAGGCTATAGGTGTATTATTCTCCAACAACTTTGGCTGGTTTAGGAAAACATTATACACTTCCTACAAATGCTGTTATTTATTTTTGTAATGGTTAAATTGCTGTGTAGTCTGCTTGGCTTCCTTCCTTTCTTCCTTGCTAAAATTAGTTGTTCATGCAACAATCCATCACCTCCATCCTTCCTGAACCCAATAGTGAAAGCAAGTTTGGTTTTTAATTCTACTCGAAACCAATATTTGATGCTTATCCCTTTTTAAGATGTTTCCCAGGGTCATAAATAGATAATCCTTTCCATTTATACCTTAGATCCAGTAAATCATAAGATTTATAAACTCAGTTCCCATGTCTCATCTGACAGTTTACGGATCCACCCCTGAACACCAGGTACTTTTTTCCTAACAAAACTTTCTTTCATATGTCAAACATCTTCTTAGGGATGTTAGGATGACATCTCAAACTCAGCAAAATCTAAAAAGAACTCATAATTCTCTCCTGAATGTCTTTCACCCTTTTTCACAGGCACAATGAATAAGGTGCAGTGACATCACTAAAACATTCATTTCACTCTTTCTGACACCAGCTTGTCCTTGAGTCCTCAGACTGAGGTTAAACCTAAGTCTTGTCAATTCTTTTTCACACCACCACAAAGAGGTGTTATCCTCTTCCATATCTAAGACTTGCTATTCAGGTAGTCATCTCATCACTACATCATTCTCCTAAAAAAGGATGTTCTCAATGTTTTCTTACATAATCCACATACTATTTCAAAATTAGATTTTTTTCTTGTGTTAGAACATCTTAGTCCTGTTGGAATCTTTCCTTTGCTGTGGCACATCAAGAAGAGATTATTGATCTTCCCCTTCAAGATTTATTATAACAAAATCCATTTATGTTCACCATTTCTCATACAAAATCAAGGTCAGATTACAGCTTCCACTGCCAGCCATGTTTGTTGCTTAATCAATACATTTTACATTTAAACTTCTGCCCTTGTGTTTAAATCCACTTTGCACTTGAAATGTGGAGGACCTTTCCACTAATACCTGCACCATGAAAATTACTACTCTTCTTCAAGTACCTGCTCAAAGCTTTCCCTTGTTGTGATGCTTACAGAATATTGAAAACAATTTTCATACAACAACCCCCATCCCTCTTTGTGATCATTGCTGCCCTATTGTCTCTGCACATGGGTCCTCCAGACACTTGTGGTTTTTCTTGCTTAAACTGCATTTTTTGTGAAGCAGGAACCTTTTACTCTGTGCTATGGTCAAAACAGAACCTTCCTCTGAAACTACATTTTTCTGGCATTGCAATAATACTGGCAGTATAGTAATAACAAATAAAATGTAAACCAGAAGATTTGTGAGCTGGAAGAGAACAAAGTCAGCTGAAGAAATCATTCACAAGGTATTGCTCTATTCATTGAGCTTGAGCTAAGTAATAGTTAATCTCTTTGCATTGAGACAAAGTGGATGTTTTTTCTATTTACATTTCTCAAAATTCTATTGTCAAGAAGTTGGGTATGATGCAAAAGGAAGACTCGGGATGCAACTGCCTTTCTCTAGGAGCTATTCTGGGAGAGTCTGGTAAAAGCCATTTCACAATTCAAAGAAGCAATTAGTGATAACAAAGCTGAAGGAATAATAAATCTGTATGGAAGAAAAGTAATTTTGGTATTGGAATAGGTGATAGTCTTCAAAATAAGGAGCAGTCAGGAGAATTAATTCAGTTGCAAAGTGCACTATCCTCTCTTTCATACACATCTGAAATCTAATACAAGAATGAGGAGCATTTTCTCTTAAATGAAAACAGCTTTTAGGGAACAGGGCTTGTTTGGTTTACATTTTTTAGCTGTGACTTTACTTGTGAGACACTGTGGTTTTGAGAACTGCATTATTAATGATCTGTTCTGGAAATTTTTATATCTTTAGTCCAAAAGCATTATTTCTGCATTAATTTTATTTTTTTTTCCAAAACCTTAAGAAAACTCTAAGATAAGGGTGATAATTAAGATCTTACATTACACACCAGGGGGAAATTTTCTGGAACAATAATTTAAAAATAGGAAATAAGTGTGTATGACAGACATACCTGTAAAAATTTTAATAATAAGAAGTGTTACTGTATGTCTTCAATACTAACATGGTACTTAAGGAGAACACCATGGAAAAGGAAGAGCTGAAAGAAAACTAGAATTGTTGACTATCATGAATTGCAGTTCTTTAGTAGCTAAACATTACAGCAACTAGGAGATGAACTTTGCATTTTACCCCACATAGATTTTGGAAATGAATATTTAATTTGGGAAAGGAAAAGAAAGAAAAGTGTTACTAAACTGTACTATTTGTATTCTTGAAAGAAAAATGTACATTTCTTTTTTTAAATATGTGTGCTTCCAAAAGCCAGAATCATCTGCTATACATCGGGTTAAAATAAGAAAAAACAATAGAAAGGAGAAAAACCAGCTTTGGTTACATTTTTTCATGCTATATGTAGCAAAGACTGAAATACAAGGGAAGTCTCTGGAATTAGTAAGATCCCTTTGAGACTGGGAACTGGTACAACTACACCAGTCACATTTGCTTTGGTGTGCAGCACTTGGCCCGTGGTGTTCTCTTACAAGATAAAAGATTTTAAAGCCCAGGATACAGAGTAGGGCTGCAGCCATGAGCTCCATAAGCAACATTTCCTGCAGGAGTTCTTCAAGATTTCCACCGCTCAAGCTTCACTTCCATTTCCCAAGGTTCTCTTCTCAGATTTAATTACACAGTGGTCATTACATGGTGGCTGAGAGGCTGGACATGGGCTGGCAAGGTGCACTCACGGGCCAGAGGTCCAACCATGCCCTGGGCTGCATCAAAAGCTGCAGGAGCAGCAGGCTGAGGGAGGGGATTCTGCCCCTCTGCTCTGCTCTGCTCTCACGAGCCCCACTTGGAGCACGATGTCCAAGCCCTGGGCTCCCAACATAGGAAGGACCTGGACCTCTTGGAGCAAATCCAGAGGAGGGCCACAAAAATGCTGAGAGGGTTGGAGCACCTCTCCTGTGAAGACAGGCTGAGAAAGTTCAGGCTAGTTCACCCTGGAGAAGAGAATGTTCTGTGGGGACCTTAGAGCACCTTCCTGTACCTAAAAGGGCTACAAGAAAGCTGGAGGGGGACTTTTTACAGGGGCATGTAGGGATAGGACAAGGGGGAATGGTTTTAAACTAAAAGAGGGTCATTTCAGGCTAGATATAATGACAAAGTTTTTACAGTGAGGGTGGTGAAACAATGGCACAGGTTGCCCAGAGGCCAGTGGCCTAAGAGCAGAAAGGCATCGAGATGTACCAGCTGCTGGTCACTTCTCCAAGATATACTCCTGTCTCTCTTCAGTGGAGACTTTGTTTTCAGACTAGTGCATAGCAATCTTAGACAATGCAGGGCAAAAAGAAAATTTAACAGCCCATGTATCAGGATTAAAATGTAAGTAAATCAGGATTAAAGTGTATGCAAATCAGGATTAAAGCTCAGGCCCTTTGCAGGTATGTGTGCTGAAGAATTGCACTGATATTGAGATCTCAGGTTCTCTGAGCTATCAGGAGCTCTCCAAGAGCTGTTTACATTAATTGTGTACACAGGAGCTGAGGCCTGTTTGGCTCCTTGCCCGAGATTGGAGCATTAACTCCCACACACTGAAACTGGCCATGAATCTCACACCCAACACTGTCCCCATAGCAAAAGCTACTCCGAGCTCCCCCCCAGAACCTATTAACGATACAGTAACCTATTAAACCACAAACCCAGAAGCTATTAAAACTGAAAGACAACAATAAAGTAATGAGAAAATTAAGCTTGGTCACAAGACATACCTTACAATCCAGGACAAGGAAGCAAGTAACACTTTTGTGTCCAAGACAGTTCATTTCCTACATTGTGCTTCCCAAGGCACGCTGATGCCAAAGGGCAAACACAAACAATGCAGAGTTGTGCTTAACAGGGAGGAGCACCAGATTGTGAAATTCTGCTCTTGAAATAGCCATTTCTCACTGTTTTGTAGTGAGTACTCTATCTTCAAGTGCAGGCCAGAAGAATTTTTTGACACAAATCAACTACTGGGAATTTTTTTCTTAAAAAAGAACTCCTACCACTTGTGCAAAGAAAACCATAGCAGGAAATATAACATAAAAGCAGCACAGTCAGTAAATACTCTAGTCAGGGCAAAACCAAGAAAGAAGAAACTATTCATATGTAATTTTCTGATCTATACCTGACAAAGTTCCCACATCAGGTTTCATGGGTTTATGTTCATATTTTCCAACAGAAGGTATTTTCTCCTTTCACAGTAAGGAGGCTACACTGTCATCAGAGGAAACCAACCAGACAGAGTACTCCTTCTATAGTCAAGCCCACTCTGAAGTCAAACTGAAAAATTTACTCTGATAGTTTGGCTCTGTAATTTCCTCCATTTAGGTTATAATAAAAACAGCTAATGCAAAGTCCCATTGTTCCTTGTGGTTGCTGAGCTGATAAAGGTTAGAGTCTCTATTGGTATGTTTGGCAATCTGTATAACAAATGGCCTTACCTACAATCTGTTTTGTATGAATTGTTCAGATACCAGTGTTAAACATGTCTAAAGATATACTTTGCTTTTTTTATACTTTAATGTTAACCTTTACCACTGTGAGTTGCTTCTTGTGTGCCTGTACATCATTCTGCACAAGAAATGAACTCAAATATCTAATTGGATCAAAATTGAACCTTTGTTATATGCTTTGCACTTAAGGGGACTTCTTCATCATCATTAAACAAAAAGTATACACTCTGGGTCTAATTCTGATCAGTACAAAATTTTCAACTGTGAAATTAGGTTTAGACTCAGAAGGCTAAGGGAAGCCAGATCCCTCAGCCACTGGGAGGGGATTTGTCCCTCCCTCCTTATCAGCCACTTAGGAATGGCAGGCAAGAGAATCACCCACAGGACTGCTGAAGTGTGCTCACGTCATTGCTCTGATGAGCTCTGGCCTCCAGCACAGGAAAGGAGCAAATATTCTGCCTTATCTTACTGCCTGGTGTCATTGTCCTTCCTTGTATTGTGACTGGACTCACCCACACGCCATCAGACACGGGAGCCATCTCCTCTGGCAGGAACAGGAGGGATTAGTTCCCTGCCTGGCATCTGTGTAACAGATGAAGGGAAATAAAAGTTTCAGCTCACCTGTGGCTGAGCAGATGTTTTTGGCTTCACACCACTACAACTCATATGTGCTGCTACCTCACGAGTTGATATGTCTATGACAACACCACATACTTCAATTGCCAGACTTTCTTGTTGGCTTGCAAGGGATTTTCTCATATGGGAAAATTTACAAACTGTAGTGTAAATATCCCAGCTGTACAGGCCTCTGGTTACATTTCCATCTGTCAAAACTCTAGAAGTCTCTAATGCATCTGGCAAACACACAATCAAACTTGCAAATCCAATATGAAAGTGAAAAAACTTCCAGGGCTGCAAGACCTACTTCTAGGCTTTGACCAAAACAAATCTTCCTTAAAACATAACACTTAGGTTCAAAAGCATTGAAAAACAATTTAAACATTTTATAAAATCACAGTAATTGCCTCTAAATAACAGTCAAGCACTTTTAAAACACACACAGCATGTTTTCCCGTGTTGTATGTGGTGAAGATGATGCTGGGTGTTCCAATACAGGAGATGCAGACAATCTGCTTAACTCAAGAGATTTCCCTCCAAGTTTCCTGCAGAACAGACACAGTTTCCTGTAAGAGTGTTTGTCTGTGAGAAGCTATCATCCTCTCAGCAGTTTAACTTGCTGAAGGGAAACTGAGCCCTGCTAAGAAGACAGTGAGACAGTCATTGCACCATTCAGCACTGATTCATCTTAGACTTGACTGGTATCTGATAAACTATAAATAGCCTATGGCACATCTTGACACTCTAATCACTTTCACTCATTATATTTGTTCAGATCAAACATAGGGAAACAAAATGTGATAAAACTAAACATTAAAAACCCACCTGTTTTAGGCTTGCAACTGGAAACTCAGCACTCAAACAAACACCACAAATCCTTTTTCAGGATTTTGGAGGCTCACAGAAGTACATTTAATCTTGGTTTTGTTCGTTACTGGGAAGCAGATGTTCCATTGTAGTCCAGAACTCACTCTCTTCATCTTATAATTTCCAGTGTTTTCTCTAAACTCTCTTCTGACACTCTGTGATCTGTTTAGCTCTTCCCTCTGCTTTTGACTTTATCCTCAGTGGAAAAACGCAAAACACTTGTTACAAAATTAGCCTGCTCAATCCACCTACACATCAAGATCTTGACATTTTCTATATTCCTACAAATCAGTATTTTAACCGTGGTCTATTTTCAACATATCTGATTTTTGATATCCATTCCTTTTTCTCTGTGTACAAGGCACACCTTGATAACCAGTTTCTATCCTCTACCTCTAAGTGTTGTTATCTGTTCTCATAATTTTACAACAACTTTGATAACAGAGGTTTTTTGGCAATCCAAAATCTAATGTACATAAAACTGAAAAGGGACAAACATAAAATGGAAGTGGGAAATGAGGTAAAATGCAAGCTCCCAATAAAACCACCTAGGAATGTGCTGTGCTAGTGTGCCAATGAACTGCAATGCAGACCATGGGCATGACCATTTAACAAAGAGTTATAAAAACTCCTGTGAAATCAGAGGTCCAGTCCAACAGCTTAGTCTTATCCAGACATGCTTAACTTTTAATCTGAATCAAACCCCTACTTCTCCCCCTGTTCTTTCCAGAGTTAGCAACCACTTCCCCAGCTAACCCCATGTAAAGGCTCCAGATCATCAGTCATATAATATTAGATGTTACAGAAATTTTTTGCTTCCACACTGCAAAGTGGCAGCTTCAGTAAGCTAACTAGAAGTATAAAATTAATTATTCAACTTCTGCTGTTGACAACAAAAAGAAGAAACCTTCAGTAAGCAGCTCACCAAATGGCTGATTTAGGCTCATAAACAATGAAGGGGCTATAGAGAAAGGAGTAGTAAAGTTCAGATGTCTGTTGCAAAGTGTTCCCAAGCAAGCAAAAAGAATTTTACTATATTTACATCAATACAGCTTGTAATTCCTTTTATCCTCCTATCTCCTCACTTGATACTATGCCTTTTGTCTACCCAAAACCCAAGGAAGTGAGTTGGAGACTAGCTTCTCTTTGAGTCTTTGGGTTTAGCCCACCACTAAATCACAACGTCTCTATGACATTTCCTGCTCCACAGAACCAGCCAAAAATCCTACCCACGTTCTCATCACCTCTAGTATTGCAACATTCTTTCTACAGGAGCTATCAAGCACAGTCTTGTCTTGCTCCAGTTCACCTAGAAAGCACCTTAAAAGATCAACTCTCATCTTTTCTCCACCCCATCCTTTCCGTGTTGGCCCCCACACAAAAGTGAAGGTCTTAATCCTACATTCCAAGGCCTTCCTGATTTCTGCCTATCTGTCCATCTACGCAGAAGGATCAGCTCCCAGCACCATTCAGTCTGTTCATCACCGCTGTTCATCTCAGCAAGGCACCTCTTGCAAAAACTTATGCTTGCAAGGAGTACCCATTAAACAGGATCAAAAAGCATTTTTTTTTGTCCTTTTCCAAGGACACACAACCCTTTTTCCGTGGTACACAGTTAAGAAACTGCTTCCCTACCTCCTTCCAACTGCTTGGACCTTCCTGTTGCCCCATGCTCCATAGCCAGTGCATACACTGTATAGGAGGGGGTGTGAGAAGGGGAAGGAATGATGATGTAGGCAGCACATGTTTACACACTTCCAGCCACAATAAAGGTCTTCATCCACCAGTGCAGTTCATGGACACTCTGACAATAAACAAACACTAACAGCATGTCCAGTAGACAAGCTTCTTGATCCAGGCTGTGAATGCTGAATCCCTCCCCAGAACAGAACAAATTTCACAGCTGCTTTCCTTCCAGCTTGGTGCCCCTGAAGAGGATGCTCCTGGTGTTCCCAATACTCAGCTCCACTCCCTCCCATCTCACACGAGCAGCCAAAGCTGTGACAAAGCTCCCTGGGCAGCTGGGGACTTGGAGCAGACCCCGGTACTGATGCACCCCTGCTGCTAGGAAGGCTTCTTCCTGGCTGAATGGGAGTCTGGATCTCCTGTGCTTGCAAAGAAGGGAAATCATGACAACAGCCCCAGAAAGTGATTCACAGCTTCCCAGGAGACACTTTCCTGTTGAGACGACTGTGCTCACTGTCCTACCCACTCTCTGCTGACAGACTGAAGCAAGTTCAAAGGGTCAGAGGCCTCAAAGCAGATGCTGAGGGAAGGGAACCAGCAGAGCCCACTTCAGCTATGTCACCAAAGAGAAGGAAGAATGATGCCACCATATCCCACTGCAATGGGAACGGGGAGAAGGGGGCAGGACTCCTGTTGGGGAGCACCCCCTGCTCTTTGTGTAACTCCATAAAGAATTAAGCCAAGGTTAAAAACGTTCATCTCCCTGCTAGCAGAAGGTGGCATGAAAGCCTCTGCACTTGGGAGAGGGCCCTGATGGGGTTCATTGCTCTTCTTCTGGTTGTGAAAGGCGAACACAGGTAAGGGTGAAAAATACTGGAGGGCGATGGAGAACAGAAGAAAATTCAGAAGCCACCTATCTCTCTCAGGGAGCAGCAGTGCCTGGCACAAGCAGCACTAACCCGGATGCCTCAGGCCCCTATAGAAACAGAGGAAACCATGTAATTCTGGAGGCTGGCAGGAAATTGTAGGGATCACCTAGTCCAGCCCTCTGCTCACGGCAGGGCTAGTTTCAAATAGCACTTAGAGACCTCATGGAACTCTTGTCTCTCTGCCAGCCTCAGAGAGCTGATGGGTTTCCGGACCTGAGCTGAAGTCAAACGTTTGTAGTAACTGTACCAGGAGGTGTCATTAACCAGGCTGAGCACACCACATGAATGTTCACAGTGCCATAATCAAAGGGACCTCCACCATACACACACATTTGATCCTCCACCCTTCTGCTTTCTCTGCACCTTTGGCAAGATGCAGTTCACCCTCTGCTGGAAAGCCAGGCAGCCTCTTCATCTGTGTGCAAAAATAAAAAGACAAAGTGCCAAGAGTCATTTGTACAATGAGGACATTGTGTCACAGACTTCATCATTATCTGTGCTGCTCATGAAGGCACAACATCAAAACCCTCAGTATGGAAAGCATTTGAGTTGACATTCAAGTACAAATAGCTTTGCTCTATTAGATTTTCTGCCACCAGAAGTGATTACATCAGTCAGAATTTGAATGCACTCTGACCTAGATTTTCAGAAGCCCATATAGAAGATGGTTATCCCAATCCACTCTCGGAGATACATACTGAGATGCTGTTCTAACTGTTAAAAAGTAAAATAAGTATCAAAAATCCACATGTACAGACAGTGGGTTGGGAGCTGGACTTCGGGTGAGGATGGAAAGAATCTGTCTAGGGAGTGGGAGCAGTTCAATAAGGAATGGGAGCAGGAGAATTTTTTCTTTTTCCATAGAAATGTCTGGGTATTTATATTTTATGTCACTGTCACAATATCAGCAGGAATGTTGTAAACCAGTTGACCCAACAAAGTCAGTTAATTTCCTGGTCCTGCTGCTAGGTTTGTTATTAGCCAGGGTCTACAAATGTTTGGGAAATGAGTCATCTCGTTATCAGTAATACGTTGTTTTTCCTTGTCATTATTTCTAAATTAATCTCAAAAGCAGAGAACAGTGGAAACCTTGCAGGAGTCTTCTACTGCTTCATTTGGGAAGATACTGGCACACCTGGGCCTCTTGTCAGATCCAATCAGAGATCTACTGTTGTCCTACAATGATTTATGGAATTATATGCTCATGTGGAACCACAAAAAGCCATATTTCTTATAATATGAAGATAAAAAATTATCAAAATTCTCTCCAGGTAGCAATAAATCAGAGTTTTATGGTGGCAAGGAGCTTCAGGTTTTTAGCAGAGAGGACAAGTAAGATGATGGTGCTGACCTATTTCTATTTTACTTAACAACTTTTAGTATCCTCCTTCAAGTTTTTAATATACAAGAGGAATGTTTCTAACTAAGCTGAGTTGGTAGGGAATGCATCTCTCACCTGTAAGTGAGAAAATGCTTCTATAAGCACTCAAAAATCACTCACTTTTGCAATATATTTTAATTTTGGTCCTTGTGGGCATCTATGTCATAAAGACAACTTTGTCTTAGGCAATTTAGCAGTAACTGACTAATCAACTGTTACAACCCTCCTCCCCAGCCTCTCTGGGGATCCAGCAGCTCACCTTAGCCCATCTTCCTCCCTCATAAAACACATCCAACAGCCCTGCTATTCCAGCCTCCTTTCCTCTGCACTCTGCTCAGTTCTACTCCCTTTTCATTATTTCCTTCAGCTCCACATTCCCCATGGTTCAGTTGGCTTCCCAAACAAAAAGATACCCCAGGATTTTGTCTGTTTCCCCCTTAAGGAATACAGTAATATCTGAAGCTACTCAATCTGCCTTCACAGAAGCTTGCTGTTCTTTTTTTGTTTTTCTCCTCCTTTCTTTAATTTTTGGGCTAGAGGGTGGGGCATTTTTGTTTGTAAAGAAAATAAAAGACAGTGATGCCAGAACACACTGTCCTCCTTCAGTCTCACATTCGAAACATCTTTTAAATTTGCAGAGCACCATTAGGAATCTCAGCTCTGTTTCTGACTGTGCTTTTTGCAGAAAGCAGTGTCCCAGGCTGCTGAACTCTACATGACTTTCAAGTCCTTTGAAATACAGGCCACCCTCCACTTCAGCCCATTTCCAACAGGCTGAAGTCCTAGATCTCTTTAATGGAGCCCTGCCCAGCATGTTACTGAGGGATTCTTTGCTCAGTCTCATTCCTGTTTGTGGGATACACAACTAGGGATTACACTGGCCTTCAGCAAAGAACAGAGTTCTACAAAAGAGCTTTGTAGACCAAACTCATACAAGTTTTAGTGACCTCTTCAGTAAGGAACTAATAATTAGCCTCAATTCTGAATTACATGTGATATTTTCTATAGGATCTAGCACCTATGGTTATGACTCCTGCCAAGTTAGAAGACATGCAGTCAGAACAGGATTTAAGCAATTCAAACAAGCAGGAATTAAATTGCTTTGTATGTGGCAAAATAATTCTGGGGTATGAAATAACCCACAGCAATTAGGGTGAAAAAACCCCAGTGTCTGTAAAATAAACACACAGGGATGATTCAGCTGCAAACTGCAGAGCTACCAACTGCTTTCAGGAGTGGTGAGATGCAGGGTTTTGCTTGAACTGATAGAAAACAGAAGCTGCATTTACAGGCTTTGCTTCCAGATAATCCACAATGCCAAAATAAGTCTCAAGTAAGTAGAATGAGCACTCAGTGGCAGAAATGCCATTATTGTCAGCATCTGCTTTATGTAAATTGGGTGTACAGACTTTGCACAGCACCTTCAAAATCGACTGCATTCTTCATTCCCTCCTGACATCAAATCATCCAATCAAATAAATGAAGGGATTAAAATACCCAATAAATCATAATAGACACTGCCAGTAGTGCAACTAGAAAAAGCTTATGAGGTTTAGATTAAGTATACATAATAATATGCAAAAAATAGATGACTTCTGTGCATTCCTAGTTGCTATACAGTACCAAAAGGTTTGTTACACAATACCAAAAGGTAAGTCTTGGTTAAGAAATGTAAAGAAAGAAAGGAAAACACTTTTTTTTTTAAGCTGAAATACAAGAACATATCATCCAGAGATGATCCATACATTAAATGTTCACATAGAAGCTAGGCAATTTTCTTAGAATAAAGCTAAATTTTTGTTGAAAAGATGCATATTTGGATTATTAAAAACAATTAGGAAATTTCTATTATTCCTGCTTGAGTGAAAGATCACATTTTTAAGGCAACAATTATATAGGTTTCATTTCCATCTTTCAAAATCAAATGCTTTTAATTTTGTTTTCAAATTAAGCTTACAATTTTAAATTAATATAAAAATTTTAAATGTCAAGAAATAGATCATGTAGCATTCCTTCTTAAAAATGGAACTTAAAATATCTCACTTGGTTTGATTCCAAATGACTGTTTTTCCCAGTGAGGCCACTAACATCACAGAAAGCTCTGATTTTAGGAGTAAGAGTCTGTGGAACTCATCACTAGGAGCAATATGGAGACCCCACGGGATGGAATAAGATTGAAAGTATAGAGGTGGGGAAAAAAATCAAAACAAAACCCAAAAGACATTTTAACATGTACTTCTGAAAAGAAGTGCCAGAGGTTTGCATCCCAATGAAATCACAGTAAGTCTCTGTTTTCACTTTGTTTTCACTTCAGAGTGAGTTTTAGATAAATGTAATTTAATCTAAATTCTTATATTAGACAAATGTAGTTTATATAATTCCTTGGGGAATATTTGCACATCACTAAGCTGATACATCCCTGTATTGGGCAGTTTTAATTGTTTAGTCCTCATCTCACCTGACTAGGAAAGGAGCAAGAAGTCTGGCCCTCCATTCCTGCAACCCTTAGGGAAAGAGGTCACAGTGGATGCTAGGCACAATTTGTGATCAACTTGCAGCTTCACTGTCTAGAGAGAAAGCAAGTCTATCACTAGGTGAAACACTTCTTTTGTCTGCACCACTTAATTCTCCTACACAAGTCACACGTTCTTCATTACAAGTCTGAACCTTCACACAATTAGCACTCCTAAACCCTCTTTAAAGCTGAATCCCTTCTTTTCCACCTTGGCCAATCTCCATCATATAAAATAAAATAGATGAAGGCCAGTTGAACATATTCTGCACAGATCTATGGCTGAAGTTTAGCATCTGTGTTTTTCATTGCTTACTGAGGGACCAGTAATTAACATTTTCAATCAGATGAAGTCTAGTCACCTAACTGCCACAGTAAGGTTTGGAATTTGCTACAGTTGTGCATATCTCCAAGAAAATATTTCAATTATCCCAATTTCCAGGAAAAAAAAAATTCCAGAAAGTTATAACCTATCCCAAAATTTAAAAAAAAATAAATTCATGAGTGAGCTATTATTTATAAAAGACCGTAAGTGGCTAACAATATGATTCCCAAAATCCTGAGAGATGAAAGGCTTTAACAGACATTGCCTTATTTCCTCAGTGTGTGACTAGTAAAGTTGTGAACTGACTCCTCTCAATTTTCATTTCCTCTAAAGGAGGCCTGAGAATAAAGTTGACTAAGAACCAGAAAGCTTTTGGAAGTAAAATGAACATTGCAGAGTGGCATGGCATCAGGAAAAAAGAAGGCTGGGGGAAAAACATCCAAGAGAAAAAAGAAGTACAAAAATACCAATATTCAGCAGAGAGCAATTCTCCTTGCTGCAAGGGCAGAAATAGTTAACCTCAGCCAGTGTTTGCACTAGTTATCTCCACAAATTGTGTTCTACTACTTTTTTAATGCTGCTTGAGGTCTAACCCAGGATTTCACGTGAACAGGAAACTCCCACTTTGCCACAAGAAAAATTCTGCTCTCTCTGTCCTTAAAGCCTGTTATTCCCCTTTCGCATTTCAAAGTTGAGAAAACCCCAGAAAACATTTCAGATCCTTTTATTTTTGAGTAAGCTTCTTTTCCCCAGCTTTCCAGATTCAGATGTTAATTTTGGCTCTTAGGAAACATTGCTGAAGTCTTCATCAGCACTTCCTTTTTCTTGAAGTGGAGGTTTAACCTTCATCTTGACATGCTGCAAGCCAAAACCAAGCTTCTACCTGGCGGAAAGGATTAGAGCCTACTCAAAATGAGGGGGGGAAACCCCAAAACTTTCTATTCCAGATGCAAAACCACTTATATCAGCCAGGATGCCATGACTCAGATCAGGGCAATACCTGCAGGCAGTGCAGAATGCTTTCAGAGTATTGCTCAAAGTCAGAGCAGATTGTTCCAACCAATCTCCAAAAGAGATTTCTGGAACCAGAAAGTACTAAGAGATGTAGGAGCAGGAGAAGGGGAAAGGGAGTATGGGGAAAGCACTGGAACCACCCTGAGCTAGGAGGCTTTCTGGAGGTGGGGATGCAGAACAGGGAGTACTGAGCTGGATGAGGTGAGGTCTGGTAATTTTCAAAGATAAATAAAAGTAATTTGGAAATTCTTCAGAATGATTTCACATCCACTTAATGTGGAGTACCTTTCTTCTCATGAAAGATTACTTAATTTGATAAGTAATGTTTCTGCTCCCAAAATTTATATTGGCTTACATTATTACCATGCAATCTTGTGTCTTAAACCCATCTAAACTAGTAAAATTAAACAAGAAGTGATTGACCGAGGAGAGAGATATATGTATCTGATATATATATATATATATATATGATATCAAAAACAGCTTTTGGTCAGAGATTATTAAAAACACAGAAAGCTACACATGCATGCAATTAAATCACATAATTTTTGTGCCTTCACTTCGAACTGCTGACATTCCATGGGAAAGCTTCATTGTCTACAATTATCAGCTGTAAAATAATGTGGGCTCTGAAGCCAGCTACCTCCCAGGATTCATCCCCTGCTTCCTACCACTCAATTTTCCCTGTGGTCAGTCTGCCACCATTCCCCTTTCCTACAGCACTGACCAAGAGCTGCTCTCCCTTTTCTCAAGTAGGGGTCATGGCCCTGGAGTTCACCTTCCTGTGAAGAAGCATGACACTGATGAGCTCATCACAAGGTCTCTTCTGCAGAACTGCCAAGTAGCGGTCATGAAGTAGCTCTTGATTTTGTCACTCTTTTCAAAATTACTCAAACCAAAGAAACTTCTCATGAGCTCTAAATCCTTGCTTGCTGTGCATTATTGACTTTGTGAGTTAAACACTACAACCACAAAAACCACAGAACCTCTGCCAGGTCCTGCTTGATGCAGCATGTATCTCCAGCTACCTCCAGGCTTTCTATACTGTCCCACAAAATCCTCATTCCTCTCTGAGGTCCCCAGAGCTCACCCCACACATACACCCCTCCCCCCAAAAAATCTCTCTTGTATCTTCCTTGGCCTTAAGCTGAGGAACAGACAGTGCAGGCTGCAGTTAATGTTTGTGCAGGGCTGGCACACTGCTCTCACACAGTGAACCAGGGTCACTTCCTCCCCTCAATGGGTAGTTAAAATGGTGCAGATACCTCTAACCTCTGCCCAGCTAGTGATTCCCACAAAATGGGAGAGCACTTAATATCTTAGGACCTCTCCTGCTCTGTCCAATTGTGCTGAGTTGTGTAACAAGCCCACAAATTACTGGAAGGCTCTGACATAAACTGCAGTTGCGTAACTTATTTCCTTCTGAAACTGAGTGAAAAACAACTTTATCGGTACCACACAAGTTTCAGCTGTCTTGTTGTCTGGCAGCAGTCTTTACCTGGGGGGAGAACCCTAAGGTTGCTCCTGAGATTGAGCATGCATGCCCATATCTCCCCATCACCTCTCCCTCATGGTATTTTCTGCAGATGTTTGTCTCTAACTACCAGCCATGACTCTGGTTTGATGTCATCTCCAGCTTTCTTACACCACATCTTATATGCCATAGATTTTTATATACATGTATATAACTACCAAAAGAAAAAAACAGTGGGGAATTCACATATACATATATAAATAATATTTATATGTACATGTTTGCACATGGAAATAAAATGGAGCTATATATGCACTATGATGAGCTGGACAATCACCAAACTTGTAACTTAAGTCCAAATTTGAATCCTGCTCTTTTTCTTATGCCAGAATTTCTTCTGTCCAGAATTTTTACCTTCAAAGGCAGAAGTTCCTTAAGTATACAGTTGTAACAGCATATTTATTAGAAATCTCTTACAACAGTAGATTTCATGTACATTGCCAGAAGCAAAACAAACTTCTAAATCCCTCTCCTTGACGCAGCTAGTTAGAAGCTTAGTAGGTGCTATACCTACATTAAATAATCAAGATTTGTAGTAATAGCACTAGGAAATAGAAAAAAACAATTAAAAAGCCATATTATTTGCTTTGTTTAAGTATTAGTGCTTTGTAGATAACACACACATCAGCTTTTCAAGTATTTGAAAGGACCAGTTACTGCCAAGTCAAACTTATATGTCTGTAATGAGAAAGTTTTGACTGAATTCTTCTAAGAACTAAACAGAGCTTTCACAAAACACACATTACAGGTTTATTCAGTCTTGGTTTAAAACCTCACCGTAGCTACCAGTAACTAAGTAACTTCTGAATGCAGAGGGCCCACGCTTTGACTTCAGATTTTTGGGAGACTGTTTTTTTCCCTCTATTTATATAGCTCTTGTCACCTAGATTTTTGTCAGGGTTTCAAAATAAAATTATAAATAAACAATAGTAATCAAATTAGTGCTAACTGCAAATATTAGGATCTAGTAGGATGGCTAACTTCTAAAAACAGGACTGATGCTAGTACATAAGCACTAATTTATCCCACTACCCTATGATTAAGAGGTCTAAAAGAAAAGCAGTGAAGCAGTAAGCTGAAATTCAATAGACAAAGGAAATAAAACAGAATCAGCTTGTTGTGCTTCTATGGCTGAGTGCATGTGCCTTTCCACATTTTACATGCTCTGCTCTTTTGTTATCTGTCCATAGCTTTCGAGTTTAACAGTGCTCTTCTGCAAGCTGTGCCAAGTGTGGAGGGAAATGAAATTCCTTCTTCTGAAAAAGGGTTCAATTACTCAAGATACAAATCTGAGTCACAAAAAGAGGGGGAAAAAGGCATACAGCATATTGGCTAAACTATACAATTAATCTCCAGAAAGAAAAGGAAGCAGAGCAGCAGGCATAGAGCCCAGGTTTAACAGGGGTGGGTTGGGGGGGTAGCTATAAGCATAGCATCAGGATTTGCAAGAAAGCAAATAAAATAGTAAACTCTCAGTCATGGTACTTCCAAAAGAGTGTTGCTATGTAATCTTGTTACCCACCAGTCAGTTGCAAGGTCCAAGCTGGTGTTTTTCCTTCAGCTTACTGGTTCAGGAAACAGGCCTGCTACATAACATGAAGTTGGAGATGTCATAAACTGGAAAAGCATTTCTCCACAGGTGAGTCACAAGAAATATCAGACAAGGATGAATGAGGTGAATCAATGATGAGCCATGGCTGTAGGAACAGAAAAGGGACACTGGAAACAATCAAACCTACGGAACAAGTCATTACATAATCTTTTGCTTTCTCCACCACAAGAGTAGCGATGCTAATAAGTCGTTATTAACTTTCCTGAGGCTGTAACTTCGGGTTACACCTGATAGCACCCGAATTGTCTCTGACAAGAAAACCTGGCCCCTCACAGGCTGCATCCTGCAGCTCTAGGGCAGCACAGGCCTGCTGAGCCAGCCATGGCAGCCCCCCGGAGCCCCTTCCCTCACAGCCCCCCCGTGTCTGCCCGGCCTCCTCACCTAGGCCCCTGCCTTACCCCGCCCAGAGACCACAGCAGGGTTTGAGCTTCCCACCAGCACAGCAGCCATGTCCAGCCTGGGTTCAGGTCTCTCCAGTGAGCACAGGGAGCCAAACCAAGATCTACCTGGACTAAAGGACAGAAAAATCTTCTCTGCTGCTCCTCTGAGCTGAGATGAGCTGGGCTCAGATAGGCTCTGGGAAGAGAACAGAGGCTCTCCCACCCCCAGGGGAAAACACTTTGAGAGCAAACACCTGCAATGGAAGCCAGCCTGCCTGGAGCTGAATAGAAGGGGAAAAGGGTCAGACCAAGAGCTTGGCCCCTCAGAGATAGTTTTCAGGACAGGTTGTGAGGGATAAGCCTCCATTTGCAGCAGGACTTGTGCATGCAATGTATTATGGATTCTCAAGTGGTGCAGGCACCTGACTGCCCAAGGGATAAAACATGACAAACCTGGCAAAGCAGCTGGCAGGACTCAGCCAGTTTGCTTAGGGGACATGGGGAGGCTGTCAGCAGCTGCTCAGAAGTATTTTGGCATTACCAGGAAAGGAGAACACCCGTGGAGATTGCTAGGATAAAAACAGAGGGAAGTCAGTTGGTGGGCATTTGCTTTTCCTGAGAAGGACACTTCTGATCGCAGGGGTTTTGTAAGTTGCAAGTGTCAAGGGAGCTGCTTGTGCAGTTTTAAATCATTCCATTTCCCATTCACTTGTCTAGAGAGCTTGAGAAATTCCACTGTCTCAGCTATTTAGACCAGTTCCGGAAGTTTTGTAAATAAATCTCTTAAAGGGGCTGTGCAATTACCCATGTGAGTTGTTTCTTAGGAGTGTAATTTTTCCCAGCTGCTGTGAATGACTGAAAAGGTGTGTAAACAGACACCAACAAAATTTCTAGCAATGCTTTTTCATATTATTTTGATAAAGAGGGTGTATCTTGCTTACCTTAGAAACTGTTTTTCTGTAGCTCATTCTAGATTTTGGACTATTTAATCCCCTGAATTGTTTGCTGTTTAGTTCTGAGGACAAATAAAAATATGTGCCATCTAAAATTCTCCCTGGAAGTATAGGTAGCACATCCTTCCCCATCCCATTAAATCACATATTGTATTGAAGTCTCTCAATAGACTGAAAACAAAGTAGTCATATTTCTGCCTGCCTGGCCTTCTAACCATCTCCTTTGGATTGTTGGCTTTTTGATTTTCCACAAGTAAAACCTGCTGTCTCTAATCTGAGCATGGTAGAGGCACTCCACTCCATGTGCCTGTGATCTTTTTAATGTAATCTTATGCCTGGTGACACAAAAATATATTTGCATTTATGCTGGTCAAAGGTGGAGTACCCTCTTGCAGGTCACTGTGTTTTGCTGCTGTGGGAATTTCCAGAAAGAAAGAGATAACAATAAGGAAAGGGAATGTGTGGATGTGGAGTCTGAACCATTCCAGCAGTAAGAAGCTGAGGGCTGAAACTGGTGGGGAGGGTATATCAGTGCAACACTCCATCTGTGCCTGACAGCACTGTGCTGCTCTGCACCAAGGGACAGACATGGAAGGGCTTTCCCATCCTCCTTCCTCCTCTTCCCCTGTCGACACTTATAGCCTTGATCACAGCAATCATTCCAGACTGGGAGACAAGGTGATTAGTAAGCTTTTAAAATATTCTCTTTAAGAAGAAGACAGTTTGAAAAGAAGGATTAAAAACTCAGCCTTATTTTCCACATCCAAAGGGCCCTCTGCATTGGTTCTGTTCCCTTTAAAGCCTGGAATGCTTATGCTCACTGGTTTGGGGAAGAGTGTGGGACTTTTTTTCAGTAAACAACTTCAAATTTCCATAAATTAGAAACACATTTAAGTTTTGGAAAACAATTGTTTGGCAGTTGCTTTTACAAGAAAACCATGCTGCAAGCACAGCTCCAGACTGTGCTACAAAGACCTTTCAGGTTGGATTGTACTTAGTAATGCAGGACCAGAGTCAATATTTGAGCATGCAAAGCCAGGGCCTTTGACGTAGTTTACATGTAAATAGGATGGTTGGTTCACACTCCAGTTGGTCTCTCCCCCAAGGAAATCTGTGAATAAATCTAGTTGGGGTTCATATTTTCAGAGAGTCCAAGACAGATGATTTTTTTCAGATACAGAACCACTACTGGTTCAAAAAGGATTGCACGGATGCAGGCAGGTAATAGTGGAAGGTTAATATTTGTGCATGAAAGCAAGAGTAAGTGAAACTGAAGTAACTGCTCAGTCCACTAAGATAAAGCTACATCAGAGTGATTCACTCCTTCCAATGGTATTGAGAAGCAACAGATGACAATTAAGTGTTCTGTCATGACAAATTGCTTCAAAACTAACTTAGAGATAGCATTACCCAGAGATGCTAATTTTTAATTTAATGCAGATGACACACTAGATTAACCAAGTCACTAAATCCATTATTGATACAGATTATTTTTCATAATAATAAATCATAAAAAATCATGGGTATAGACTGGAGCTGTTTAGGATTTCCCCTATAAGCTGCCTGCACTTGATTAACATGAGGGAGGACCAAGCTTTTTCCTGCAATGAATATTGACTCAGCATGGCTCTAGCCATCCATCATATGCTGGGTATCATTTGAAAGACTCAGACTAAATTTCAAGAGAAGTCTAGGACTAAATTGCCTATGAGAATTTGGGAACTCCTTCAATTCACAAGAGCAAAGAGTTCAATATCTAACGCGTGCCTAAGAATTGAGATAGAGAAATTCATAAAACCTTATTTCTTTGAGCTTTATTAAATTTTGAAGATATATAGTGGACAATAGCAGAACCAAAAGAGTCGTTGTATAGCTTTAAAGGTCTCTGTAAACATTCTCTATTTACTCACAAATGACCACAGTTTAGCTTTCAGCAGATTAGATGGGAAGCCTGTGTGGAACACCATGTCACATTATAAAGAGGAAGGAAGATAGAAGAATTTTGGAACAGAAGAGAGAAAGTTAGTTTTGGTTTCTTACATAAACCCTTACGAGTGAGTGTCATGCCTTTCCTTTTGTCTGGTAAAGACTTGTGGTAAAGACCATGGGGAAATGCAAATATAGGAAGTAAAATCTATAAAATCCTGTTTTAAAATCTCAGCACTATCAATACACAGAACTTGCTGCCCTCTCACACTCAGTTGCACAGTATATGCTGAGCTTTCAATGAAAACAGGAAAAAAAACAACCCTTATTTGCTTTATCTCCAGTATATGTTTTCATTGAATTGCAAAGGCCTAAAGTTATGTGTTTGTTTGGGTCTTCTGCTCATGAGTTTTTCTCACGTGCACAACTAAACTTAGACTAAAGTACACTGCTAGAGAAAGCACTTCAAAGCACACACAACATGCAAATGGATTCAATCCCTCAGAGTTTAGAACCTAAGTTACCTTCAAAAGCATTGGAGAAATAGGGAAAAGGTATGACAGGATTTTGTCATGAGGATGAGATATAGATACTTCTAGTATGGGATTCAAAAAAGCCACTCCACGGATGTATTAGCCAAGTATTCATTTAACAATCTTTGGTTCAGTTTTTTTTGAGTATTCTAAGTTCTTGCAATAATGAGCCTTTAAACTGAGGTTCCAGGTACAGATATAATCTGGGGGAAATTCCATATTAGAGGAAATGCATTATTGGTGTTTGTCTGAAATGATGCAAATGCTGAGGATGTGAGGGAGACAGGAATAGGCACATTGCCTCCTTCCACTGCCAGTTTGGTCATCCTCCATAGCTCTTAGGCTGCATTGTCAGTGCCAAATCAGACAGTCACCTCACTTGACTTGACAGTAGCAAGCATAGTTTTGCCTGCAGCTGACTAGAACTCTCTCCAGGAGTAAAGTACTATATCAACCCTTGAGCTTCACACAAAAAGCAGAAGAATCCTCATGAGTTTAGCTACAACCTTTCTTGTAGGTTTTGCTCATAGGCTTCCTACAGCAACATATCCAAGTACCAGTTGGCCTTACCCTTGCTTATTTAGAGAGCCAATAGCACATGAAACAGACTGTTACAGTGTACAGCTACAAAATATAGTATAATGTATGGAAACCACAGATTATCCTTGCCAGATGCTCAGAATTTGCCAAGCTGAATTAAGTGGGATTTCTGGAACAGAGAGGTAACTTTGGGACATCTCAAAATGGCTCAAAATAAATCAGAAAATGTTTTTTGCCTCTTGAATTTGGCAGAAAAGAAAGAATACTTCCCTCTCTTTCTAGAATACACCAAAATACCTAAGACTACAATCATCAGAAAGACTGGGGATTCTGTCTCAGAGCATAACAGATGAATGGAAGGTTCCAGTATTACTTTAAGCCATAATTTTTGCTGTCAGTATGCATCATGTTCTTAGGAAAAGGAGGGTTGCTCTTCTGTGATATCCAGAGAGCAGAGAGAGTAGTTAAGTACTAAGATGGCAGCATTTTGTATTGTTTATGAAGATGTTTATGAAAATTGTTTCCTGTCATCAAAAATACAGTGTCTCAAAGTGCTGATCCCTTTATAAATTCACATTTTTGGAAATAATAAGGGTTCTCTCTTCTACTGGACAAACAGCCTCTGTAAGATCACACAATCCTCTAGAGTTTACATAAGGACAAAGATATTTTTGGATGATGATGTCTAAGTGTTCTTTACACACTTCCTACATTATTTGCACTTTCTCTCTTTCCATCATTATCCTGGGAAGTTTATTAATAATACGAGATAGGTGATTGCAAGCATTAAAATGTGTTGTAGTGGACATTAGACATCCAGGTGGATCTCCGCTGAATGAGACATCAAAGACTTCCTGATCTCTTCATGGCTAATTTTTTCAGTGTGACTTCTGAGAGATACATTTTGGTCTTCTGTATATAACTGTTCTTCTAGCAACACACAGACATTTTATTCTACATCTTAGGATCCTGAAAGGTTTGGTTCTATTCCTCTGTAATCTGCTTGGAAGAACCATCTACTTTGTAGAAACCCTGTTTATATTCCTTGACGCATGCAAGGTTTTTGCATGCAAGTAACAATTGATTAATTAATTAATTAAAAGGGTTGCCTATTGAAAATTATTCAAGCTTATCAAAAACATAATAATAAAATTTCATTATGAATTTTTAAACTGCATTCTTCAATATTATGTTTCTACAAAATTGAAAACTACTTTAAAATAACATATGACTCTCGAGTAAAAGTAGATTATTCACTTCTGAAATAATAAAGTATTTTAAAAATAAAAGTTTGCAACTCTGAAAATAAAATGGGTATCAGTCTCTTTTCCCAGGTAACAAGGGAAAAGACAAGAGGAAATGGTCTCAAGCTATGGCAGAGCAGGTTTAGATTGGATATTAAGAAAAGTTTCTTCACTGAAAGGGTTGTCAAGCACAGGAACAGGCTGCCCAGGGAAGTGGCTGACTCACCATCCCTGGAGGTATTAAAAAGATGTGTAAATGTGGCACTCAGGGACAGGGTTCAGTGGTGGACTTGGCAGTGTTGGGGTTGGACTCCGTCTTAGGGGTCTTTTCCAATCTAAACAACTCTATGATTCTATAATTCAAATAAATGACACCTATGCAAAAGCAACCATACCTGTTCCTAGTATGAACAGAGGAATTAATAAAATGAAACATAATATGTTTTTTTTAATGACCATATTTATTCTCTATTAAAAAGAGACAGTATATCAAGGTTGAAAATATAAATATCAAAATTATTTAACAGTTAGACAACCACCCTGGCTTGGCAGCAATATTTTGCAAAATCATTCTGCAATAATTTTCTCTGGCAGATTAAACTCCACTAAATCTATGATGTGTACCTTTTCTGTTTACATCATAAATCATCCTACAACAGTAAGATAATATTCTGGCGTATGTATAAAACATCATACAGTAACATGATACATGCTTTATGAAAGCTGGAAAGAAGGAAAGGAGAGAGAATGTCTCTTAATGCTTCCCTTAAACCTTTTACTCAAATTTAGGCAACAGATATTCACTTTCCCATTTGCAGTCCCTTAACACAGGCAGTTCCAAGTACACACACAAATACACATATATTAAGAGGATTTGTTATAAATAGCTATTGCTTTTATAGGCAGCTTCAAATATACAGTCTTCTGTATGTCTTTAAAAAAATAATGTCCCTGATTAGTCTATAAAAAATAAGAGTTCATCCACAGGTAAATATTCTTAATTAGAATGTGACTCCATGAATGTCCCAAAGAGTTTGTCCCAGTGTGTGAAGTAAGGAGCATAGTTGGATTTGAATTTCAGATGGTGGAGATCGTGATGTGGTGCTCCTCCGTACAATCCAAAAGGCACAAGTCGGTGAGTTGACCACGGCAGGTCGTATCCTGAATGGTCCTCCACTGACAAACCAATGTTTACTAGGAAGAAAAGCATTTCTGTCAAAGGATGGCATCCGAGGAGCAGTGGGTTTATAGCAGCAAAAAATCCCAGTGAGAGCAACTCCCATACACTGGAATACTGCGTAGTAAGGGCGAACGTCGACACGTGCTTGTGATGAACCTTGTGGAAGGTCTTGTAGAGCCAAGGCACCTTGTGATGAAGCAAATGCCACAGGAAGTACTCAAAATCAAACAGCAGCAGACAAATTGCTACTTGCAGCAGGACCTCAGGCAGCTCTGGAGCTGTCACTGGTAGATTCATGGGTCTCCAGTACCAGTGTAGAACTGTCACCGGGAAGATCAAAACGGCATGGTGATACACACTTTGCATAATGCAAGGCACCATCATTCCAAGACTTGGATAGTTCTGTGGCTGGATTTTGTATTTTCTCAAGTCTGGTAGTCTAATGCTCAAAAAGTCCAGTGCAATATATGGAAGACAGAAAGCCATGTATGCTGTAAAAGAAAACAGCACTGGAAAAAACGGTGACTTGATCAATGGCTCCCTTGCGGTGACAAAGTCCCAGAGAGGCTGCAGGCACAACCTGTCCCGCTGCCCCTCCATGGCAGAGCTGAGCAGCACTCGGTGTGGCAGGCTGCAGTTCATGCTGATTGCAGTCTGAGGCAGCTGGAAAGCCTGCAGGCTTTTATCCAGCCTGCAGAAGCGGTGACTCCACCCCCAAAAATTCTTACATGGTAATGTGTAGCGTTAAAGGGGAAGTTCCCTTTCCTGTCATATAAAATGTGATATAATGCATTACAATCTCAGAACAGAATTAGCTGGCTAAGGTTATCAGCAGAGCTCTACAAGAGACTTGCACAGTAGGAAAAACAAGCAGAACTGCAGAACTCTAATGCTGGAATTCAGACAAAGGGAGTTGGAACATCTTCCACTCCACTAGTGCAGACACTTTAAAAATTGCTGTTTCTTATTAATTTTGAATAGTGCCATCCTTTGTCATCCTTTTGCCTTTATAGATTAGGCAATAAAAATTACTATGGATTTTCTTTTAATGTGACTGCTACCTAAACTCCAGGTGTGACCTGTGGATATCTGGTGGGTAATGGCTGTGTGCAAACACATTTTTTCTTAATGATCTCTTGGTTATACAACAGTCTCTGTTAAAAACTTAAGGAGACCTCCAATACACTTTTAGACCAGATGTGGTAGCTGTGACCTATCTCCATCTACAATGACATTTGAGGTCATGGTCTCCTTTATGTACCTGTATCTATCTGATAAGGAAAAATTCACCTGACCTGACTAGATGCAAAATTGAGCCAACCACTTTTCAAGAACCTGAGATCCCCCAGTTGCAGAGAATAATACAGGGTAAAATCTCATTATGCTTCCAGACAGATGCTTAGGGACCAGTATTATCACATTATTGCAATATTCACTCCATATCTCAACAGCTCTATTAGCAAGTTGATATGAAAATCCTACTTTTCTCATGTATCAAACTAACAGATGCACTTCAAAGATCCACTAGTTAGACCTATGTCCTTCAAAGGATCTTCCTCTGACCACAGGCAAGCACACCACAAGCAGATGCCAGCAGGCTTGACTCCAGCATTCCTAATTTGCTAAAAACGTTTAGAGGTAAATGATGGAAGTTTTGATTTAACCACTAAGATTTCTTTTGTGCTTTTAAAAAAACAAAGCTTTGAAAATTTAGGGAAACAAAGCTTGCCATAAGCTTCCTATGAACTCACCTCTTTTGTCGGTAAAGCATTTATTCTAATATTGGAAATGAGCTCAACTTCCTGGATGACTTTATTAGCTTGTTCAGATGATTTTACTTCTTTGCTAATCAGAAAATAAATCTGATGGGGGAAATTCGAAACCGTATTTCCTTGCTCCTCAATAATTAAGAATGACTGATTATCAGTGACCTTTTCTGACTATGCATTAATTTGTAACACTTAAGTTTGCTTTCAGTCTCAACTATTTTCTTTTCAACATATTCTGCTCTCTCTTTAGGCTTCAAGAATCTTACTTACACAGCAACATTACCTGTGCTAATATTCAGGCAATCAGTAGGTCCTTGTTGGAGACAGATTTCTACCTGTTCCACACATATTTTGGATATAAATTCAGATTCCTTGCTGTTATGAGACTGTTCTGTTGAATTAATTTATTTAGACCAATAACTGTTGTAAATTAAAACCCAGTGCAAGACACTAATCTAACAGATGAAGATCTGTATCCAAGAGCTTCATTTCAATCTTCTGACTGCATTTTATCCTAACCTTTATTTCACAGTAAGGCATTTATAACATGATCACCACCTGGGTCCAAGAATATTCATGTGATTTCTGTTGATTTATACAGTTACAATCAGAACTTAAGTCTCCCAGATGGGATAAGTGATCCTCCCTTTTACTAGAATTATGCAGGGAATAAATTTATTCTATAATGTGTTCGAAATCTCACTAAAGGGAGATCGACATCAATTGCTCAACTGCCTTAAAGACACTCCTTTGACTAATCCTTACACATATGTGAAATCTCAAAAACTTTTAGAGCCATTGCTGCCTACAAGCTAAATTTTAAAGAACAGGCATTTTGCCTGCAGATTAAGTCATAGAAAAACATTCTTGAGTCCCTTAAGGAAAAATAACGGAATTCTGCAGCGCTGTTCCTGGGATATCCTGCAACACAGAGCCCAGGCGAGCAGCAGCACTTACCTGGGAGGCTGGCGCCGCCCCGAGACCGCTCCGCAGCCGGCCCGGCGCCGCACGGCTTCCCCCGCAGGGACCCCGGCTCGCTCGGGAGAATAAATCCTCACGCACCAGAGACGGCAGACCCTCGTCCTCCAAAATCCGAGTCCAAGCCGTCTGGCTTAGCCACCAAATACCATTTACCACGTATCTCCACTAAATTCACTTTCCTCGTCAGCACAAGGTATGACAGAAAAAAAAAAAAAGACAAAGTACGCACGAACCCTTTCTGTACTTAACTCAGCAACACACTCTCAGCTTTTTTCACTCAGCTTACAATGCTGCCAAACTTTCCCATGTGTTACAAGAATCTAAATGGCTCTCTCAAAAACTCACTCCTGCTACAGAGTTTAGGTTGAAGGGCACATAGTTTGGAATGAGGCCCCACAAAGGGTCTTAAATAGATTCCACATGAGCGCAAGATGCAAGCACCTACCCCGGGCTGTACTGTTAGGTACAAGCTATAGCATAAACAGCACAATACTACAGTGGGTAGAAAACTGGAATCAACATACTGAAACTAATGCAGCATTAGAGGAAAAAATTCTTTTTCCTTCCTCCTCTTCTGCCCCTCTGTATGGTAGTATTATTGTTGTACCAGAGATCAGGCAGCATCCCAGAACGTGCTGTGAGCCTTCTACGGGGAAAAGCGTGCTGGGGAAGAGAGCTGGTGACTTGCTCAGGACCAGCACCAGGGAAGCAGGAGAGGCACCAGGAGCAGCGGAAGCCAGCAGCAGTGACTG
Source organism: Chaetops frenatus (assembly GCA_013400775.1). Taxonomy (NCBI): domain Eukaryota; kingdom Metazoa; phylum Chordata; class Aves; order Passeriformes; family Picathartidae; genus Chaetops; species Chaetops frenatus. Next base: position 589,459 of record VZTR01016870.1, on the reverse strand, counting down.
CTCTCGTTTTAAAGGAAGCTGTTACCATGCTGGCACAACGCGCTGCTCACGCCCGGACCCACCTGCCCGCCGAGCCGGTGCGGGCCGCGGTCTCCCCGCGAGCGGCAGCGCCGCCCAGCGCCCGCCCGCGTTATCCGGCTGGCGGATAACGGCAGCGGGAAACGCTCCTCCGCTCAAAGCTCCAGCAATAACAAACCACACACCGTTTTGCAGCAGCACAGAAAGTCGGTGGGCGAGGGTCTGCCACGGGCTTTATAGGTGTAATGGGTTCGGAGGGGAAAAAGGAGCTTGGGCTCGAGCTTAGAGGTCGTTTCCAACCCTAAATGGTTCTACGATCCTAACTTACTGTCTCCTTCTGTTTAGTTAATCTGTGTATTCAAGTGCAGGACCTGGATACAAATAAGGGACATGAAACTCTCCTCCTCGCATCCCAGGTAAGCAGCTTGAGCCCTGAGCCCAAAGGGATGCTGAGAATTTCAGGATGAACACAGGTTCCTCTTCAATTTTGATTAAAAACTTTAGCCTAAAAACAAAATACTTAACAGAACTAACACATTTTTATCAAAATTTAAATCTCCACTTTCCCAACCAACCTTCACCGAGTCTCCAGCCAGCAAAAAGCATAATCAAAGTTAATTAGTTCCAAATAATGGCTGATGATGGAAAACTGCTAGTGAAGTAAATTGCTAATTCTCAAACTTTACCTTAACAGGATCACTTTTCAAAATAATAACTGATACCTTAAGTTTTAAGGTTTTTTCTGTTCTGCTTTATTGTGTAGCTTTTAGTCTCATATTAAGTGTTACTAAGTTCTCTTCACAGGGTAGTTAGAAACAACAATTCTCTCCAGCTCCAGATTCAAGGACAATCATTCCAAACCTCAGGCCCAAAAGCATAAACAATGCAAAAAAGAGGAGGGCAAGCAAGGAGGATGGAACTAACTTCATAATTCGAAGTTATTAATTGGACAGTTAACCTTAATATGAAAATGGACCATAACTTATAAAAGTGTGAAACCCCGTGACCAAAGCCCCTTTCCTACATCCATCTTGAGACCCATCCTGGCAGGGCTGCAGCTGGGCTCTTGTATTGCCAAGGTGGGGCCTTTGAAGGCCTTTCAATAAATAGCTACTTTATTCCTCTAATTTTGTCCAGCCTCTGTTCCAGGTCAAACTGATAAGGCACCATAACCATCAGGAAAATATCCTAAAATTATTTCATTCAGAATTCGTAACTCAGGAATGAGAAATGGAATTGTATTCTCAGCAACTACAGACATAATTTCTGGAGGAGTCAGAATGCAATGCAGAGACTTCCACTCAGAAAATAAGAATTAGGTAATCATGTTACAGGTGTGGCTACTGTCCATCCAACCTTCATAATTTTTTATTTCATTCATGATCTCAATGATTTTGGTCATATAAAGTTTTATGAAAATAGGGAAGGAAGGCAATGTCCTGACAGGCAATGCTGCAGCACGAGTTTGTATTTTATAAAACAACAAAGGAAGAAGACATTATAAATGCTTTCATAACCAGAAAATGTTCCACCAAGGGCCATTTTATTAGATATCCAAAAACATCCAGCCATCCAGGTTTCTCTCACAGATCTTACAGAGCAAAGCCATTTGTAACTTTTTATGATATTAAGGCACTTCTCTTTCATTTGGGGGGTTTTTGTTTGTTTTGAGAGGCTTTGGGGTTTGGTTTTTGTTTTTTGTGGTTTTTTGATAAGGCACATTCACCACAAAAATGTATAAAAAAAATTTGTTCCCAAGCTGACAAAGCTGTTTCTCCTACAGAGCCAAAGTAAAGGAGGAGCTCTGTTTTATGACCTCTTGCTATGCTGAGGCACTTCTATACTACTTGAGCTGATGTATAAACTTTTATCAGTGTTACCACTAGCCATGGAATCACTAACCAATGTAAAAACACTCTGCATGGAGCTAGTGCATCATTCAGTACACTCCCCGAACATACACACATTCCACCTTCCTTAGGCCTTCTGCATGAAATGAACACTGTAAATATACTTGCAGATGACTACAAAAAAATCCTTGTCAAGTTCCAAGCGCAACACGAGGACAAAACCATGTCTTTATGTCTCTGTTATCCCTCCTATGTCCGACTGTTGTACATCTCTAAGTCAAAGCCCTGGACTGTGCATTCTCTTCAGCTGCATGTGGGTCTGTGAGACAACTCATCAGCTGAAGAGGGGCTACTTCCTTCTGGCTTTCTAGCAGTCACTAAATGCTGAGACCAAACCAGCAGAAGGTGTCCCATCACCCCTGTTAAGCCAGTGCACTTTTTTACCGTCCAAAGCTGATGTTCAGCCAACCTCCAACAGCATGTACATACACAGCTGTAACATAGAGGTCCATAGAACAGGCACTCAGTATTTAAGATCTGCTTAGAGAAGTTTACTATTCACCACTGAGTTCTTAATTCATCACAGCTGATTCTAAATAAACCAGGCATCTCACTCATCTCCTCTATGTTCAGGGTGTCTTTGCACAGTTCTTTCCACTGACCCCTCTCCAAGTTTCTGTCACACAGGGCCTACAACTGTAGTGAGGCAGGGAGAACTAAAGCAGCTCACAATTTCCATAACCATCCTTACTCCAGTGAAGCAGAGAAGCTCCTGGCTTTACATAAAGCAATGGCTTTTGTGTAAAGCTTCCAGTATTCTGGCTTCATTTCCAGGCACACAGGCTGTTCATCAGCTGACAAAGGTGACAACACATAGGATTTAATACACTCTACTGTTTTGACTGCACAACTACACTATTCAGCAGAAAGGTATAGCCTGAGCACATTTATCATTGAAGGTGGCAAAGGTCAAAAGGTGGTTCATGTGTACTGTGGCAAAGATTAGCCTTACTGTGTAATTAAATGCCATTTATGAGATTATCAGACAGTCTGTTAAGCAATCCAATTACCCAAGGTTTAAGAATATGATACAAGAAGCTTTCCACTACATCAGTGGTTTAAAAAAAGCCTCACCTGGAGGCTTAGAAAATGACTCCGTCTTGTGAGTAATTATTTACAATTAGTACCTTACTTAAAAGTCTCACAGAAGTCCACCTAAATAAGAGTGGCCTTCTAGGCTTGGGAAAAGCTTCTTTCAGGGAAAAAGTAAAACATAAGTTTACTTACCTATTTTACTTTTTTTCTGTACTTGTTCTATGGATAAACAGTTGTGCAAAATAGACTTGGTTTTCTGAATTCTGTCCCATAGTCCCATGGGAACATGCATTCATGAAATAGAAAGTGAAACACCACACCACTTCCAAACTCCAAGCAAGTCTCATGTTTATTGAAATAGCTCAAGTTTAATAAACATGATGCA